>OX235279.1:53325015-53370015 GCA_944472155.2 Trichobilharzia szidati | reverse complement strand
TCTACTGCAGAATACACCAAGTGTTTTGGATTCAGCCGCGTCGAGAAATGGAATTACTAGTTGTTCCCCAGACCAGTTAAAACAACGAGCTGCTCTGAAATGGATTAAAACCTTCGTTGAATTGGATCCACATCATATGCTTTCCTATGCTTCAGGAATTATTGGTGCTGTTCTACCATGTTTCATGTCCTGTGGACCGCATGATGCTACAGCGGAAAGACGAGGTAAGCTTTGGAAACAATTTGGTTTTCAATCGTGTTACCGAACGATTTTTGTTCTCCCTGAGTTTTGTATCGTTTCAGAGGTGATGGGATCCACGTTTTATCTTTTTAAGTGAGAACTATATATTCCTCAGAACACGAAATTCGAAGCCATTTGATGTCATACTCTCAAACAAAAATTTGTATAATGTGTCTTTGAAACTGGAAAATTGGCGCATACCTTAAGTAATAGTAAAACATCATCAAGAAAAACGTTTAATTTTGCACTTCTGTAGGCACTCATTTAGAAAAAATAAAAAGCTATTACATGTTAGCGTTAATGCTCATCAGATTATATAGTGACGGAGTATTGGCTTTACTGTTTAGCTTTGGATAAATATCTTGTCTCAGAAATTTAAAATTGTCTTCCATGTAAATATTTTGGAAACCAATTTATCCGTGTTGCCTAGAGATCTGTCTTTATTTCTTTCTTGATAGAGCACATTTGACTATAGAATTTCGCATAGTGATCTCCTTAAAACGAATGCATGAAGTTCTTTTCGATATATATTTTTTGATCTGCTGTATTGGTGATTCACTAGTTTAAAATTTGAAGCTCCTAACAAGTTTGTTTTCATATGGTGCTATTACGTTTGGCGTAGAAAAGATTACATTCGAATAATTACGTGGTAGGGAGGGTTACGGTTTGGAAGTAGGGCTGGCGTCACGTATACAGTATCTTCGTATATCCTTTTCAATTTCCACTATATTTATTTATTGAGTCAGCTGGAAGAAGAACCACTAGTTACTGTAATTACAGTGCTACTGTCGTTTGTTCTATAATAATTCGAAGTTATTTAACTCTTTCTACAAGCACTTTTGCCTTTAATAATACATTTAATTATCGTAAGATTAATCATCAAGATGCAGTTGGATTCCAACGTAATTACGAAGGAGTGATAAATTCCAAGGAAGTATATGACAAAGGGATTGTCATTGTATTGTTTGACCATATCCGTTTCCCACAACAGATAGCGTAATTTATTGTTATTCCCCTAGCTTTGGCTATCCAGCTTTATTATTTATAAATAGTGTTGGGAACTGGGAAATATTTAGATGAACACTTTTTGAAGTATAATTTCATTCTCATTATCTTCCTAAGTATCTTGCAGCTCACGCTTAGTAATTTGAGTAATATTAATACTTGGCATCGCTTGTCTGAATAAAATTCGTATTTTGTTGGCTTAGTTAGAGATATTTGTTACTATTACCTCTCTTTTTCACTTTGATCCTTACCTTTCCGTTAAGTGTGTACTAACTTAATTGATTGTGTTTACATCAAATCTACTCTTTCCGTTGTTCCTTATTGTGTATTCGTCGTTATTTTTGTTCTAAGTTTCACTAGAAACTGCTGTATGCATAAACGAAACCCTTTTGAAAGCTGTTAGGCAGTTCAATTCACGTTCAGTGACTAATGTGAATACAAACAGTTCATCAATCTCTCATATGGATTCACTAAATTCAGGAAATCAGTCGGAGAGTGTAGTCAAACTGTAAGTTTTGATATGTGTTGGATTGATATGTTTTAATTGTATGGAATGTATCAGTTTTTTAAAAGCTGAGGGTGTTGACGTTCAAGAATAGCGCGATGTATACTAACGCAATATATAATACCCCTACCTCCTATAGTATTCGTTCCACGTAAACCAAAAACAAAGCAAAACACCGAATCGATCGTCCAAAATATGAAATATATTTTGGGAGAAATCGTGGTACGAGGATGACTTCTTAACTAGCTAGGAATCGTGCACGAACGAACGAACGTAACACGACAGCACATCAAATGGCGTGGATACTTGACCGTGAGCCTTCAGCTAAACAAGTCTACTTAAACAGTGACGGCCAGCATCCACTGTTCAGTGATGAATGCTTTGGCGAATAATTTTGGGGAATTATCTACCGCTACAGCTTTCTCTTCATACATGAAATATTTGCATGCAGTTGTGTTTGTTTAACATAACAAAATGTAGGATGTGTATCCTGTTTACGTACTTCTTGACATTATCTCACTTTTGTATCTGCGAGGAGTGAAATAGCTAGTAGTTTTTGAGTTTCGGTGTGTCGTGAAATTAGTGTTTATTGTCAACCACATATTCTTAGATGTGCCTTCCTTGTGAAAGGATTTTGAACTCAGAACTACAATAATGCGTTGTTTTCAGCCTCACAAAAAGTAGGAAAAAATAGTGACATATGCATTTTTCTAATCCAACAAAACGTATTTTGAAAATTCCTGTGCTGCGGAATTTTTATTTCATGAATATTTTCACCTAGGAAATAAAACTGACAGTAGTGACAGTCGTAATCGTGGAGTGGTTATTGACAGATGTTTTGAAGAGACTATTTAGCAGTTCGTGTATGACAGTATACTATGTATTATTGGGAGATAAGATCAATAAAGTGTCTTTAATTTACCTTCGCTTACAGTTCACAGGATAACAACTTAACTAAGCAACTTTCAGAATCAGGTGCAGAACAAAATGGATCACAAATTTTGTGTTCGGAAGCTATATTAGAAGTCACGTTCCAACTTCTCAATAATTCAAGCCTGTTAACTCGTTTAGCAGCACTTCGTTGGATTACTGTGCTTGCAGAAGTATGCTCCGCTGAAGTATTTTCACAAATTGATCGTCTTCTGCCGGAAATGCTCAAGTTAGTTTCCGATCCTGCTGATGAAGTAGGTTTCCTCACTAAAATGGGATAAAAGTGTTTTATGCCAAATTTAAAATGATGATAGCAATGGTTTCTTATTTCACTGTTTTATTTTCATAGATGGTACATTCAACGATTTGGTTGATTGGAAGACTGAGTTACCTTACAATCAATTCCGATGGGGATTATTTAAGCAAACAGTCTATTATTATGCCTGAAGAACTTTTGGAATTACTGCACGAATCAGATTTTGTTAATACACGATCAAGTGATCGAATAGCCAGCAGTTCTGTAGGTGTGCCACAGTCGACTCCGAATACATTTTGTCTACAATTTCTCTTGGATCTAATTCATTTATTCAACAAGGATCCCGAGTTGTTACGAAAACGGGGAGATATGATTATCACGTAATAAATGATTATTATAGTTTTTATTTGACTGATATTGTATTAAGGGATATTTTGATTGTTAGGTGTACATTGATTCAGAACGTTTATCATACCGTTGTGTATGGGAATTCCTATATTTAGTCATTTATATTTTCAAAAATCCTTTACTAACAAATCGATTCCATTGTTAAAACTATGACGACACAACTAGCAAGTCATGATCAAATAAATGAACTGTATGGTGTACATCCATCGACTATTGACTAACATTTGTAATCTTTCTTGACGTGAACTCGAGATTTGACTCTGTCTGTCAAAACGTGATGTGGAAATGACTGGATGTGACGGGATTACTGAGAAAGTGTATTGCACCCTACTTTAAATCGCGGGATGTTGTCATCTTCAGCTTGATTTCATCGTTGACCTCGATGTTTCAAGAATTAGTTTGTCATTAGGCAAAAGTGTCGCTGATTTCGAGTAGACAGAAGATAGTGTCCTCGTATGTAAAAAATTTGGCAAAACGCGGGGAACTCGAGACAACTTGAGCAAAACTCAAAGTAATCCTCTGTTTTCAAATAAAGATAGTGCTGTACTGACTGCTGGTTTAAGAATAGAAACTACAAATGGTCAAACGTGTTGACCTTTAACTTATTTGTGAAGTTGCATCCCCTAAAATCAACTGTATACTGATGAAATCTCAGCGCCACTACAAAACCAGCGTTTTTTACTCACTAAGTTGCGTCGTCGTCGATGCAATCGTGATATCCATCTATCCAATGAAGGACTTACGTTAGTTCACTACATCCCTCTTTGCGTCATCTGGTCGTTGAAAGTGGGAGGTATAAAGGGAATGACTGTCTTTGATCATTGGTGTCTGCATCTTATCTCTCAGGTAGGTTTGGTGTTGATATATATACTATGGTGAGGAATAATGCTGTTAGATGTAGAGTGTTGCGTTAGGAGGGAAACTAAATCAGTGAGATGGCGAAGTTACGTGTGGGTAGCGAAATGACTAAGACATGTGTTACGCAGACTGATCTGTCGCCTTACTCGACAAGCAGTGTTAGCTGATATAACACTATATTGAAAAAGAGTGAGGTTTTGTGATAACAGAACGTGGCATGAATACTTGAAGTTTTGACTGTTGATTTAGACCATGTAAGAAATGCCTGGTTGACACTGGGTTTTAACGCCGGGAATGTTCTTAGCTGTCAATTTTCTCAGGTTTGGTGTTAAGTCATTAGTCCGGAATTAGTTTCATTCCGTTAAGCTTTAGAAATTTTCGGATAGACGTTCGCTGTTTACATAAGAACTCATTCATTCTTATTTCATCTTTATTTTGTGCTCTAGTCCTTATTTGTTAACTGGAATTTTATTAACTGTAACAGTATCGAATGGTTGTTTTCGAGGAATGTTTCAGGTGGTAGTTATATAAAATCTGATGAGAAAATACAAAACAATGTATCTATCTGTTCAGCTATCATAGATTATTATTTATTGAAATATTTACTATTAAATTATTCTATAGTGATTCAAAAATAATCCATTTGCCTAACTGTTCAGGAATCTATGTACACCCAGGACAGGTTTTATATTTGCAAAATCAGATGTATTGAAAGTCAGCATGTTTTTTGTGTTTATATTTTAGAGTTTCACGTGAGTTTCTATTGACTTGTTTGTTTTGATTTCCGTCTAGTGATCTTTGTCAGGTTCTTGGAGCTGATATCGTTTATTGCACCATTTCTACAATTATTTCTTATATTAAACCACTGGATTCTGCATTTGTACTAATACAAGCATTGAATCGAATTCTCCTAACACAACCAGTTTTAAATGATTTTCGTAAACAGCTGCGAAAAATCAGTACGAAGGTAAGTGAAAATAGTTGAATTTTTAAAAACTTAAAAGTGCATTGTTAACAATAAAATAATCCTTAACTTTACTCCTACATCATGATGACCAGTTTTCCTAGATACGCTATTTCTTCTTCTGTTTCTACACTAGTTTCATCACAACTAATGAATTTGCCTCAGTGATGACCGTAATTATTAAGAACGTGAAATTTGGACTGACGTTTTCAATCAAGAGACAAGTTGTCCTTCTGCTAGCAATCGATGTATAATACTACCAAAGAACTTTGTTATAGCTGCTTATCATTTGAATTGATGTAGCAATATGGAAACAGTAGCAGTTATAAAAATGAGTGTCATTCGATCTAATAGAGA
The DNA here is from genome assembly GCA_944472155.2 of Trichobilharzia szidati. Taxonomy (NCBI): domain Eukaryota; kingdom Metazoa; phylum Platyhelminthes; class Trematoda; order Strigeidida; family Schistosomatidae; genus Trichobilharzia; species Trichobilharzia szidati. Next base: position 53,364,492 of record OX235279.1, on the reverse strand, counting down.
TAATTACTGTAGATCTTTGTAAGTGAGCGATATGATCACAGCACTTTAAAAGACTTGGGTGCAAGACTAATACTATAGTAGAATAACTTCATCACACCCAATGTCACTCATCTAGTGATGACGTTTGCAATGAAACTTACTTCTCATAGTCATGTCCTTAATGTGTTCATATCAAATAAAACTATTACTCAGGTCGAGACATGCACCAATTCTCGACGTTTTTGACTTTTGGTTTGAGCCACATAGTGAGTGGGGTAGAGACTGCGTGACTGGGCTCCTGGAGATGTCCGTAACCCATGACTTGAGAGTGTTGGTAGTATGACTCGAAATCATTCTCAACAGCTCAGATGCATTCACTCCTAATGATGCCCCAGATTCATCAAATCGTCAATATTCTTTCTCCTCAATCCCTCCCCCCTTTATTTTAGCTTTCTTTCTTTTCTCTACTTTGTTGAAGCGTTAGAAACCCATGATTAATTTCATAGATGAGAATTTGCGGTTATGTAAGAAACAGTAATATGGTAGATGGGATCTTATGTGGTTGAGTTCAAAGGGGGAAATTATAGATAGTTAATTTTGTCAGTGATTCACATACCTGCAATTTAGGATATGACACAAAATGAATTTATAATCTTCTTACGAGTTCATCACGGACTGATATAAGCAACAAAACCACAGATTTCAAAGAGTCAGTTGTAATCATTGGAATGAGGTAATGTGAATGTTCAAAGAGCGTCAAATAATTATACTGGTGTGATGATGCCTAGACTTTTTGAAAGAGACTATGAAGAAGAGCTGAGAAAGAATACTGTTATTGTTTAAATTAATTGATCACTGGGATTTAGAATGTGTTGTTGTGTAGTCCTAAGTGCTGACTGATTTCCATCAGTCAAGTTTGCAATGTTCTTAAGGTGTAGAAGGACGTAATACAGCATTAAAATGTCAGGTGATGAAAAAGTCTATAATCGCTAATGTAGAAATAAAGGCTGAACATACTTTGTCGCAATTACAAGTTAGGCTTACTCGTACTAATTCGCATGCACTTAGATATGGATGAGTGTTTTAGACAGAATGCTCGGTATTCAGTATATTACCGCAAATTCTTCTTGTATTTTCATCCTATAGTCACTGTTCACTGAATGGATTGACGGCGCACTGTGTATTGACCTACTTACTCCTAACTCTCTCAAGCTGAATCAGTACTTCTCCCCACCGCACCCCTACTTACACAGGGACAGATAAATTCTTATTCACGTTGATGCAGTAATTATTAATACATTGTGAATTGATCTGTTCAGCATACAGCTTGATCAGGTATGTCGACATCGAACTGCCCTCGTAGCTAACGCTTCTACTTACTCATTGAATCCTGCCTTATATTTGATAAATTCCTCCTAGTTATATGCTGCCTTAACGTCTCTTTTGCTCCACCAATGCAGTCACGCATCTTATTCTATGGTAGAGACATTGAACTAAATTACTCTTGTACTGCACATAAGTACGAACCGGTGTGGCTGTGTACTGCTAAGCAGTCACAAACTAGGATGAAATGGCTGTTCAGCACTCACTCCCTGCTTTCAATGATTCTCTAAGCGACATCCGTCACCAAATCAACGCTGGACTCAGATAGACCACATAGCCATAGGGTATCGTTGGCGAGGGTCAGTAGAAGACTGTCGCTCCTTCTGGAACACATGCGTAGTCTCCGATCACGCTCTGGTTCGCGCACGTTTATGCTTACGACTAAATGGACATAGGAAATTGCTGGCAGCGAAACAGTTACGTCCCCAACTAGATCGAGACACTGAGTCCTTATTTAAGGAAGAAATAGCGAAACGAGTTACTGAGGTCGACAACAGGACTTCCCCCGAGTTAGCCCTGCACAACATACAGTTAGCTGTGGACACAGCCGTGAAAGTTGTCAATAAGCTAAAACCTAAAGTTAATAAAAGCCATTGGATCTCTACCGCCTCATCCGAACTTATTGACGCTAGAAGACTGATTCCGGTGAGCTCCGAGTATGATAGGGAGCGAACGCTACTTAAATGAAGACTAACAAAAAGTCTTCGCAACGACCGTGAACAGTGGTGGGCGACAAAAGCGAAAGAGATGGAAAAGGCATCGGCGATTGGCAACACCAGACAACTATTCAGGCTTATCAGGGAAACAGGTGGCAAAAGGCAAATGATAAGTGAAACAATCTCAGAGAAAAATGGCACCATAATTAGCTCCCAGGATAGACGACTGGAACGGTGGAAAGAACACTATGAGGAGCAGTTTAATTGGCCCACAGCCACACTTAACCTGCCGGACATCCAACACCTCCCTGAATGGGAGGTAGACACAGGTCCTCCGTCCTAACTGAGGTTACTAAAGCCGTCACCAATATGAAGCAAGGAAAAGCAGCGGAACCTGACTTACTGACTCCAGAGGTATTTAAGTACGGTGGAGACAGTTTTCTGTCTGCATTAACTGAGGTTCTAGGCAGCGTCTGGGAATCAGAGGAAGTCCCATCGGGTTGGTGTAAGTCACTGATCATCCCGATATACGAGAAGGGAGACAAGTCTTCCTGTGATAATCACAGGGGGATTAGATTTACTAATATATTATCTTAGGCTCTAGGCTCAATAACCATGCGTAGACTAAGTGGTGCTCGGGAGGAACAAACACGAGAAAACCAGACAGGCTCTAGGCGAGGAAGAGGGTGTATTGAACATATCTTCACCCTTCGACAGATTCTAGAATATAGGCATTCCTACCAGCGTCTAACAATCATTATATTTCTTGACCTAAAGGCGGAATTCAATACTGTCGACCGAGAGGTTATCTGGTGATGCTTGCTTCACTCACTGCTTTCAATGCGCCTTTAATCCATTCAGTGAACAGTGAATACAGAGGGCTATTTTCGCAAATGCCAGTTTACGCCGTTTCTGGCGTAGACTTGATATCCGACTATCGACCAAAGGGCGTGTATACTGCTCAAAAGTCCTTTCCGTCCTCCTTTACGGCTGTGACACCTGGCCATTGAGAGCGGAAGACATGAAAAGACTAGCTGTCTTCGATCATAGGTGTCTGCGTTCCATCTCTCGTGTGAAGTGGTATGATAAGGTGAGCAATATTGAGGTTAGGCGTCGAGTGCTAGGTAAGGCGGGGAAGTCAATAGACGAGACTGTGAAATTACATCGACTGAGATGTAATCAAACTCGGAATAAACGAACTACCTACACCTACATAGGGACTATAATATTCAGGCGAATTTATCAGTTTGTGTTACAAAACTCCATTTCCTCGTCTTCAATAAAACTGCAATTAGAAACACGAGCTGAATCCTTTTATTATATTGATTGCTTTTACATTGAATGAGGAAACCAGAAAACCACAGGGACAATGAAAGTTTGTATTGATCACAGATGAATACATACGTACAAATTAGAATTTGGATTTATAAGTAATTAAGGCAAACGAGATGGTTGTAGAGGGTTATTATATTAAAAATCACCAGTTATAGAGGAGCCAGAGTAATTTTCAAAAAATAAATTTAACAACCTTCAACTCGATACATACATGCATACTGGATGATCAGCCAGAGATACCTCGACTTCCATGAGAGCAACAACGGTGCAAAACGAAGATCATTCGGCAATGTTCGAAGGGACCCAGTAGTCGGTGTTGATACCGAGTCTCGTGAAACTCTAAGACCGTTTCAGAAATAAATAGAAAACAAGAGAGTACTTATATGCAATACTGCAATAAATCAAATTTGTGACAGCAGAGTATGGCTTTACAACTGGAAATAATATGGTGTCTCCAGACTGACTTGACATTGAGTGGAATGTTGCATAACCATTTTCTAACTTGACATGGCTGTAATTACTTGGCAATAGTATTTGATCAAACAGCTTCCCACTTCAAATTTGATTGATTCACACTTATATAACTTGATATGATTATGAGCAATAGTTTGTGCTCGAAACGTCATCAGTTAATATAACTGTACAACACTGTGTGATTTAACAAAATAAAATCTTATCCATTATGGAGTTATAATCCTCCACTCTTGCGAATCGCACTTAAGTACTTAGCACCAAATAGCTAAGATCACTTCTGAAATATATAAATTTCTGTATGCTTAGCATTATGTTATATACTGAAGAAATTGGACACGCATTTCACTTCGTGAAGAAAACGAGCATAACAGATGTGGTTATTGTGAATTCAATTCAACTCATAGTTTGTTCTCCTCAAATGTCTAAGAAATGTTTCCTATGATATTAGAGAGTGAAACCAACCAGCCAACACTTCAGTTGTGAAATAGTTCTAATAAATAGATACATGATTTGTATAGTAGTATTTACTCGCAACATATATATTTGAGTTTCTACTAATAACTCTCCGTTAAGAAAACTAATTACATAACTCTCAATTTTATAGATCTACTCTCAGCATTAATTAAGATAACATAGTTAGGTGGAGAGACAGGGTAGACACCTAGTTTATTTAACTGAACCAAAACTATAACGCTCATGTACTTGAAATGACACCAATCCCTGACTAAATTTTGATGCATGAAAAATTGAATGGAACTTCTACATTCGTTTCATTAAGCTAACCGTATGTTTTTGTTTTCTTTTGTAGACTCAATGTCAGTTATTTGAAAAACTTTACCGAGCCTGGTGTTATAATCCAGTTTCATTATTATCACTTTGTTTGTTGTCGCAGAATTATAAACATTGTAGCCGTTTGGTGAAATCATTGTATCCTTTGACTGAACACAATCTCTTGCATATCATCATTACTTTTCTTTTCCCACAAGAAAGGAGTGTCAATTGGAATTCCATGCGAAATATTTGCCTAGTAATTAAAATATTTTCGAATCGCTAGGCGACATAAAGCGAAATCGTAGAGGTTGAGTAATTCCTTATTAGTATTAGAAATAGAACTACCAAAATAGTTTGTAGGTGGTAACATCATACTAGCTTTCAACTGAATTTACTGAAACTTCTTATTTGCAAGTATTCTTATGTCATATTTTCCTAAATGATCGACCCTCTTAATGAGTAGTTCTGATGGATTGACTGTGTTTTTCAAGTTCATCAGTAGAATGTGTTTAATTTAGTGTCTGGTGGAGCCCTATCACTATAATTTGTAATCTGAGAGTTTGTTTGTTTGTTGTCCGTGAGTTACTTTTATCACATTGTGACTCAAGGTATTCTGCGTTGATCAGCTTTCAAGCATTTTATTTTCATAATAAGTAAATATTAGCTTGTTTTCTTAACCTAAGTTTCTTGCATCGCCACTTGATCATTATGCAACAAGTGGAGGTATTGTTATAACCGTTGAAATGTTGTACGATTTGGACCAGTTAATTCAGATGATTGAATCACCAATATTCACCAGTAAGTTGTATTACTTATTATCTGTGTCTACTTTAGAAATCTTCATTACTGAAAGACAGACCCAAAATCAGCATTTTTGGAGATGTGTCAGTTTTACTTTTGGTGAATTGATAGCCAGATTTCAGCATGTTACAGTCTGTACACTCATACGTATACTGTTTATCTGGATGAAGACATGATATGTGTAACACATGCACAAATTTCAATAGTTCGCACAGACAGAAAATCTTATACGAGTAATCAGCAGCAATATTTATGTCAAAATAAATGAGTTTCCGAAATTTTGAGATGTACTACAATGCTGAAACTGTGTATGTGTCTGTATGTATTTGCCTTATTAATTAGTTTTTGTAAACATTTTGTTATTGACTACTTTCTAAATTTAAAAATATCTATGTCGTATCGTTTGGCAGGCTTTACTTTACTTAAAAAATGGATGACACATTGAGTTTTTATAGATTTTTGTCATCTAGACTGACATTCTCATATTTTACTGTTCATATTTATCATTCAGTTTTAGTAGTGTGAACATAGCTCTATAATATTGAAACGGTAAAGCCTATTATGAGTGATTGTTTTACTTTGTTTCAGGTCTCCGGATGCATATGCTTGATAGACGTTTCAGCACTGATCTTCGAGAAACCTTATATTGCTTACTCATGTGTCTTCCACAAACGGATGCATTTCAGACACTTTGGAGACGTTTACAGTGTTTACCGCCCGTGGAATGCATTTCAGAAAGTTCAGCGTAAGTACAAAACTATTTTATAGGGTTTGTTTAATTGTTTTAACACATTTTGAGTGAATAGACTCATAAATTGAAAAACTCCAAAGGTACGTCTTCACAAATATGTCAGAATGGGAGACATTTTTATTTTTCTTCTATTTGTATGTTTACCTGTGGAAAAAGTTTGTTTGGTTGAAAAAACGGATTGATGGAGAATTAAAAGTCTACTAGTGTGGTGTGTTATCATTAATTCTGTTTCACCTATTGCCAAAACTATATAATCAGAACATTCTTCCTTGCTCGTTTGTTTTTAATTTTGTTATAGCCTGAGGAAAACTTATCCGAAACCTAGTGTGTAGTGAAATTAAGTTAATGGAAATTCTCAAGTCACCTACTAATGAAAAGAAGTTATATTTTTCAGTATTGATGAAGGAATAGTTAAAATTGTAAATCACTCCGGTTTTAGATTTATGACTTTCATGGTAATATGGTGTTCTCTAAAGTGGATAGTTACCTCATGAAGTATTCATCAATCTAGGAAACATCTTCGAGCTATTCACTTTTTCCTGATTGCTTGTTTCAGTAAATGTATACATTTACATTTAGTTACTTCTCGTTGGTAACTTTCAACTGTTTTCCCCTGATTCATAATAATGCTTACTGATGACCCGAATCATGAAAATGTATGAAGCGTTTGCCTGAAGAAACAAGGAGTATGAGGAAATGTTTAGGATCTTAGCACTTTGGTCACGCTGAATTGAATGGATACATAAAAGTAGATCCGGTTTTCTGGCGGATGAGAATCAAATCAGCATCACATACAATCAAAAAATGTCTCCAGGCAACTATGAAATAACTGCTGATCAATCATGTTGAGAGTAATCACGACATTTTATTAAAGTTCATGTAGAGAAAAATTCAGTGTCATGCTGACTTTCGTTCTGAAGATTTTTCGAGTGAGAATAATCTGGATAACTGTCTGATGCATCCCCTATTGTGCCAGTATTTGTTATGAGATATAAAAGTCTTCCTTTGCACGCAGTGAGCTTCACTACGTCGATATTTAACTGAATGTTCGGGAAACACTGCTCTGTAAATTTAGGAATGGTTTGTATCCAAGTTTCTCTTTCCTTCACTTATGATTCATTTTCTTCTTTGCTTCAAAATCAGCCAAACACACAAGTTGACAATATCTAGCAAACAATGAAGAAAAGAACTGACAACGGGAGCTCTATTCATCGAATCAACGGAGAATATGTGCAATAGGCGACGTGCACTACACCTTTACGATAAATGGGGAAAAAGAACGAGAACCATAAAAATTGAGTTTCGAAGTAGTGTAGTTAGAAATACATGTGATTATGAACAGTAGATTGTAATCGAGACGTCATCCACTAAATAAAACTTTCATTGTGTGATATATCCAAAAAAAAATTACTATGGAATTACACACTGCCGTGCTTGACCAAGTTTACAGACATGGTAAACTGGGATTTCAGTTAGTTTTTTCTTTGAAATTATCTTGAATTTTTGTCTATGTAAGTCTTTTCAGGACGTCCATTTTTTCTATTGGTACATTTTCAGACAAGTTTATAGTAATGAATAAATTTGTTATTTCCTTTGATGATACTGCTATTCGTCTTTTTTATATTAGTCATACTCCAGAACATCAGTATTCTACACAAAATGCGGTTGGTATACATATCAACTTTGATGGATTGTTTGATCATTTTCACCAAATTCAAAAGCAATCTGAGGAATATCGTTTAAGAAACATGATAAATCGTTATGGAGTATCTCAAAATCATACTACTAATTCATCATCTCATGCTAATCATTCTAGTAGTATTTGTCTTGAAAGTGACTGTAATACGTCGCGGATGATTCACAAAGAAAAATCTACGGACAACTCAAATTTCTTCGATAGTCCAACTAAAATTTACTCTAAAACAGCAAATACGCTATGTTCTGCAAGTGAATATTTGACTGAGGTAAATTCTTTTGTGTTCCTTGACATGTAACTTACACTGAAGCTCTTTATCCCCTAGGTGAATTGCTCGATCTTAGGATATTTTTAAAATAGTATTTGTGGCCCTGTATTAAGATTTTCAGGTTTCCATTCGAGTTACAAGTACATCTTGGAAATTAAATCCATTGCTTTCGCATTCGCTTTATGATTACACTGCACTTCAGTAATCGATTACACTCAGTATTAATGATCATAATATCACTCCGATTACACCTTACCTGTTTACAATTTTCTGCATCTTTTAAATTCAAAAATTCTGATTTATCTAATTTAGCTATCAGGAATAAGGCATTATTACTATTGTTCGTTCCTTTGGTTGCGAAGGTAACATTGGGGCTTCAGCGGCACGTCCCTACTGGGCTCTTATCTGTAGTTATTTTCAAATAGCTTTCATTTACCTTTTCACATGATCTCTGTGCCACAATGTACAACCAACTTGTCACTTCCCCTTCGGGTTACTCTCGTGGTCTCGGCATTCAATATTACTTGAGGATTTCCTCAGAGTTTGTCCGATTTTTCTACACCTACCTTTGTACATTTGTTGTTAGGTAGCTTCCTGGCTAGTTAACTTTCTCCCAGAGTCCCTACCTATCCTTTCAGATAAGCCACATGATATTCATTATCGAGCAAAGAAATCTGTTGACATAAGTCTTCAGTCTCTTAGGAACGCTTTCCTAACGCACACACCTAACCTGTGAACCATATTCAATTTTTCTATAGATATGTTTGAAATACAGCGTAAACTAACAAGGTTTTTGAAGTTTCTAATCAAGCATGCATGTCATCTAATTTGCACCCGTGTGGAAACGCTGGAATTAATGAGGTTGAGCCGTGACATGTAGTGTCAGAATAGCCATGTTAGATATCTCACTGGAAGCCGGTTCTCTGAAAACAAATGATTAGTGACTCGAAACAGTACAGACAAGCTGAAATTTCATACAGTAGAGAACAACTGACGTGAATGAAGGCACTAACAAGCGTAAAGATGAATATAAAATAATGTAAAGACTGAATATATGCTTGGTCAGGTAGTAGATGCAGCAGGTTACGAAAGCACAGAGATGAGGCGAGCTTTCTACAAGGTTGTCATCCCATATTCCAACAAGAGCGGGAGAAATGGACATCAACAACAGGTCATACCTGTCAAGCACTTGGACTTATTAAAGAAACACGTTTCAAAAAGCAATTTGAGAAGCGTGGTTTCTCGATAACTTTTCGTGAAATGTCTGGAATCGGTCTACGCTCCCCTCTGATCTAAGCTCAGCCTGAATCGATTTTGCAATTGTAGGCGACGTTGCGAAAGCGGTTTCTAGTCTTGAGCGAGGTAAAGGACCAGAGCTTAATGATACACCTTCAGGAGTGTTAAAGAGTAGTGGTGCTAAATAACTGACTTGATTGACGAAGGCACTATTTAGTTAGAGGGATTGTTCTATGAGACTGATGAAAACCGTTGACAATCACAGTAGGGAATATATCTGAGAGAATATTCTATGTTCATTAATCAGTGTTTAAAATTACATGAGTACAACGGACTGATATCAGTTAGAGAACCATTGAAAACCAGGGAGTACTGGACAGCTGCTGTTTCATCCTAGTTTGGGAATCATCGGCAGTACGCACCCACTGGGATTCGAACCCAGGACCTTCCGGTTACAAGGCAAGCTCGTATACCATTCAGCCACTGGGATTCGATTCAATGGCTCATGAATTCTAACTTCTACCAATTCGTGATTTTAGCGCGACCCCAACTATTGTCTAACTGATATCAGTCCGTGATCAACTCGTAAAACATAACTAATCCTTACAAATGAAACTATAGAAAATGAGTACAATGGTTAACACTTTTCATCAGAAACGCCCTTAACAAATTTCAAAAGACTGATTGCTGAACAAAGAATATCCTCTCGAATGAAGGAATTCGGGTTGTTAAAAACATTAATGTTTAAATAACATCGAATTATTAATATCACTAGGCGACATTTCAATAGCATCTGTAAGCGTGATAATATGCATTAACATAACACTGCAATACACTGTATATCAGGCAATTAGGAAAAATAATAATATGGAGTTCATGAGTTCATAGGCTCCATAGAAAGTAAGGGCATTAGAAGGGGATGGACCTGTTTCTTCTGCACACATAGCACCGGAACGCAATAGCCTCTGCTGTTTGGAGTCTTTGCTACCTGCATGCTTTCGACAATTTATTTGGTACCCGATACATCAGAAAAAAGCATTCTACAATGCAGTCTTTGCCGTCACTTGGGACGAGTTGGTCTAATATCGACCTGCCCATTCTTTTCACTATACCCTTATTACGCCACACTGTAACATTGAAATATTATGTGTTAATCAATCACATTTGAAGTGGGAAGCTGTTTGATCAAATACTATTGCCAAGTAATTACGGCCATGTCAAGTTAGAAAATGGTTATGCAACATTCCACTCAATGTCAAGTCAGTCTGGAGACACCATATTATTTCCAGTTGTAAAGCCATACTCTGCTGTCACAAATTTGATTTATTGCAGTATTGCATATAAGTGCTCTCTTGTTTTCTATTTATTTCTGAAACGGTCTTAGAGTTTCACGAGACTCGGTATCAACACCGACTACTGGGTCCCTTCGAACATTGCCGAATGATCTTCGTTTTGCACCGTTGTCGCTCTCATGGAAGTCGGGGTATCTCTGGCTGATCATCCAGTATGCATGTATGTATCGAGTTGAAGGTTGTTAAATTTATTTTTTGAAAATTACTCTGGCTCCTCTATAACTGGTGATTTTGAATATAATAACCCTCTACAACCATCTCGTTTGCCTTAATTACTTATAAATCCAAATTCTAATTTGTACGTATGTATTCATCTGTGATCAATACAAACTTTCATTGTCCCTGTGGTTTTCTGGTTTCCTCATTCAATGTAAAAGCAATCAATATAATAAAAGGATTCAGCTCGTGTTTCTAATTGCAGTTTTATTGAAGACGAGGAAATGGAGTTTTGTAACACAAACTGATAAATTCGCCTGAATATTATAGTCCCTATGTAGGTGTAGGTAGTTCGTTTATTCCGAGTTTGATTACGGTTGGATGTCGCTTAGAGAATCATTAAAAGCAGGGAGTGAGTGCTGAACAGCCATTTCATCCTAGTTTGTGACTGCTTAGCAGTACACAGCCACACCGGTTCGTACTTATGTGCAGTACAAGAGTAATTTAGTTCAATGTCTCTACCATAGAATAAGATGCGTGACTGCATTGGTGGAGCAAAAGAGACGTTAAGGCAGCATATAACTAGGAGGAATTTATCAAATATAAGGCAGGATTCAATGAGTAAGTAGAAGCGTTAGCTACGAGGGCAGTTCGATGTCGACATACCTGATCAAGCTGTATGCTGAACAGATCAATTCACAATGTATTAATAATTACTGCATCAACGTGAATAAGAATTTATCTGTCCCTGTGTAAGTAGGGGTGCGGTGGGAAGAAGTACTGATTCAGCTTGAGAGAGTTAGGAGTAAGTAGGTCAATACACAGTGCGCCGTCAATCCATTCAGTGAACAGTGACTATAGGATGAAAATACAAGAAGAATTTGCGGTAATATACTGAATACCGAGCATTCTGTCTAAAACACTCATTCATATCTAAGTGCATGCGAATTAGTACGAGTAAGCCTAACTTGTAATTGCGACAAAGTATGTTCAGCCTCTATTTCTACATTAGCGATTATAGACTTTTTCATCACCTGACATTTTAATGCTGTATTACGTCCTTCTACACCTTAAGAACATTGCAAACTTGACTGATGGAAATCAGTCAGCACTTAGGACTACACAAAAACACATTCTAAATCCCAGTGATCAATTAATTTAAACAATAACAGTATTCTTTCTCAGCTCTTCTTCATAGTCTCTTTCAAAAAGTCTAGGTATCATCATACCAGTATAATTATTTGACGATCTTTGAACATTCACATTACCTCATTCCAATGATTACAACTGACTCTTTGAAATCTGTGGTTTTGTTGCTTATATCAGTCCGTGATGAACTCGTGAGAAGATTATAAATTCATTTTGTGTCATATCCTAAATTGCAGGTATGTGAATCACTGACAAAATTAACTATCTATAATTTCCCCCTTTGAACTCAACCACATAAGATCCCATCTACCATATTACTGTTTCTTACATAACCGCAAATTCTCATCTATGAAATTAATCATGGGTTTCTAACGCTTCAACAAAGTAGAGAACAGAAAGAAAGCTAAAATAAAGGGGGCAGGCATTGAGGAGAAAGAATATTGACGATTTGATGAATCTGGGGCATCATTAGGAGTGAATGCATCTGAGCTGTTGAGAATGATTTCGAGTCATACTACCAACACTCTCAAGTCATGGGTTACGGACATCTCCAGGAGCCCAGTCACGCAGTCTCTACCCTACTCACTATGTGGCTCAAACCAAAAGTCAAAAACGTCGAGAATTGGTGCATGTCTCGACCTGAGTAATAGTTTTATTTGATATAAACACATTAAGGACATGACTATGAGAAGTAAGTTTCATTGCAAACGTCATCACTAGATGGGTGACATTGGGTGTGATGAAGTTATTCTACTATAGTATTAGTCTTGCACCCAAGTCTTTTAAAGTGCTGTGATCATATCGCTCACTTACAAAGATCTACAGTAATTATCTATATTAGATCGAATGACACTCATTTTTATAACTGCTACTGTTTCCATATTGCTACATCAATTCAAATGATAAGCAGCTATAACAAAGTTCTTTGGTAGTATTATACATCGATTGCTAGCAGAAGGACAACTTGTTTCTTGGTTGAAATATGTTATTTTTATGTGTAATTGCATTTATCAATGACCGAGTTGCAGGGAACGAAACAACACGGATTAGCTAGGATTTGTATTTGGCAGAATTACTTGTAATTTATACAATAAATGTTAACAAACAGTACGTATTTGAACAACACAGTAATAGAAATTATCAATCACCACATCCACCATATGTCGAATGTTTCCTTGCATGTTTATGACGAGTTCTCAGATCACTTCCATGTTCAACAAACTTGTTCGTGCCCCCAACTAAAAGATTCGAGACTTTATTCTCCAGCTTCAGAGTGCAAATTAGGGGATCAGCTGCATACTCAACTACGTGTTCGTCTAACTGCTGGGATCAATATCCCAAAGCTAATGAAAGAGTTGATTCAGATTCCTTCCTGAACCTTTCCAAGTGCGAAGGATTTAGATACTACATATTTACCCCTAAGATGTCAACAGTGAATACCCAGCTCCCACTAGTTCAGTGTGTGATTTGATGTTGTCCAAAACTGATAATAAAAGTGTTCGTAAAAGCAAATCCAAACTGTCATCCACATGTGATATATTGCAGATAGAGAGCAAAACTATCAAACCGTGTTTTCAATGTGGAAAGAATTATCTATGAAGCACTCACCGTTTTCGGGGTGCTAAGTGCCATAAATGTGGTAAAATCGGGAACATAAAGTCTGCTACTCAAGATTCTTCTAATTTGTCTGGTAAAATGCGATCAATGTCTCCTCCAACTTTTCACAATACTCAATTTCACCTAACGAAAACCTTCACTACAAGTTCAGGCCAGTTTCACTCTTTTATAATTGATACTGTGAGTGCCGAGTCTATAATTTCTAAGGAAGATTTACTACCTCTATATAAGCATGTCCAAGTTAACCCCATTACTAGTTCAATTACAGGCATTATTATTATTGTTTCCTTTAATTCCCAGAGGAACATAGGGCTTCAGCCGTGTGTCTCCATTTCGTTCGGTTCTCTGCTAGAGTCTTCACCTGGCTCCAAGTCTGTCCACACGTTTTTGTCTCCTCTTCACATGACCTCCTCCAAGTCACCCTTGGACGACCAACTCGCCGCTTCCCTTTCGGGTTCCACTCGAGCAATGGCTTGCCTAGTGATGTCACTTGATGGTTTCCTTAGAGTATGGCCAATCCATCTCCATTTCTTCCTGTCTATTTGTTGCACAATCGGTTCCTGGTTGGTTCGCTCCCACAGATCCCTGTTGCTGATCTTTTCTGGCCATCTGATCTTGAGTATTGAGCGAAGACAACTGTTGATGAAGGTCTGTAGTTTGTTTGAGATGCTCTTTATGACGCGCAGTGTAAGTTTCTGATCCGCATAGTAGCACTGACTTCACGTTGGAGTTGAAAATCAGGATGTTATTTTTCATACTGAGTGCTGTTGACCTCCACACAGACTTGAGAGTAGTGAAAGCTTGTCTTGCTTTTCCGGTTCTTGCATTGATATCCTCGTCAGTTCCGCCTGTAGTTGAAACGATGCTTCTTAAGTCTATAGGTAAAGGAGGTTGATTCTTTCAGGTTCCTCCCATTTATGCTGATTGTTATCTGTTGTTGGTGTTGCCCAGGAATCTTCATCATCTCTGTTTTCTCTATGTTCACCTGAACTAATTCCTGTCTTTGATGCTTCTTCTGCCAACTTGTTGCTTTTCGCTTGCATATCTTCCAGTTTGTGGGAAATCAGACATATATCATCGGTGAAGTCCAGATCCCCCAAGTTTTTTGTGTGAGTCCATTTTATGCCTGTTTCCTCATTGCCCGCTGTATGTCGCATTGTCCAGTCTACTGCAATCAGGAAAATCATTGGCGATAGTAGGCAGCCAGCCAGCTTGTCTTACACCTGTTCTCACTTCGAAGGATTCCGTAATTTTCCCGTTTTGGATTACTTGGCATGCAGCATTGTCGTACAGCTGTTGTATTGAGTGGATAATTGTTGGTAGCACGCCATAGTAGCGAAGTAGTTACCAAATCACTTCTCGGTCGACGCTGTCGAAGGCCTTTCCAAAGTCGATGAAGTTGAGATAGAGAGGTGACTGCCATTCCAAGCTTTGTTCTATGATGATCCGTAGTGTGGCGATTTGATCAATACATGACTTGTTCCTCCTGAATCCAGCCTGTTTCGGTCGAAGTTTTCGTCGAGGTTGGCCTGTTTGACTCTCTCCAGGATGATGCGGCTTAGTATTTTGCTTGGGATGGACAGGAGTTTAGGGGGCTGTAAATATCGACGTTCGCGAGTTGTACGGATTATACTAACGCAAGATCTTATACCAACAACTTCTATAGTGTTCGTTCTTCGAGTACCAAATGGTAAAGCAAAAGACCAGATTTTGTCGTCCAAAGTACGTATTATATTTCGGGACAAAATCGCGGGTAGAGGTGAATGCTTAGCTAGCTAGTAATCGTGCACGCACGTGACACGACGGAGCACCAAATGGCGGGGATGCTTGACCGTAAGCCTTCAGCTAAACAAGTCGACTTAAACAGTGATGGTCAGCATCCAATATTGAGTGATGATTGCTGTGGTTAATAATTTTGGGGAATTATTTACCGCTACAGCTCACTCCCCCCCTAGTGGGTTTGTGAGGACCCTAAGACATGACCAGCCGGAAGTAAAAAAATCTCGATGGTTCCCTGATGGGTGAAAAAAATCTTCCGAGCGGCTTGATGGAGAGCCTGCTGGTCTGTCTGCCTATGCTAATAGGGTGTCTGTACATAGCTTCCTCAGTGTTGTTCGTTGGATCCCGTGCTTCGTTTGTTTCCTGTCCAGTGCCCGTTGCACCTGGAAAAGAAAACAAGAATGCTGAGAACCTTGTCCAGAAAAATGTACCAAATAAGCGTTTTTTTACAAAAAAAAAATTGACATGCGTCTACTATACAGTAAAATAATGTAAAGTTCAAAATATCGGGAAAAAATATATATCTTATATAATTTTATGTACGGTTATAGGAAAAATATCATTTACTTGTGTCAAATGATGCAACATAAAAAAAATTGATGTGTCACTCAGTTATGTGAAATAGGTGTGAAGGTATTCTGGGAATCTAACGTGACGTCCAGAACGCGTTTTTTTAGAGTGATCGACCGAAGTAGCCAGTGGGCGAATGCCCTGACAGTCAATAGTGTGACTCAGAAAATCGAGTGAGTCAACGCCTATCTGACACTTCTGTATATTGATGGTAACACCATGTTGGCGTAACCTTTCAAATGCCAAGTCCAAGTGTCTAAGGTGAGTTTCCTTATCTGGACTGGCAATGAGGCAGTCGTCTAAGTATGCGTATACAAAGTCGAGACCGCGAAATACTTCGTTGATGAAGCGTTGGAATGTTTGGGCCGCATTCCGGAGGCCGAATGGCATACGTAGGAATTCGAAAAGTCCGAAAGGCGTGATGATAGCCGTTTTCGGAATATCTTCCGTTGCCATCGGGATTTGGTTATATGCTTTAACCAAGTCGATTTTGGAGAATATAGATGCTCCAGATAACGTTGCCGTCAAGTCGTGTATGTGAGGCAAAGGGTAGCAATCAGGGGTTGTTTTGGCGTTCACTCGCCGGTAATCACCAGTGGGTCGCCAATCGTTGCTATCCTTTTTCGGTACCATATGCAACGGGGATGCCCATGGACTATTCGATGGCCGAATGATGCCAAGGGTGAGCATATGGTCGAATTCGTTTCTGGCAATTCTCAGTTTATCAGGGGCCAGTCGTCGTGCTTTAGATGTCACGGGCTGTCCTGAGGTTATGATGTGGTGCATAACATTGCTGGTTATACACGGGAGGTCGTTAGATGGGCAATTCAGTTCCGGATATTTGTCAACAATCGGTTGAAAAGTTGGATCGAGGACTGCTTTCATCTTAACGAGTGACAAGCTGGGGCCTACATAAGTTATGCCTTTGATAGACAAACTAGTAGTGTTGTCAATTAATCGTTTACGGCGGACGTCTACGAGCAAATCATGATGATTAAGTAGGTCCGTGCCAATGATGGGCATTGTGACGTCGGCGATTAGGAAAATCCACTGAATAGGTTTGCGTAAACCTACGTTCAGATAGACGTATTTCCGACCATAGGTTGCAATTGGTTTTCCATTTGCAGCCTGTAGGTTGAAGTTAGGATCCTTCTGTCGATCTGCTGCTGTAGCAGGAAGGACGCTGACTTCGGCACCTGTGTCGACTAGATATCTAGTCTGGCTCATTACATCATGGATGTAAAGTAAGCGGCTATTGCCACCGGCGACGGTTGCCGCTAACGCGTGCCGGCGGGATAGTTTCCCACAGACTTGGAGGCTTTGCCGAAATCACAAGTTTTTCGACAACATTTCGCTTCCTTGCCATAGGTGTTGTGGTACCAACACCAGTCAGGATTTCTGAGAGAACGTGTGTTGGACTTAGATCGTCCACGTGCGTTTTGCCGTTGAGGGGATCTAGAACGACGGTTTGAGGAATTACTAGGCTTGTTTGACCTAAACATCTGCTGGACGGAGTTGATTAACTCTATCATTGCAGCATCCTTCTTCGAAGTCTGTTCGGTAACAGAGTATATTTCGGTAACTGGCCGTTTGGTTATCTCTAGAATTCTATCTGCAGAGACAGCTAAATCATCTATGAGAACACCCTGAAGTGTCACAAGTACAGTCAGAACTGACTGTGGCAGTTTGGATAAAAATAGTTCTCTAAACAGTCCTTCATCGAACTGACTTTGGCCAATGATCTCTTTCATTCTTGCCAGCATGCTCAAGGCTGACTGATCTCCTAACTCGATGTTACGAAATAACTCATCAAGACGTTGTCGATCTGTGAGAACGTTTCTCTTGAGAATGGATGCTTTTAGTAACTCGTACGAGTTACTTACCGACATCTGCAGAGTTCCGCACCTGCTGAATTCCCGCGGTAGGGCGTGAATAACTGCAAGGAACTGTGAACGTTGATCAGTTATGCCATGTTCACAAAAATCGGACTCAGCAATCTGAAACCAAGTTTCAGCATTATCGGCCCAATATGGTACTAGCTGGATTGTTTTGGCGGCTGAGCGAATCTGAATAACCTTGGGGCTAGGATCACTCATGACGAAAAGTATGCCGCTAACAATATAGTACAAGAATAAACACAAAAAGGAACGAACTCACCGGGTTTATCTGCGTGTGAATTGAAGATGTAGTTCGTGGTTGGGCTCACCAGTTTAGATGGTTGCCTGTAGGTATCGATGATCGCGAGTTGTACGGATTATACTAACGCAAGATCTTATACCAACAACTTCTATAGTGTTCGTTCTTCGAGTACCAAATGGTAAAGCAAAAGACCAGATTTTGTCGTCCAAAGTACGTATTATATTTCGGGACAAAATCGCGGGTAGAGGTGAATGCTTAGCTAGCTAGTAATCGTGCACGCACGTGACACGACGGAGCACCAAATGGCGGGGATGCTTGACCGTAAGCCTTCAGCTAAACAAGTCGACTTAAACAGTGATGGTCAGCATCCAATATTGAGTGATGATTGCTGTGGTTAATACTTTTGGGGAATTATTTACCGCTACAGGAGCATAATTCCGCGCCAGTTCTTGCATTGACTTAAATCTCCTTTCTTTGGCAGTTTGAATAAGTATCCTTTCTTCCAATCCTCGGGTACCTTTCCCTCTTTCCACACCTTCTCCAGTAATGGCGTCATCAAGTCCGCTATTCTCTCTGGGTTCATTTTCAATGCTTCTGCTGGGATTCCATCTGGTCCTGCTGCTTTTTCAGCTTTTAGCATCTCGGTTGCCTTCAGGACTTCTGATTTCGTCAGGGGATTGATGTTCACTGGTAGTTCAGCTTCCGTTGTTGGTATTGTTGGGTGCGTTGGAGAAGGTGGTCGATTTAGAAGTCTTTTGAAGTGTTCAGCCCAGTGTTTTCTTTGCTCCACTTCTTCGGTGATTGACTTTCCATTGTCATCCTTCACTGGCTTAATTTGTGTCGAACTTTTGCCCGATAGGTATCTAGTTGTTTAGTAGAGTGTTGCGAGGTCTCCTTTGCCTGCAGCTTGTTCTGCTTCGCTTGCCATGGCTTCATAATATTTTCTTTTGTCTTCCCTGGCACTCTTCTTTACTCTTTTGTTCAGTGTCTTGTAGCTTGCATTCAACTCCTATTTTTGTTGCTCGTCGGTGCACTGGAGAATCTTTTGTTTCACCATTCTTCTCTATTCTATTAGATTCCAAGTGTCCATAGTGAGTCACAGTTTGTCCTGTCTCTTCTTTCTGCCCAGAATTTCCATGCAGGTTTGACTCCACACCGCTTTCAGGTTGTCCCAGTGCTTTTCGACGCTGACCTCTTCACCAGTGTTGATTTGTGTCTCGGCTTTTCTTTTATGCTTGGAGTGAAGATATCCTTTGTATCCTGGTCCCTCAGTTTTTGAGTGTTCAACTTGGCTTGTGGTCTATCTGCAGCTCCTGCTTTTCCGAACGCTTTTAGTTTGATTTGGACTGTCCCTTGTACGAGATAGTGGTCTGAGCCAACGTCTGCTCCTCTTCTTACTTTTGTGTCCAGTAGGCTGCGCCTCCACTTCCTTGAGATTGAGATGAATTCAATTTGGCTTTTGGTTCGCCCATCTGGTGACACCCATGTAGCCTTATGGATATCCTTGTGTTTGTATACGTTGCCACCAATCACTAGTTCACTGAAGGCGCAGAAGTCGGCGAAGAGTTTGTTGTGGTGGACCTTTTACTCTGTTAGCTTAGTAACCCAAATTCAAATAGAAAACAAAATACCAAATCAATTGAGTTTACGGGAAGAATATATTAGAGTTTTGTTACTTGGATTTACAAAGATCCAAATTCCACAATAAACGTAATGGATTCCAGAAGTGCTGCGGGAAGACTGCTCCAGTTCTAATTCTCCAGTGTTGACATTGCGGAGGTCGACCAAAGTGCGTAGGAAGAGACTACGGTGATCCTGCAAAAATTTGAGATAGAAAGCAGGTTGTTATAATTGATCGACGGCAGTTAAGATGGTGGAGAAGACGGAGAGTCGAAGGGAGAATTATATATATATTTTCAAAACTCGAGGGAAGTTCAAAGTACAGAGTTTTTGGTTAAAACAAAGTAGTGTACAATATGTTCATTTTTTACATAATAGTAAAATTTGGATAAGTCTATTTTTGAGGACTCCACAAGTTCTCCGTTTTCCTTCATTTCTCCGAGAGCTTCTCTACCCATGATGAGTTCCCTTCCTGTGTTGTCTGATCCCAGTTTGGCGTCCATGTCTCCCATTAGTATTTTAATGTCACCAGCTGGAGTATTGTCCATTGTTGTCTGTAGTTGTCCGTAGAATTCTTCTTTTTCTTTTCGAGGTTTGCGCTGTTTGTGGGTGCATATGACTGAATAACTGACACTTTCCTTCCTTTGGAGTTGAATCTGGCGGTTATTATCCTGGGCGAGGTGGCCTCCCATTGCATCAGGGCCTTCGTTGCCGTTGGTAACATCATGATAGCCACACCCTCAGTGTGCATGTGGTTATTCTATGGGTGACCGGAGTAGATCACTGACTCATCCGGTGACTATTTGGTGAGTTCATTCCCGTTCCATCTACTCTCACATATCCCCAGTACTTGAATTCCGTATCTTTTCATTTCGTTTGCGATCTGGGCAGCTTTGCCAATCTCGTACATGGTGCGGACATTCCATGTCCCCATACAGACTTTTTCTTTTGGCGCAAGGAGATTCATCGTGCTGGAGTTTCTGTAGCAGCTTCGTTTACAGGGTGGGGTTGCTAGCCTCACGCCTGAGAAGGGGAGAGAGAAAAGTTTAGTGTTGCGTGACCGCAGAGTCAAGGGGAGAGTTGTTTGAGGCCGGTCACACGCGGCCTGCTTTTGGTTGTTCTTTCTTGTTTGGTGTGTCTCAGTAGCATATTTATCACTTCTTCCCTGTGACACAGCAGCAGGAAGCGCGGTCGTTGTTAATCCGGGCCCCGCCCGACAAGCATGATATTTTGTGAGTTTGTTTGAATCATAGTATTGGATTGGGTAGCTGCTTTTTGTCTAACCGCTATCCAAACAACCTTTCTGCCATAGTAGGATCTACAGGAACATAAGTTCCAGCCAGTGTAGCTCGTCGGGTCATTGCAATATGCAAGCCCGACCACCACTTAGGGTAGCCGCTATCGGTCGGGAATTACAGGCACTACTGGTCATAAACTACCTCTTATTGGTACTACTAAGATTGCTTTGAAATCAGAGAGTGGCAGTTTTGTGAATATCCGCTTTCTTGTTAGGAAATATGGTCCATCTTCATTGGGATTAAAGGCTCATAGATTATTGAATGTTCAAATCTCAAAACTAGCTTTGTAATTCCACACTACAAATCGAGGTTAAGGCGAACGTTCACAATTACAGACCTATAAATATAACCCCAGTTGTCTCGCGAGTTATGGAGAAAGTTGTCAAAGATCAGTTGTCAGACTATCTACTTAGGAAAGATCTTGTTACAATGTCTCAACACGGATTCCTCAAAAATAGGTCCTGCGTTACTTGCCACTTCGACATTTTAAAATGCATCACCAGTAGTCGCGAAGCACGTGAGCTAGTCGTTGTTCTCTTCTTTTTGGAATCTAGGGCATTTGACATGGCATCTCACAGTATTCTCTTTGAGAAGCTGTACTCATGTGGAATTTGCAAACCATAACTGAACTGGTTAAAGTCATCTCTAAGTAACAGGGTACAAATAACCAAAGTTGAATCTGTATTGTCTCATCCTGAGCAGATCACAAGTGGGGTTGTGCAAGGTAGTGTCCTAGGACCACTTTTATTTACAGTCTACATTAACAGCATTTGCAACTGCTTCGCCTCAGGTAGACCATTCCTAGATGCTGACGACCTCAGAGTTGTTTACTCCTGCCACAGTCATGAATTAAACCCAATGGTAAGTAAAATACGTCTGGAACTAAATGGTCTCGGAACATGTTGTGTTGACGTCGACAGAAGCGTCTGGATTTGTATCGGCAACAGTAATCTTGACATAACTCTAGAAGTTAATGGACAAAACCTAGCCAAGCTGAACTCAGTCATAGACCTCGGTATCAGATACTCAAGTAACTCAACGTTCTCTGAAAAAACTGATTATGCCAGACCTAAAACACGAAGGCTCCTAGGGTGCATAAATCTCAATTTCTTTTGTCGCGAAACTTTGCTTTCATTACATAAAGTATGTGTCCGACCTATCTTGGGATACTGCCTGTTTATGCTTAGCGGACTGCAACAGAATGACAAGCTTAAATTAAAGGGGGTGCAACGGCAGTATACCTCAAGAACTCTTGGTTTAGAATGTAGTCTCGAATACTCTGAGGGTTGCAACAGTCTGAAGATAGAACCCCTCTGGAAAAGACGTCTCAAGCTAAACGTTATTTTCCACTACAAGCTAACTAATCTTCTCTTGCACTCCTCCAGGCCAATAACTAAATCTACCTCTGTCGTCAGTTACAATCTTAGAAATCACGACAACCTAGTTGCTATAGAGCATTGTCAGACTTAAATGCGGTACAACTTCTTAAATAAGTTTACAGTCATTTTGAATAGACTACCAGCTGATGTGCGAGATGCAGACACACTCCCAGTGTTCATCTCTCCCGTCACCAGACTGCCTAAAGATGACAATGCACACTCGCATCTGAATCCTACACCCTCTTTTTCACCCCACATAGATATTTTAACTTCACTAAACGTATAAGTTACAGCAAACTACAGTTATAAATGTTGATATTATTGGAAGTACATAATAAACACTTCTCCACAGGACATTAATATTAGTTCACACATAATGTAGAGGTTAGCGCAACATATCTAGTTAGTTAGTGTACCAAAATAAACATAGTTACTACACAGAACATATATATACATAAATTTATTAATCACTCCTTGAGGACTCCACTTGCTTTCTTCTGTGCGACTATCGTTTGTCTTCTTTTCTCTCTCGCCATTTTAGCTTCTATATGACTTTTTGAATGAGAATAAAGAATGTAGATATTTGACCACTTGCAATGACAAATGATCTGCAAACACTAGTCGTCCCATATCCTAAAACTGCCTCGTGAATTACCCATTACTTTCCTCTGCTACGCATCCTGGATTACAGTCGTGGAATATACCTTTATACCAATGAAAAATATCAATTTATAATACTTCACGATTGTAATTTATAAAATGACTAATCGTACCTGTAAAAATGGCTTGCATGTCTTGTAAACACCCGTTTATAAGAAAATATAAACTACCGTTATTATTAGTCAGGTGCGTCGGTGGCATAGCGGTTAGGACGCTCGCCGACCATGCACATGGTCCGGGGTTCGATCACCGGCCGACGCACTCCTTTACCTCACAAAGCCAGAATTAATGCTGGTAAAGTGGAAAGGCTGGGCATGAGGCTAGCAACCCCATACTGTAAAATAAACACTGCTACGGAAACTTCAAGCCACTAGCTTGAAGCCCTATGTTCCACTGGGGAACGTGAAGGAAAAAAATATATTTAAAAAAATTTTTAAAAATATTATTAGTCAACGTTGAGTACAATTCGCTTGTGATGTTACGATGACGATTCCGAAAAAATTATACAAATACATCACTTATTTTAAATTAATACCCAGCTTGGATATATATAAATAATAATAATTTTTGCTTTATTTATATGAAGAATAAGAATCGATACCGTACACAGCATAGTTATGTGGGGGAATGACTTCAGGCTATATTTTCCCCCAACTTTTGTAATCCATTTTTTTGTCAATGCGAAGATAATATTTCTATATTTCTTGATGTGCTCCATTGAGTGACCAGTCAACAAGCTGTTCCCACAAACTGAAACTAAAGTGAACGGCAACCATGTAAATTCACCATAAACCAAATTTACGTGATTTAAATAACACTCATCCATACCTGTATAACTGGTGTGTTCCTACATACATAGGAATACATATGTATTTTATTATATTATTATTAAATATGCTTACTAATCGTATATGTAATTTGTCACATTGATGATTCCTGTAAATTGGCGTCCCTCATGTCCAAAAATTAGAAAATAATATTATTGATACTAGTAAGATAAAGTGGCTATTTAGATTTTGGAAAAGCTTATAGGAATAATTTAATATAACAAGGAGGGAAAATTTCCATAAGGTCTACCGAGAAGCCCGAAATCTCTGTAGGTGTGTGATTGAAAAGTGTCGTATAGTGTACGAGAGACAGCTAGTACTGGATTGTGTTCATTAACCAGAAAAGCTGTAGTCGTAGGACTAAAATTAGCAATGGTATACAGTCACTCATAATCATTAGTGGGGAAATGAATTTATCTGACTTACGAAGGGCTTAAAACCTCCCTGATTACTTCTGTGACGTCTTCTCGTCTGATCGTACCACCCAGGGATATGGCGAGGTCACTGACATCTCCACTAAGATGCCCTCAATTGTGGAATAGAACACGACGGTCCTCACACTACTATCTAAACTGAAGCCAGGTAAATCACCTGGACCTGATGGACTTCACCCTAAACTGTTAATTTCCTTGGCGGCTGTGATATATATTCCACTTAAGGAGATTTTCCGAATGTCTCTGACCCAGGCTAAGCTATCCAGGGACTGGAAGGATGTCATCTTCAGAGAAGGGGACATGCAATTGGTATCCAACTACCAGGCGTCAAGTCTGACATGCATTATAGCAAAGTTACTGGAAACAATTATAAGGGATCAGCTATTAGCTCATGTGGAAAAACATGGCTTGCTGGCGTGAAACAGTAGGACGATCTTGCCTGCCTTGTCTAGGAAAGACTGGGTTGAGGTCAGAGATAAAAACCCTCTGTTGGACGTGGTTTTTATCATTCCTAGTAATGCATTCGATAAGGTATCCCATTTAAGTCGTCTTAGTAAACTTCAAGGTTTTGCACTAGACCAATGTCTATGTGATTGGTTTAGGGTTTACCTCATGGATAGAAGGCAACAGGTAGGAGATGACAGTGTACTGACAGGATGGGAAGCAGTTTCCCATGGAGGGCTTCAGGAAACTTTATTAGGCCTCTAGAGACTGCGGGTATCGACGTTCGCGAGTTGTACGGATTATACTAACGCAAGATCTTATACCAACAACTTCTATAGTGTTCGTTCTTCGAGTACCAAATGGTAAAGCAAAAGACCAGATTTTGTCGTCCAAAGTACGTATTATATTTCGGGACAAAATCGCGGGTAGAGGTGAATGCTTAGCTAGCTAGTAATCGTGCACGCACGTGACACGACGGAGCACCAAATGGCGGGGATGCTTGACCGTAAGCCTTCAGCTAAACAAGTCGACTTAAACAGTGATGGTCAGCATCCAATATTGAGTGATGATTGCTGTGGTTAATAATTTTGGGGAATTATTTACCGCTACAGGCCCTTTGCTATTCCACTTATATGTCAATTAACTGCTGGCGATTCTTACTTCATATTCATTACTGTTTGCGGACGACATGTGGTCGAACCTGTGGAGTTTGGAAACTTATTCTCGGAAAAGCGCGGTAATGCGCTTAGGTCTGAAGTCTTATACGTCCTACTCCCTAGTGGACACAGAACTACCCGTTGTTAACGGGTAGAAGGACCTAATAATCATAGTCAGCAGTGATTTGAAAACAACTCTGAATTGCACTGCAGCCTCAGCTAAGGCTTTTCGAATGCTATGGTCACGCCGAAGAGCTGTCAAACGATTAGATGAGTCTCAGTTCAACATATGTCAGGCCTCATCTAGAATACTGCATACAAGCGGCTATTTCATGCATCAAGAAGGTGGGACACATTTTAGAAAGAGTACAAAAAGGTAGGAACCAAAATAGCCGGTGGTATCTGACACCTTCCTCATGACAAAGGAATGGCGCATTTAAATCTCTTCCCTTTATCGCCCCGACCGGAGAGGCGACTTAATTTTAGCAAACCGTATACTTAAGGGTGATTTAAGAATTGACCTTTCTAACCTTTTCTTCCCTTCTAGAATACATTTATGAGGTCACAGCTTAAAAGGTGATCAAACCGAGGACGATTAAAATACGTGCAGAATTTATATTCTCTCACAAAGTGGTCAACGACTGGAATTCCTTACCTATTTAGAGGTTGCAGGTATCGAACGTTCGCGAGTTGTACGGATTATACTAACGCAAGATCTTATACCAACAACTTCTATAGTGTTCGTTCTTCGAGTACCAAATGGTAAAGCAAAAGACCAGATTTTGTCGTCCAAAGTACGTATTATATTTCGGGACAAAATCGCGGGTAGAGGTGAATGCTTAGCTAGCTAGTAATCGTGCACGCACGTGACACGACGGAGCACCATCGGTGAATGCTTTCAAAGAAAAACTAGATCTCTCCGGGGATATATATTGCAAGGATTAATACAGGCAACAACAGCCTTCTATCCTCATAATCTGAATATGAATATAAAAGGATAAGCGGCTGCAATGAACTAATGCGGTACGTTGACTGCCTGAGGTGTTGTTAATTGGTGTTATGAAAGTATTGGAAATTAATAAAGTGTGTTGTGCCAGAAGGAGTTAATAATGAAAACTGGGGAATTTGGACAGGAACCCAGACATTTTGAGACCTAAAGAACACATGAATCCTCCCCATGAAGCGATAAGCTTATCACATGTTCATAGCTGTGGTAGATCAAAGAAATTAGTACCATAGACACTCGGTGACTAAAAATTACTAATAAATCTCAGGGAGCTGCTGGAACTAGTAACCTAGGCAAAATGCGATATACACCCCAGCTAGTATTGACTTCGGGCACACTGCAAATACTTAAGGGTAGACTGTATGCAAAGCTCCCGGAGTTTTACGATCAGAGACTTCTGCAGTGCGCCCTAAGAAAATGTGAGCTTAGACAGAGCGTGTCCCATCAGGGTATTCCTTACAAACGCGTTCATGCCTTTGACGTCCGGTTTGAATAATTGCTAAATAACCTGAGTACACATGGACTGAGGCTACTGTCACATCTGTCAAGACTGTATTTTCACCCATTGACGTTTCTCGTGTTCCGTTATAGATTCTCCTGGTTTCTTAACGAAACAATCTCTGAAGATCCTCTGGATATTGACAAAGCCGCTTCGAACCATCTTTATCCGCAAATATGGGAAAAAAAGATAAACCTAAGGGGAATAAAGCTGAACATACCAAGAAATCACAAAGAAAATTGGAACTGAAGCTTAGGAAGGTCGAGAGGCAGTCCGGAGAGTCTTCACTCGAGGATTTAATCCAAAGTTTCAGAGATCATCAGAAAAAAATCACGACAACAACGCTGGTCGCAATATCTGCTCCTGCTCCAAGGTTCTAGCTTTCCTTTTCTTAGTTAACGTAAAGGTCTCATTTTTCTTTAGTTTCATGCCCAGATAGTGAAGAGCTGATTATGTTTGGTGGTGAATTCTTTGATGGACGAAGGGTTGTTCCTGAATTTCGTTTGATATTATCTAGGTTAAAATGTTTTCCGATCTTCTAATTTATCAATGTAAAGTCAACCAGTGGCTTAAACTGGAAGCCCCTAACTGCCCAACACCACGATCAGGCCATCAGGTTAGATAGTTTTATTTTAGTATAGTATTAAAGGCGGTGTACGTAAAAACTGAATCCACCCCTTCGAGCATTTGGATATTTGGAGGAGAGTTCGTATCACCATCTCAAACCAGATTTTATCACTACAGTGATTTGTGGTGTCTTCGCTTACGATCTCAAAAATGGGAGCTAATAAAGTTTGTTATGAATCCTAAATAATAATAATTCTCAGCTCATTTGGACCATGTGCAAGAAGCGGACATCGTATGATTACTTGGGGAAATAAAATCTTACTATTTGGTGGTTTCAGTGATACTGGAAGGTTAGTTTCTTATGTACTAATGAGTTCAGTAAAACAACTTATTTTGATGATTTGTGGCAGTTTGATCTGACCGTCTTACAATGGACGCGTCTCGCACTAAGTGGAAGTGCACCAAGTCCTCGCTCAGCTTCTTTGTTCTTTGCCGGAGCTAATCAAAAGTACGTGTTCATCGTTGGAGGTTACAGTAAGTCTGCCGTTACTCGGGATCAAGAGAAAGGCATAGTTTACTCCGATGTAGTCAGACTTACGTTTGAAAGTAAGTGTGGCTCTTACTCTACGTTGAAAACACAAGTGTTATATCATCTGACATATTTTGTTTGTGCAACCTGCCCTCTATAGGAAATTCTCCGGTTGCCTGCTCCGTCATTAGATCTTCTGGCACGCGCCCCAAGCCACCTCGTATCTCCATGAGTGGTGTTCATGTTGGTGGCAATCGTGCTTTTTTATTCGGTGGTGTACATGATGTTGAAAGTGAAGATGGAGAGAAGATGAACAGCTATTTCCATAATGATTTGTTTCTGTTGGATTTCGAGAAAGCCAAGTGGCGTATATTCAATTTTGATGTAGAAAAAGCTGCGCATTCAGGTTAGAACTTATGCAATTAATTTGATAAATGGGAAATTTTTATAATTGGTCTAAAAATCCAGCTTGCACTATTTATTATGGGCGGTTTGATGTACAGATAAAGTAGAATACGGTAATCGTAACTTTCCTTTCCACGTGAAACATAGGGCTTCAACTTTTGAAGTAGCAGTAGTAGTGTTGTTACTCCCTTTTATGGAGCAGTATTACTTGCCTTATACCAAATGTTTTGTCTTTCCTGGGCGTACTGTCGGTCAGTAAACTATTAGGGGTGTGAAAGTGCGTCGGCCGCGAATAGAACTCCAACATCGTGCGTAGCTAGCGAGCATTCCATCTCTGGATTCCTGTCACATAAAAATAATAGTACCATAATTTGAAGTCTTCGTTTGCAAATATTCTCTGTATTGTGCTCCCCTTGTCTTCCATTCATGATTCATGTTCTTTCTCAAGAATCCTTTAATTCGCCTCTTCGGCGCTCCTCTGTTTAGAACAGGTTACACGTAATTTGCAACTTAAAAATGCGATTTTGAGTACTTAATTGAATATGTATTCAATTCATAGTTTCATTAATACCAAGCTCTGTAAGGGCAGTATAATAACTTGATACTCACAAACATTGTTACTTTTCGAATTCATTGCTTAACAGCCTCACTGTGTAAATTTGATGTGGTTAAATCTTTAGCTGAACGTCTGGAATACCCAAATGAATCTGCCAATTCTACTCCGCTCGATTCATTATCAAGAAAATTAGTCAAAGTGACTGTTGGAGAAGCTAGTGTTAAACCACCTAGAGGAAGTGCCTCCGCGTGCATATGTCCGTCACCCAGGGCTAGTGCAGGAATGGCTTTGGTTGGTTCTAATCTGTACTTATATGGTGGAGTTTTCGAAGTTGGAGACAGGAAAGTTACTTTGGATGATTTTTACAAACTGGATGTGAATCATCCTATTTCGTGGGAGTGTTTGTATCCAGGATCTCAGGAAACACAAGTAATTTATTAGTATTTTTTGTGATGATTTAAGTACTAGGTATCTGTATCTGTTGACTTTTCATCTCATATGAACTAAAATCATATATAGTGTATGATGTCACTATTTAGATAAGGAAGACTCAGCATTTCGGAAGCACACTATGATTAGTGCCATTCTTCGCTGTTCCACACATGGTGGTGTTGAGGTTGCTTTTAATATGTAGCTTTAAAAGTGGCATTCAGTATATGTTACATGATTTAAAGCGTACCTATTTAAATTATTATTGTTCCCTTCGTATCAGAATGGAATAGCGCATCTCCCTCTATTCTTCGCGGTCCTCTTTAGCTCTCCCAACGAATGACCGTAGTCTCCCATCTCCCCCACGTCACCCTTGGACTCCCGAATCGTTGTCCTCTGTTCAGGTTCCTTACGAGCGACAGCCTGGCGCGCGATGTCATTCGTAAGTCTCTTCGGCATTTGCCAGATCTATCTCCATTTTCTTTGGAATATTGTTTGACCGATAGGTTCTTGGTTGGTTCCTTGCCAGAGTTTCTTGTTGCTAATTCTTTCCGGCCGGCCATTTGATCCTCAGCATTGAGTTAAGGCAGCTGTTGATAAAAGTCGTCAGCTTGCTGTTGGAAATACTTCCTGTGACAAGCGAATTTTCTGACCCATATGGAAAAACTAACTGACTTAATATTGGTATTGAAAATCCGAATTTTGTTCTCTATTCTGAGTCAGAAGATTTCCAAACTGATTTCAGAGTGATGAACGTCTATCGTGCCTTCTGATTTTGGTTTTGACAACCCCGCCCGTTGCACCCCTAGCTGAAACGATGCTTCCCAGATAAGTGAAGGAAGTAACCTCTTTCAAATTTCTTCTGTTGATAGTAATTTGTGCTGGTTGTTGTTATTGGTTGGTTATTTTCATTACCTCCGTTCGTTGCCAGCATCTTCTACCCATCTGTTGGTTTTCGCCTGTAGGTCTTCGAGCTTGTGTGAGATTGTACATAAATCATCCTTGAAATCTAGATGTTCTAGAGTCTTCCTATTGGTCCAGCATATTCCCGTCTTCTCTCTCCCCACAGTCTCGCACGCAGTCCAGTGCACCAGAACTAGGAATACCGTCGGTGATAGTAGACAGCATTGTCTTCCTCCTGTCTCCACTTCAATGGTTCCTCTGAGCTTTCCGTTGTGGATTATCTGAAACGTGGGATTGTTATATTCCTGTTGAATGAGGTTGATAAAAGTTTTGGGCACTCCGTAGTGTTGAAATACCTCTCGGTCAACGATGTTGAAAGTCTTTTCAAAGGCGATGAAGCTGAGGTGGAGGTTTTACTATCATTCTGTGTTCTGTCGTATGATGATGCATCGGGTTGTTATTTGATCCGCACATGATTAGATTTTTCTGAATTCAGCTAGTTCCGGATGGATTTTCGAGTCCAGAGCTTCCCTTAGTCTCTCCAAGATGACACGACTTAATATTTTGCTAGATGTGGACAAGAGCATAATTCCGTACAGGTTCTTGTAAGGGTCTAAGTCTCCCCTCTTTGGTAGTCCGACGAGGTAGCCTTTCTTTCAGTCAATAGGTACGTTTCCTGCCTTCCAAACTTCTTGCAACAGTGGTGTAAGGATAGCCGCTGTGACTTCTAAATCAGTTTTCAGTGCTTCTGGAGGAATACCGTCCGGTTCTGCTGCCTTCCCGGACTTCAGTAGCTTCATTGGACTCAAAACTTGTGTTTTCGTTGGAGGATTGGTGTCCACTGGCAGTTCTGTGCCTTCTGGTATTGATATTTCTGGACAGGTTTCAGGTGATGGTCGGTTGACGAGTCCATTGAAGTGATCAGCCGATTGTTTTCTTTGTCTCTGCTCTTGGGCAATTAGGTTCCATTGACCATCTTTTATTGGTTCCATCTGAGTTGATCTCTTCCCGGATAGTGATCTGGTTAACTGAAATAGTGTTCTGAGGTCTGTTACCTGCGGCCTGACCTGCTCTGCTTCAGTTGCCAGTGTGTCGTAGAATTGTGTTTTTGTCTCTTCTGCACTTCTTTATTCAGTGCGATATGCATTGAACTCAGCTTCTCCTTCTGCTGTCCATCTTGCATGGTTCAGCTTCTGTTTCACCATCCTCCTCTCCTCTGTTAGCTTCCATGTGTCCGTAGAGCGCCATTAATTGTCTAGCCTCTTCTTCCTTCCTGAAACGGTTGTACACGTTCCCTTGAACACCACTTTCGGACAATTCCAACGTTCTTCCACACAGGTTTCCTCTCTGATGCTGCGTAGTGTCTCCGGCTTTACTATGATGGCTGGAGTGAAGGTGTCATTTGCAGTTGAGTCTTTCTGTTTCTGAGTGTTGGACTTGAATTTTGGTCTGTCTCCTATTGTTTTGAAAGCCTTCAGCTTGACCTTGAATGTTCCTCGCACTAGGTGTTGGTCTGAGGCGACTTCTACTCCCTTTCCCGACTTCGTGTCCAACAGACTGTCTCCACTTTCTTGAAATTGAGAGAAAGTTTATCTGAGTTCTGGAGAAACCCATATAGCCTTGTCCATTTACTCATGCTTGTACACAGTGCTTTCAATCACAATCACTGGAGGAACAGAAATCTGCGAAGAGTTCACCGTTTTCATTCATTTTATCGAGTGCCTGTTGAGCGATAATGACTTCTTTCCTGTTTTCTGCTTCCGGTTTAGCATTCATTTTGCCCGTTAGAATTTTCATATCATCTTTTGGTGTTGCCAACAGAAATCTTCCTTCTTCTCTTGTTATGGGTTGTTTTTAAGCGCGCAGCATTGGATAATTGCAACTTCCCTTCCTTTTGAGTTGGATCTTGATGTCATTATCCAGGAGGAGATTCGTCCGCACTCCATAAAGTGCTTTAGATTTTGTTGGTAACATCGTGGTGACCAGTGGTGACCACTCCTTCAATATCCTCATGGCTGTTGTATGAGTGATTGGAGTAGATTACTATCTCTCCAGTTAACAAGTTAAAGAGTGCAATTCCATTCTACCTGCTCTCACAGATTTCTAGCATTTGTATTCAACGTCTCATTTCTTCGACAGCCCGGGCAGCCTTCCCACCTTCTTACATTGTACGAATATTCAATTTCCCTCTTACTTGTGCTTTCATTGTGAGGTGACACATCAACTGACTGGCTTCTCGAAGCCTTGCAGTAGCCGGGGTCATTTCCTCTGTTTGCTCCCAGAGAAGAATAACTTTTTAAAAATATACTTTTCGTGTGCTTTGAAGTTTCTGTAACAATTACATTGATTTTCCATGGCTATCCCTCTCTCTTCTCGGGGTTGCTACTGGCTCAAAAGCTACCGAGCTAGTAAACTAGGCGAGGTTTTAAAGCATCTGAGTGCAGAGCATTTTTGCTAGATCGATCGAATCATGTTTCTCACTCACCGCCTGTGAACTATTTTGACTCTGCTTAGTACGTGTATCTAAGTAGTTGTGTTGATGGTGGAATTGTTATGCGTGTACTCAAGTTAGAGTGGCATACATGAGTATTTGTTACCTCCATTTCCGTTGCAGTACTGGTAACAGTTAGGGTTTATGTTTAAAAATGCTTCAGCGCTCGCAGTTTGGCAATATACCTGTGAAAAATGAAATCTTCCAGCCACAATGTCGCTGCGTGTTCCACTATGACTGTCGCATCAGAAGAGCATGGATCAGATGGTGGCACTGTGAGTAATTCCTATGATACTTGGGGCGTGTTAGGACAGTGTAAAAGTCGTTTTCTAATTCGCATTATCATTTAGGAACTTCAGCTTCATTGCCTTGAACATTTGTTTTTAATATCGTTCCAGCAGCGTTCATGCTATTTGTATAGTATAAGTTAAAAGGAAAGGTCAGCAAAAATGTTCTTTTTGTAACTACACTCAGCTGTACAATTTTAGTGTTGTAAAAGTTCATGGAAATACTTGTAAAGGTCATTTGTTAATGTCAGTTGATAAAACACATTATATAAGAAATTATTACACTAGAAAAAATAGAAAACAGAAATATTGTTGAGAAAAGTAAGAAATTCAGTGTATTACGAAGTTAGGAATTTTCAAAATAAAGAAAAATATGGAATACATACGGAATGATTATTGTACCTGATGAAAAGAAGTTCAAGGCCACGGTAATGAAAGGGTTTAGACAAACCTATTCTGTATATACAGTTCAGAATTTTCTTTGTATGTAGCTTGCGCTCCTGTTGTAGATAAAATGTAACCGTAAACTCTTCAAACGACTCTGCCTTACCGTAATTATCAGTATTGATTCAGAATGATCAAGAATTGAGTTATTGACTCTTAATTCCTCCTTCTGACCATCATGCTGGGGAATATTCTTGCGTTCGTCTAGATCATGTCGTACTAGTGCATTCTATATACTTAGACCCTGAAGAGGAAATGAATTGATGAATGTATATGGATCGTGTTAGCAGTGGGACATTGTTTTTGACGTTTTGGTTAGTAAGCTGTTGCTTGGAGAAGTTGAGGCAGACATACGACCAGGAATGTTCCTGGAACTGTTGTCGATAATCCTTTTCGAAGAACTTTGTTGCCAACTGATAATAACAACTGACCTATATAATCGTTTACATGGCGTTCTAGAATACTATGTAAATGTACAGCTCTGAAGTGATGTTGTGAAAGGAATGTTCTTTGGTGACCTATATCTTTTTAGTTTATACTATCCATTGTTTGTTAACCTGGTTGAAAAAAATGAAATGTCATAACTGTGAGGTGGTATTCACACATAAAGAATAGTTCTGTTGAATTAGTGTTTATCGGTAAGTCAAGACTCATTAAATGATGGTGGGAATTGCGATATACTGTCAGAGATTTTAAATTCACGATTAGTGGCAAATATGTCGTAGTTTTCCGTCTTAACTTTCTAAGTAAATATGAAATAATGGATGCTCCTCTGACTGTACTTGTTAATAAATATGCTTAATCATTTCATTCCGTTTTTGCTGAACTATTATTTTTCTCTTGTATTGTTGCTCGATTATTCTGAATAGCGTATCCTTTGGTGTTGATAGTGTACCGTGTTTGTGTTTTTACATAGTTTTATCGAATTTTGATACTAGTGATTTGTAGTATTGGGTTTTTCTTTCGAAAATTTATCCTAACCTTCAGGCAACCATACCGTATATGTAATAATACTTAAGTTCATCAACGTTTGTTTGATTCCCACCACTGTTCATTTATTTCTATTAGATTTGGTTTAGAAAAATTTTTATGGAGTGGCCGTTAAAAAAAAGTAATATGTGCAATTAAACGTGACATTAATTTTCAGCGATTTAATTAGCTACGTCCTTTGATTTTCACTTTGATGATATCTGTGAAAGTCTCTGACAGGTGAATCTACATTGTACATGGGATCTTTCCTCTATCAACTAAGTAGTTGCCATCTGCTCGCTAGGTCACTAATCATATATATATATATATATATATATATATATATATATCAATGCTTAAATCGTTAGGTATTATCATCATTTTATTGTAATTTGTATTTAGTGTTGTTTGCACACAATGACAAGTGTTAAATTTCCGTATTATATTGGGCGAAATTGCCACTTCTAGTTACACCAGTTGTTGGAATTTTCTTTCCATATGTTTACTAATAATCATCTATATAGTGTTCATATTATGTATTTAATTTTGTATCCAGAATTGTTCCATAGTATTGAAAGTATTATTGAGTCATCGTAGTTGCATGTGTTTGCGGTGTCATTTGTAAATTTAGGTTTTATCATTTATCTTCCTTTCCAATTTTCCATGTTGGACTTCAAAATACAGATACTGACTCAATCAATATTTTTCTCATCCCACATATGAACTCTTTTTAAACTCTAGTGCTCTTCTGTTCCTGTGGGTTAACGCATAGTTTACTGTGCATTCTCATTGAGTCTTGTTGAGTTATATAGGCGTTTAGCTTACAAAGTTAACTGGGCAGTCAGCACAAGATACTTTGTACATTACATTATTTCTGTCCAATTGTTTCGGTCTTTTAACTGGTTTAGTTTGTTTAATTAGATTCATTTTGTGCTCTGATGTACCTTACATGGTAGGACTACAGTTTTCCCACAGTCATCTTTCATACTGCTTTCCGTTTCTGTTTCCTTTCTTGCTTTATCTTCATGTCTGTAACTATTAATAGTAGCATTTTAAATTAAATGTTTATCTCCTGTCGTTGGTTGTCTGGGATTGTTGTCAACCTACCTAGAGTCTGTGAGACCCTGTATCATTCCTCCTGCTGAATGTGGCTATCAAAAAATATTCACAGTGAATTGTTCTTTTGTGGGTCATCCTATTTCACAGGAAAACTCAAACGAACCTGTAAGTCTGGGTGGTGTTTCTCATGGTAAATATACAAAACAATCAATTAGGTCTGAAGTGTGCTTTGCTCTTATTTATCCTATGGTTTTATTTTTGGTAAGTATGCTATAGTTCTTGCAGATTTTACACATAAAGCTTTAGTTCAGTAACACAACCCCCCTCAAATAACTTGGCACAACCGAGGATAGGTAAACTTCTGTCTTCCTGTAGAAATGCTCTCAAGTGGCCACGCGTCCATACCCTCTACCAGGTAAGTCCTATTCACTGCCTTCATGCTATGGGAGGTATTCCTCACACAAGTGAAAGAAAGAATGTAAACGTCTGGTGCTTAACACTAAGCTGGTAGATGTCCACATCTGCATAGGGGAGCTGGAAAACCTGATTGCGAATCTATGGATTCCAGAATCTGAACGGATAGAATAGCTTATTCAACTGTTTTGGTTACTGGTAACCGTGTGAACTCAGTTCAGCTGCTTTGTGGATCAGAGTTCTAGTCAAAGGCTCGGAGAGGGGAGGGGAGTAGCCCTTTAAAGACAACCCCCTTTTTCGATCCGGGTGCCTGGGGTGTATCCTTTCACAAACTGTCATTTGGTTTTTGCGCATTTCGCAGTGCTCGTTAGTCTACCGGCACTCATAGGTCGCATTGGAATTTCATGGGTTAATCTACCTATCAAACCGTCTCTGTATTATTATTGATTATTGTTATTATTAATCACTCCTCACATTCTGAGAGGGTAGGGCCTCATCACCACATCTCTTTACTTATCAGAACAATTGTATTCCGTGTATTTATTTTTTTCATTAGGCTTGGTTTGAAAGTGAGTCAGAAGACGAGGAAGAAGAGGAAGATACAAGCGAGTCTTCAGAGTGTGAAGCATTAGATGTTGATGATGAAACTTCAGATTGCAGTGAGGATGGTAAGACAGTAAGAATTAGTTTTCAATTTTGGATTTTATCCTTTTCGCAAGATATAGCAGAGTGATTTAGGGGGAGAGAAAAATAGTAAAATGCGGCAAGTTATCGGAAGAAAGTCTGAGTTCTCCTGTGAAGACATCCAGAACGACTTCAGAAGAAAGTTATTATTTCTTCTCAGCGTCGTCACTCTAAATAAAGGAATAGGAAACAAATTTAGCAGGTGTTAGCATGGGAAATTGTGAATGAGTATTGACTTTAAACATATGTAATAAAAGATGAACAAGGGGACGATTACTAGTATCTGATGATGATACTATGTAAGTCAATATACAATCCCGTCAATTGTATTTAGGTATCACGTAAGCTGTCGTCAAATGAGTGCTGTCATCCTAAGACATCGACATCACTAGTTTTAGTTTTTGATAGGTACCGATCCTATGGTTTCTTTGCGGTTAGCTGATATGCAGATGAGGAAGTTGTTGCGGGGAATAAAGTCGCACTGTGGATTGACAATTCACTATACTTGTTGACTGTCCACTGACAAAAGTGTTCCACTTTCTCAAAGCCTTTATGATATGGATCAGTTGAAGCTGATTGCTGTTACGCTGCTGTTTTTTGTTAATAAGTCTGGTAAGTGAGACTCTTGTGATCACTTTCTGTTCGCTTTATTGTTGTATTTGTGTGGTGCGTTTCTTGATGCATACGTTGTACCAATTTTGTACGTCGGGTTGAAGTGAATTTATAATAAGTCATGTAAAGAATTATAGAATCTCTGGGTACTTCGAGTACGCATCATAGTATGATATCAAATGATGATATTACTTGACTTGTGTTCACACAAGCTACGATTTATTTCATCATTACTGTGCTGTTGCAGAAGGTTGTAGTCTGTTAATATAGTACACGAAATCCAGAAAGGCGTGAGCTTGTACAGAGCGAATAGCATTTCTGAACGAAACCTGATTTCGGAATATATATTGCAGTTCTAAGTACTTGATCGACTGGTTTCAAATTAGGACTTTGCACAGGTTTGCAGCAGTTCGAGTTACCACACTATGTAGCACACATAGCAAGAGAAGAAAGTAAAGAGAGATTTAAAAGAGGGAGAGATAGTAAACAGAAGAGTAAGGAAAAATTTATATTAATTTGGAAAACAATAGTTTTATTGGATATTATAAACCACAAGGAGTGGATGCATCTGCGCCACAGCACAAATTTTAGCCATACCACCAATCGTTTCCAGCCATTGGTTTTTACCATCCTGTGGACCCCAAGTGGGAAGTCTACACCTTCCTACGTGGCTTAAACTAACTGTTTTGGGTTTCATTGACTGATGCCATGTTTTCGTTTGACCACCACTAACTCTTTTCCAACCTGATACTATGTTAGCTATCATTACCAGTCGAGGAAGACGGTTGCGAGACATGGGTATCATTTGGCTTTAACCATCTCGTCGATTGATTTCTCCTCCTTACCTTAACAAAGCCTAACCTCATTGTTGCTCACCATATTATACCACCTAACGTGGGAGACAAAACGCAGATACATATGATCAAAGACATGTCTTTCACTTCCGATGACTACGTGTCACAGTCATGAAGGAAGGATGGAGTGAACTGCTGAGCATTCGTGCTAAGATTTCGGCGGCTATCAACCCGTTGAGGCTGGTGCAACTCCCCAAATAAGTGAAGTGGTCAACATGCCCCAGCACTCCACTCCCTATCGTTAAGCTAGGAGTCGATGTAGTCCAGTCCTGTAGCATCAGCTTGCATTCGACCGGAGCGAATAGTATGCCAAACATTCGAAGATTGCAGTTCAAGGTTTTTTCAGAAGACTACATTTTATCAGCGTCTTCACCTAAATGGACTATATCATCTGCATATTCTAAGTCAACTAGATTATTCCCTGGTAATAAGTCAATCCCTGAGTCTCTGAAGTTGTCAGGGTTGAGTCCATTAGTACATCTATGATGAAATTAAACAGAAAAGGGGACAGTGGGCATCCCTGATGGACACTTCTGGTTGTCACCACTTCACTTCTTAGGCTCTCACCTGGCTGCATAGGCTCGAGTAGAGTAATTTGATCAGTGCTGTTTCTTCGTCTAATTGGGACTTAATGTCTCGATCTAGTTACAGACGTAACTGCTTAATTGAATATTTATTCAATTCGTAGTTTTACTCACACCAAGCTCTATGGGGAAAATATGATGACTCGATACTCACAAGTTGGTTTTCGAATTCGTTGCTTAACAGCCTTGCTGTGTAAATTTGATGTGGTTAATTCTATATCTGAAAATATGGATTACTTCTCAGTTTCTGTGGAATGCGGTTTAGTTATGCATGTGACTTCGTGTGCATTTTCTATCGTTGTTATGTGATGTGAAAGCCTTATTTTGTATCAAGAATATTTATTCTTCTTAATTTGGAAATGGTAAAACTTTTCGCGTAGAATTAGTTTGAGAGCAGGAGTCAGGTCCTATAGAATATTTATAATTTAGCTGAATATCGTCAACACTCAAAGATGTTTTTTCATTTTAAAATGTTAAACATTGTTTGAAATTATGTGTCCAAACCAAGTTCACTTTTAACGGTTTGAAAAAATTCAGGCATCAGGTATATGATATTCATTATAAGAAAGGATTTTTGTATTTCCCAATAAATGGAAAACAATATCGTTTTGTTTTCCATTTATTTGGAAGTACAAAAAAACCTGTATTGTAGTGAATTATATGAAGGTCTCTAAATTAATCTGTTACATGAATTTGATATACTATCTGTGTATGCATGGTATTGTCTTCACCTCTGTATTTGTTCGCTGTTTAGT
>OX235279.1:52916427-53324515 GCA_944472155.2 Trichobilharzia szidati | reverse complement strand
TTAAAGATGAAAATATTAGACGTAACACTAACCGAGAAGACAACGTCACTTTTGTCTTCCGAACAGTTAATCAAATAATACTTAGAATTATATTCAGGCTTCACTATATAACAAGCTCACACACTAAACTCTAGCCAAAGAGAAAAAATTCACTAATACACCACATATACTTCCCGTACCCATACAAGAAACCATTGCACAACAAACACGTAAACACACGCTTCCATGGTAAGACCAGTATGGTTAACATCATACATTGCAAATGTGCACTATCATATCAAGTACTGTATGGCTTATTCTTGTATTTTTCTTGTAAATATACTTCCAATAATGTATTATTCATGATTGCACTTTATACCACTTTGTAACTGTGCAGGATTTTCTCCTATTCCTGAAAGAGCTTTCAAGCATGCGGGGTTACAGTACTCACTCAAATATATGTTGTTTATCGATAGGCCATTACTATCATCAGGAAATGGAACGAAGTATGGGTTGTCGCTCAACTTCGATGGAGACCTTCGTGAAAGATTTACAAATTAACAATGATAGGAATCTGTTCCTATTGCTTGTACTATAATTCAACAATTTGAACTTTTTAAAATGTGATAATGTATGCTAATTCATAATTGTAATTCGTAATATAGTCGATCGTGCCTGTAAAAATGGCATGCATTTCATGTAAACTTACCCGTTTATACGAAAGGCAAAGTTAAACTTTCGACACCAGTAACAACTAATCAGAAAACGACCTTGAACGGACCAATCACATGAAAGAGACGTTTATGATAAGCGGAAATGTATATTTATAGAAAATTGCATGAAAATGATAAAACGGTTACAATGGGTATCTTTCCCGAACATGGGACAGGAACATTTCCCATTTCTGCCTGGGACTGTCGATAGAGAAGTCGCACCACATTCTATCCATATATTCATCTAAATGACTATAAATGAGATCCTTTTGAGATCCATTTATAGCCCTTATTCTACTTTTCAATCGACCCCAAAATCCTTCAATGGAATTTGTATGAGTCCCTGTAACTGGATCCACGAAATCACTGGAGTGGTTCACTCTCTAATGAATGTATCCCAGGGATAACAATGAATGATAGCCTTTCCACTCGTTGGTATGTACAATTGATTCCGGTTTCACAAGTCGCTTTATAATAGGTACCAGAGTAGTCGCCTTCCTGTCTTCTATTCCTTCAACAAATCCTTTTCGGAGGGACGTGTCGTATAAACCTATGACCCAAATGTTGTTCGCTCTCTGATGACAGCGGTTATATTTCTTCTTCACCAATACTGTCTCATCCACATGGACTACTACGTCGTCCCGGCCAAACAACGAAGTAATTCTGTCCATTTTCCATGAGGCGATGTCCCTGCAGTGCCAGTATACCACTGAACTGTTGAAACGAGGCTGTTCTCCGTCTCGGCAGCAGCGGCTCTCACAGGCTGTTTCAGTACCCAGTAATTGCAAATGTACAAAATCTGGGTTAGGGAGAGATGCGACCTAGCAAAACAATTTCCTACGAAATATTACCCTCTCTAATACTGACTCGCTTCCAGCATATTCCACAACGATGTACAAAACCATCAGTTGACCTAGTATAGCTTTTCAGAGTCATTACACCACCACACGAACAACTTCTCTCCTTTTGAGGCAAGCCTAAGTCCAGGCAATACTGAAAGACACTATCCTCCTCGAATCGCAAACGTAACCTTGTAAGGGCACGCATTGAAATGAATCAAGCGCTATACAACATTGGACTACTTTCGTGAATCTCATTGGATAATTCGACGTCGTTCGCTGATTGGTAGTTATTGGTGTCTAAATTTTAACTTGGACATACGAAATACGAATTATTATTACTAGTGCACACCAGTACGCCCACCAACCCGCTTAAGCTAGCTACTGAGTTTAGGTATCTAGGAATTACATCAGTACTCTTAGTTACCATCCTGATAAGCCCTATTATCGTTACCTTCCGAGGAACAAACTTTCTCAATATCCCCTAACAGTACCCTTATTAGCCGTGTTCACCTCCACTTGTCTAAATTGACTATCTTTACTGAGCGGCCATTCGTTCCTTCCAGTAAGTTCTGATACTACGATAACTAAGTCTCCAGCCTGCACATTCCTACTTATTTCCGTTAATTTGCGTCGTTATTGCGACAAGGAGACATATTCCTCGAACCAACTTTTCCAAAACATCTAAATAGCTGGATTGTCTCCGCCTTCTGGAGATCTTACCACTATGGTGAGCTAGAATAATACTTAACGAGGTCCACCTAGAACCCTACGTACTGTACGAATCACACGTTCGCAGACACCATCCCAATGGCTTACAGCCGGTTAGTTGCGATACAGATCTGTACTTCTACTAAACAAAACATTATGTCATTTTTCCATTCCTTTGAGAACCTATCTATTTTCATTTTCGCTCCCAACAAATAGATACCACCGTCACTGAATATTTCCTGCAGGTGGATCCCGTATCAATTAACCCCATCAGCGACATCATAAAGGACCAACTAGATAGGCTGCGTGATGCCTCTAGGTGTAGAGCTCGAAATTTCGGACAGCTGTAGCAATTTGCAGATCTCAGATTTCAGCGACATTCCCGGCTCTCGCTCATTCTGTTTGGTCATCGCTCGCTCCTTACTCAACAAAATGTTTGACTTCACGACATTATCCTTAATTAGCCACCCGTCTCTCGTTTTGATTACTGAAGTATGGTTCACTCCTTAGACTTGCGATAAGGACATCTCTATTGATAACTACTACCTATTCAGGGTTGACGGAAACCACACAGACCGGGTGGATGTGCTTCGCATGACACGTCTAATATTAAGGCCACACAGTGCTTCTACCCAGAACTCACCATGGATAACGACTCATTCTGAGGCTCTCCCACTCCAAGGCTATATGAAGCTTGCTGACATCCTCGCTTAGGCCACTTCACTACCTCACACAGTAAAAATTATTTGTGGAGACTTAAATATGGCTGACGCTGTCTGGCAACCACATCGCTCACCAAAACGGTGTGGTGAAATTTTGAACGACATGGAAGCAAAAAACTGGCAGTAACATGTAAAGCATATTACCAGTCTATCCAAGATTTTGGATCTAGTTTATATCACCTCTACTACCCTTCTAGTAGATAAAGAGTCTCCTGGCAGCGACCACAGGGTAGTATAAGCTTCAACAAAGTATTACTTAGGGGTTACAGACACGCACACCATACCTACGCACTCTAGACTGGGGGCCATACTTTGCATGCAGCTCGGCTATAGAGACAAACAACTTACTCTATGAGACCCTAGGATTTGCACATAACTTCATCGCCCCAGCAAGACTGGTGAAAACGAGGCCTAAACAGCCCGACTTCACCCTCGTAAAGATTCGAAACCACCTGAGTAAGCATGCTACGCTATTCTGCAGATGTAGTGACTTTTCATCACTCATTGCACTCAGGCAAACTTATGATTCACACAAATCCAATAAATTATCTGAGTCCATCAAACTAGAACGCATCCTCCACTCGCGACCTGATAATACAGGGGTGTCAGTAAAACTAATATGATCAGAAATTAGTAACAGCAGGGTAAGTATCCCTAACATATTACTAGATAGGGAGAAACTATACGAAGACCCGCAAGAGATGCGCGAGCCATTCTGCCTCCACTCTGCCAGCTACTTCACTAACGACGATACAGTAAATAGTCTTGATGCTGCGACACCACCAAGTCACTTTTTGGGTAATACAACATTCACCCCACAAAAAATTTCCTCCGTCATAGCGTCTCTTCGGATACCATATAATGCCGGCCTTCACGGAATTCCATCTATCCTGTTGAAAAGGGGTGATGAGGACACGCCGATTATCCTCCTAAAGCTTTTAAATTTGTCCTTAAATAATGGCAGTTACCCAGAGCGCAGGGAGCTGTCGTTTGTAACCCCTAGGCATAAACTAGGACCAACTTCTAATATCGACTCATCAATATCACGTCGATAGTTTCCAGGGTTATGGAAAACGTCGTAGGGCAAAATATTGCTTGATGGCTCCACCTTCACAAAGTGTTTACTCCAGCACAACATGGCTTATTGAAAGGCCGACCATACTCCGCCTGCCTACTTGACTACTTTGATGATGTTAATGCTAAGCGTGATCATGGTTTGCCTGTCACAACTGGCTTCTTTGACTTCGAATTAGCTTTTGATATAGTTCCACGCAGGAGACTAATTCTTAAGCTAACGTAGTACGGGTTCCAGGACCTCTCGTTATCTTGGCCCAATTCTTTATGGAAGACTGTTCCCAAGTTTTGAAATTCTCCAATAATCACTCACCACCCAGGCCTATGCGAAGTGGAGTGATTCAGGGTAGTGCACTAGGTTCACTGCTTTTCGTAATTTACATTAACTACATCTGCAGTGTGATCGAGCGTGGTACCCCACACCAC
This sequence comes from Trichobilharzia szidati, assembly GCA_944472155.2. Taxonomy (NCBI): domain Eukaryota; kingdom Metazoa; phylum Platyhelminthes; class Trematoda; order Strigeidida; family Schistosomatidae; genus Trichobilharzia; species Trichobilharzia szidati. The sequence continues at coordinate 53,320,051 of OX235279.1, read as the reverse complement.
TTTGCTGACGTCCTAAAGACTGCATACAGCTCCCCCTTTTGGACCCTGAATGGTGGACTCATACGTACTCAAGACGATCTGAACAGGTTACACAACTGGAGCAATCACTGTCAACTGCCATTCAATTATGATAAATGTGGTATCCTATAATTCAATAACTCCCACCCGAATTTCAGGTTACACATAGGTGACTCCTCTCTCCAAACCCTTAATTCCTTGGGGGACCATGATGTTACCTACGCACGAAACTTAACATTCAGTCAGTACGCACAATCGGCTGATTCGAAATGCCGAAGACTCACAGGAAAGGTTGCACAACTGGGATTAGAGTCTTCATATACAAAGTCATGGTTCGTCCAGTACTTGAATACTGTACAATCGTTTTCGGTTCTATGCATAGGTATGTTGGGGTTCGAATAGAAAATATCCAGAGAGAGTTCGCACGACGACTATTACACAAATGTGAAGGACTTATTTATACGGATAGGTGCAAAATATATATACTTCAGCCACTTTGGTTAAGACGCATGAAACTCAATGTTATGACAATTGTTCTTTCATCTTTGTGTGTAACAGCCCCATATACCCCACAGATGTCAAACTGTTGGTTAATATAAGTCGGTTATATCCTGTAAATATGCCAAATTAAAGGTATTTCCTCATCATTTTCTTATTGTATTTGTGCTGTTGTTCCCAAAATATTTTAAGCGTTTTATTCAGCCTTTTCTCAAGTGCATGTTTAAGATTATCCGCTTGGAGTGACTAAAGGTTTCAACACAATATCTCAACACCTCCAGTCAGTTAAATGAGGGAAATATATTAACGCTACAGCATTAGTTTCAAATTGTATAGTGGTTACTGAATGGGCACAGGATATATGCACAAATAAGCGGATTGCTGCAGATATCAGGTGTTATCGTGTCATTGTGTTTGGACTATCCTACGCTGTTTTCAGTGTTTTTTCAACAGAAATGCATTTTGTATGCCTATTTTAAGAAAAAGCGTGTTAAAATTGAGAAAAACAGTCGTTTTCAGTGTTTTGACAAAATGCTGTCTTTTCATCAAATTGACATGCTGAGGTGCATATGAAATGTCAGAATTCGTTGTAAAATGTGAATGATGGTAGAAAATGCCTAGTAATCCCGATTATTGGAATATGTTTCACGTAAATGATGAGGAATGGTGTTGAATATTGAGGTAATTGTGATTTCATGATCTTTACAATGTTACACACTGAGAAAGAAAACTGAGTTTGTTATTTGCTCAGATAACGGTGAAGAGACAGTCATTTAATTGGTACGTACGGTGTTTTAAGTTTTTTATTTAACTCACCACTTCCTGACCGAAGTTTTGTCATCTTTAACTTCCATATTATGGTCTTCACTTTCGCAATCATTCAGTACATTTAGACATTCTGACGGGTTTAAAACGGATACTATGCTTGTAAATGATGAAATATTTGTAGTATTATGAATGCATTTATTGAAATAAATGTCTTTTTAATTTTGCACTGCATAAATACATTACTAATACCCGCTGTTTTTCGAGTTGGAAAGTGATGCACTGTAGAAGACGTAATATTCGTAAAATGTCATATTTGTACATGATTGAATTTGAGCATGATGGGGTACTATTGTTGCCCTCGAGAAATTCCTTCCGCTAGTTAACCATGAACAGGGGATATGCACAACAAAATCCTATGCAATAAGTTGCAGAATTTTATGACAACAGAATAACCAATGAAGTTCAGTGACGTGGCCGACTGATACACAAGTCTAAGTGCTGATGTGATCACGTAAGAGCCTATTGATACGAAATGATAACACAAGTAGAGTAATGTAGCTATCTCTTTATTACCTAGTGGCTTCCTTTGAGACAGTGATGTTGAACGCAACGTAAGAATGACTGACTACTTGCGATAAATAGGATATACGTTTCATAGTGTACCTGAAATGCCTGGACTGCAAATACAAGTCGTGTACGTACACAACCTACGTTTGCTAAGTTATATTTCGTTATTCCATTACAAACATATGTCCAGCGGCTATTTTCTTCTTAACACCAGTGAACACCAATATTATGCGCAACCGGATTAAGCGTAACTGAAGCATTTCACGCATTGACCAAATAATAACGGCTTAAGACTGACGCATCTCGCATAAGCATTACAAAATCACCTATCATTCTCATTAACTAGGCAGTCTTCAAAATGATAAGTAAAAGAAGCAAAGGCCGTTAACATGAGTGCATATATTTGCAGCGAAACAATAATCAATCAAGTTAAAAATAACTTAGTATGAAAGAGTACATATCTATATTAAAAAGAGTTCATAACAATCCGGTGAAAATCACAGTTGTAGATTTTCTATAGCTGCTGAATAGTCCATCCACAAGATCTGGATCAGTTTGCCTCAGGTGGTAGTGGTGTTGGACTAGTCTTTTCAGTTTTCGTCACTGCCAGGTTCGTTCTGAGAAACTGGATATGGTCTTTTCAAGTAAAGATTGAGATTGTATTCCTTTGAATATCATCGGCACCACTGAGAAATATCTGAGGACGTATACATATCAGGTGAATTGATCTTACCTCTGCTGAACAATCCCTCACCTTAGACACACTGAATATGTGAACATGGGAGGGAACAATCACGGAGCTGGTGAAATTCTATAGAATCGTCCATATGTTCCAAGATAGATTTGAAGGATTGTAGAACTTCCAAAGCATCTGTCACACTTCCTCTACTGTAAAAAGTAAATATTACACAAGATACTCTCTTATCCATCCATTGCAAACTTCTGAAAGTGACCAAATCTTCAAACTTTATATTTCTATGATTAAGTTACCCAGCAATATTCTTCTTGTAAGTGGATCAAATGCCTGTCACATTTGTGAAATTTATACGTATTTTAAATTTCTCCATTTAGCTGAAAATTATGATAATAATAATATATTCTCATTTTTGTACATGAGGGACTCCAGTTTACAGGCATCATCAATTCGATAAACTAAACATACGATTAGTAAGTACAGTTAGTAATGATAATATAATGAAGTATTTATTCCTACAAATGTAGGACACACAAGTTGTATAGGCATGGATAAGTATTATATAATTTACATATTTAAATTACACGATTTACGGTTAAATAACATGTCTGTCTGATTTTATTATTGCGATTTCAGCAACGTACAATACATATTAGACGTACTGTTTACGCAGAGGAAAATCTACCAATCACGATGTGTATAAGTGACCTTCAAACGCCCAGCCCCTCCGTAATCTATTTGTGCCGCTATCCTCAGTCTACTCAATGTGCCTGCCTTGATGCATCACTATTGCCTCCTTCGTGCATGCCTTCGTTTTCCCTGACGACCAACTGAACAAAACTCGGTCCCACGGTATATAATGTGCATACCAATATCAATCTTTTCTCACTGCTTTTTAACCACTAATCACCCACTTCAGGAACCTTCTTACAGTTTGCCCAAAATCTTGCCGATTATTTTGCCACCCGTCACCCGTTTCTCTCGATTGGAGCTGTTCTGGTTTGGTAGCCGCCTATAATCAAAGCTGCCAGTCGTTACGAATTCTAGAATATTTGGGCACAAAACATAATGAGCCACTGACTACCATGGATGCAGATAGTGAACTACGACGAAATATAGCCCCAAGCTTTGTGCAAGCCGACCGACCCCTACACACTGGGATGGTCTGGACAAATGTTTGAGACTAGAAAAATGCTCACAAGCCAGAGAAATGGACCCTTGTATTCACACTACCTTGAATAAACCAGACCATAGGGGCTTTCACCTGGTTTCACTAGCTTACTCCGCATGTACATTTTAAGGTCGTTGGTTCATTTGTACCCATAGATCGTCAACCGTTAATCTGGCCATAACCACAAAAGTTACAAGAAGAAGCAGTTTTGCGGGCAGTTTAAAACCTGCGCGATTATTTCTGTTCCCCCCCCCCCAGAAAACACCACACATAGTTCCGAATGGGGTGCAGAGTTTTCAATTTTTCTGAACTGCTTTGGGTATTGAATTGTCATGACTGTTCAAATTCAGTATTCACAATATATCAATGAGATGGCATTAGCCTTATTTTTTGAGTCTCTTTTTAATTTTTCAGAACTTGACCAGTCTTCAGGCAGGTTCCAGAACAGTTCATCCTTTTGAACACTTCATTTCTGTTATGCATAATAAGAGAGAGTATGTCAATTAGTTTTAGAGAGCATTCGTACCGGGGCGGTGGAGATATCGGGATTTCAAATCTCATTTCTCTGGGCATTCCTCCTAGTGGAGAAGGGGCCACCAAGCTAGTAGAAAGAGAGTTCAGAGAATGAGTGGACAAGATAAATGGAATGAATTCCCGATTCCTATTTCTGGGGATTTACTGCAGTGGAACTTCATGTGGCATCCATTCATAGGATTTAGCAAGAACTCCATAAAAGACATGAACCGAAATATTCTGGTCTCGGAATTCAATCTAACTCTTCTAAGTTGTCAGCAAATCAGAAGCAGAGGGAAGATCCTTTGTACTGCAACCTCTATCCTAACAGGTATACTCTCGGAGAGCACTATTTACTCGCGCTGTTTACACCTACTTCATTTTAGTTGTTAGTACAACCATATCAGCGAGACCAATTCTCCATATCTCTCCCTGAATAATCCTAAACTTTTACTTTATTCACCAGAGAAAATTACTAATGTACTGAGTCTTCCTGGTATGCGTTTTATTATCAGCACATACAAGGCACGCATATTACTTATTCACTAAATGGTTAGGTAGACTGCATTTAGTAGTCTTGGTATAGTGTAAGTAATCATTGGCACAGCAGTACTTCGCCGCACGGTTAACGCCTGACCAGAAGAATTTGGGTGGTATCAGCTTTTCTCTAACACATATACCAGCGCCTGATAAGATGTGAAAACATTCAAAAACTGTCCGCCGCAAAGGCACAGGAATTTCAGGTCTTGGAGCGCCTGTGGACACTGTGCGAACTATGATGCCCTCGATGTCAATAAGAGGAATGGGCTCTGTTTTCAGAGGAGTGTTGTAACAAGGCTGATGTGCATATTTACTGGAACCTAAGTGACGATCGTTTGTTGGTAGCATAGTGGTGAGGAATTCATGACCAAAATCCTTACATCGCATCTCACATGCAGACAGCTGCCTGGAAAACAAAAGAAGAGATGTGAATGTGTGATCCATGATTTCTGAAGGACAGCTCTGATCACCTTGCTTGATTCATCAGTCTGAATATTAAGGAGAAGCTTAACAACCATATATGCTAACTTAGTGACGCTTTTGGTAGCCAAATGAATATCCTAAAATTTTTCCACTGCTTTTTGAGTAATGTCTCCGAAGTGTCATTGACTTAGGCCTAACATTTTTACCGAGCAAGTGGCATCGTAGACGCAAAAGTTGAGGGTGCTCATAGGATGCATACACAGGAACTTTCACCACAATGAAGTCAAGCTAATTCTGTACAAAACATGTGTGAGGCCACTACTAGAATACTGTCCGTTTATCATTAGCAGCACTCACACACGTGACAAGCTAAGGATGGAAAGTATCCAACGATATTTTACCTCCAAACTACTTGGCTACGATTGTAAGAAAGACTACATCTCACGATGCATGATCCTAAGACTTGACCCACTCTGGACAATACGACTCATTATAAACCTAGTATTCTTCCTTAATGTCCTACTCAAATTATTATTCTCAGACAATAAGGACATAGAATTCGCACAGGAAGGCTCTTACGATCTGCGTAACCAAACTTGCAGTGAAAATAAAAGCCTTTAAGTCAACACTCCGCGAGAACTTCTTCACAGTCATGTATTCTAAGATATGGAATAGCCTACCCCTAGAAGTCAGAACTTGCACCTCGGTTATAAGTTTCAAACGCTCTCTGTACAGACCGTTTCATTCTACTGATTACATTAATAAACTATTTATTCCTAGAACGAATCAACTTTCAGTCTACTACAGTACCTAAAAGACGCGCATAAATACCCTAATTTTTCTATAAATGATAAGTAAACTAGTTACATAGATGCATAAAAGGACTAAGTAGAAATAAATATATATGTTTACTAGATGGCAGTGCGCAACGAATATAAACATATAAGTGCAAACACTAGGGTCATATTAGAAACCAAATACTTTTTCTTTCCCCTTTGGTATTTTTCGCTCACCTCTTCTCTTGTATTTGCCTTGTAGTAGAAGTTGCACATATCTACATTTAGACTGAAGTTGGCCAGGAATTGAAAACACTTACTCTTATATCATCCCTGAAGGTTTAGCTAGTAATGACTCAGCATCCTTGAAATATCCACTGTCATGATAACAAGACGCTCAACAGCATCATACACAAACAGTATCAATAATCTAAAATAGCTTGCAAATAGCTTTCTACGTGTTAATCAACTTACTCGCACGGAACAACAAATGCAGTGGCAAATGGGGGTTTTGGTTGACGTGGGTGCAGTAAAACAAATTTGCCTGACAATAACCAATATAAATCTGCACTCAGTATAATTCATTTCTGGTGTTACTTACGATAAAAATGCTCACAGAATTACACAAATAAATCACTCATTTTAAATTAATACCCAATTGAACATAAAACAAGAACAAGATACGATGCCGCACACAACAAAGTTATATGGAGGAACTGACTTTATTTTTTCCCAAATGTTTGTAATCCATCCAACACATACTTGGGTTTTTTTGTTAATGCGAAGACAATACTTCTATATTTCTTGATGTGCTCCGTTGAATGACTAGTTAACAGATTTTACTCACAAACTAATGTCAGAAGCGACAACAACCATGTAATTTCATCATAAATCGAATTCATGTAATTTAAATAATACTTATCCATCCCTGTACAACTGGTGTGTCCTACATGGATAGGAATAAATATATATATTATTATTATAGTGTCATGAAAATATGAGCACATAGGGGAATAAGACGATGGCAGTAGTTTCCCACACAGAGAAACGTGCGTGAACACTTTGAAGATGTTTATAATGAGAAGTTTTGCACGTCTTCGGATAAGAAACGAGTGCCATCTTTATTGATCAGGTTTTTAATAAAAGCCGAGGGTTGGATGCCAGTCTTGCAGTTGTCTAGAGTGGCTGTTATCGAGTATTTTTGATCTGTTGTAGACGACTGTCACGAGTCTATTTATCTGCACCAGCTATCTTGAAGAAACTCTAGTCCACGCAAGACGTGAATGGAACGATGAAACAACTGTGAGCCGTTATGTAGACCAAAACGGGTAGTTAATGCTGTTTTCAGAACACCATCAATGTGAAAGGGGACCTGACGGTAAGCACTTGTCAGATGACGGTGCTGAATATAATCCAGCCTTTCGAGAATGATGTAATGACCATAAGCCCCTCAATTCAATTCCACTGTTTCACTGTCACTACATGTAGGGGTGAAGACCACGGACTGTTGCATTATTTTCATTTCGGGTATATGCTCAGAGTCAGCCTGGAAATTTTCTGGGAATAATCATTCTGGTTTGGCGAAGACAGATGGGCCAGCCATCGTGATCTGGAGAGTCACACAAGGGATAACGAGATTGGTTTGTGTCAGCAAAAGATCGGGTTGCGACTGACTACCAAGTTAAGGTCTCAAGAGTCAAATAAACCGTGCTGAGAGGCTCTATGAGTCACAATACCGGAGTCAGAGATTTGTGTGGTAGAATCAGTCAACCTTTGCTTGTCAGCGTCTACCAGCAACTTACAGTGCTGCAACAAGTTTGTACCAGTAGTGCCAGTACTCATATCAGCCACGATGAAAACCCAAAGGAAAGAGTGGTGAAGTACGATTTCAACGTATAAGAATCTTCTACCACAGGTTGTGATGGATGAACCATTAGCAGCGCGTAGTTGTAGAGATATTGGCCACAGATGCTCTTCCGTTTTATGTGGTATGACACTAGCTTCCGTTTCAGTATCAGCCAGGAGGCGTATTCTACAGTCGCTAACTGCTACGTAGTAGCGGAGGCAGGGAAGTGGTTATCCAGTTACCTTTAGTCGCCATTGCGTGCTGTTTAATAGGTTTCCATACTTGCATCTACACTACTTTATTGGTAAGTGACTGTTTCATGAAATGTGTAGTTTTTCATTCCACTAATTGACACCTGACGGCCTTTGGTCTACGTCTTTCAGAGGTTTTCCTACACTATTTTTCAGCTTGTACAAGGGCGTGATTAGATTAATTTGTAGAGAAAGTTTCAGGCGTCTCAACGGGTTTGTGTGATGAGTGCCTTCATCAAGCTTCAACTATCTCTAAATTTTCATGGGTTTCATTACTAGAACAACTATTAGCACATGCTTTCTGACCAGCGCATTTTTTCTGAGACAAGAGAAGAAATAAAGTATTATGATAAGCTTGCGATTTTCGGGATAAGTTTGCCTGAGATAACCCCCTGGTCCCTAAAAACCTTCATATCACACCTATGTCTTAGAGCTGGATATAATAATAATAATAATAATTTACTTTATTCCAAAAACAGTACTTGTGATACAGAATGGAATTTTCAGCATTAATCACAATATTGCATCTAATTTCCTCAAATTATAAATAAAATTAATCACAAAGAAAATTTTTCTACATTTACAATACGCTTAATATAAAAATAAATAAATAAAAAATAAAAAAACATGCAGCATATAAAATGGAAATAATAATAATGATAGCAGCTAAGGTAAGATAATAATAATAATAATACAAGTGAAAATTGCCGTGGGCTTGTTTCACACAGTATTGTCGATGCGGTATGCAAATCCTTGCATGATTAAAAATATTGAATCTGATGTTCTCTTTAGATGATATGGTGAGGGAAAAAACAAAGATTACAGCAGTCATAGAGATAAGTTGGTGTTTGCAGTTATGAAAGTGAGAACAAGAATCAACAGGACCATAAATATAATAGAAATAATAAAAGTAAAACTTGAAGGTATATAAGGATGGATGGAGAAGATTGTTTATTTACTAGATGAAAAAAGGTTAGTCAATTCTTGCCTGACGCTATTTTCATCACATAAGATACGTGCCAAGTATGGTATCATAGAATTTTTATACTTAGACGTGCGAGCATTCAGTTTTCAGAAGTTACTTCTTGTTCTACCTGAGGAGATGCAAGGTGAAAGGTGAGGGTGAAGTGGATGCTCCAAGTCAGACAAAATCCCTTTGGCAAATATACTGCACGAAGTCAAATGCCTATCGACAACGACGTTAACTATGTAGTCCACTGGGACACCACTCACTCTGCTGACAGTCTTCAGCATTCTACGAATTGTGACAAAGTCCTTTTTAAGCAAACCAGGAAAGAATAAGGGTGAACAATAAAGAAGAATAGGTAGGATGCAAGAGTTTATGAACTGTAAGAGGAGGGGTTGAGTTATACCCCAGTGCCTTAACTTCTTAATGTAAAATGTCAGGTGGAATATTTTACTGGAGATCGCTGAGACATGGGAAGACCAGGAGAGATCAGAAGAGAGAGTAAGTCCAAGATACTTAATTTCTGATTTAATTCCTATATCATTGTCATCAATCTTACAACTGTCATAAGAATCGACGGCTTCTTTTAACTGCCGTTTACACCTTAAGCTGAAATTAACAGTTTGACATTTAGAAGGATTCAGTTTAAGACCGTTAGACTCAGACCATTTACTGACTTCCGACAGAAAGCTATTTATTTTGGTACAATCTAGCTGGGAGTTAACAGCCATTGAAACAGTTAAATCATCAGCGTACTTCACAAAATTTATTTCATCGGACTGAGGCAAGTCATGTAAGAAGAAAGAAAAAAGAAAAGGAGAAAGGACAGCGCCTTGAGGGACACCAGCTTCAGTAGGTAATGAAGTGGAAGACTTCCCTTTATACACGGTGTACTGCTTTCTTTCTGAGAAATAAGAGTGTAACCAGTTAACAGCCCAACATTCTGTTTGACTTACAGCAAGTTTATTTAACAAGATGTCCCTAGGGACCGAGTCAAAAGCAGATGTATAGTCTAGGAAGGCACAACGGACAAATTTGGCCCCTTTGTCTAGACTGGAAGCAATGTTATGATATAAGACGGCAGCTGCATCTAAAGTGCTCCTACTGTGCTTATAAGCAAACTGTTTTGGGTCATTAAAGGATTTAAGAGAGGGTGCAAGACTAAGTAAAAGTAGTTTCTCCATAGTTTTCAAAAAAGGAGAGGTAATAGCAATGGGTCTAAATTTGACACATGCTCCAGTAGACGATTTAGGTATGGGTACAACTTTAATGTCTTTCCAAACAGCAGGCACAATATTACTGGAAAAAGATTTGTTAAACAGATCAGTGAGAGGTTAACATAGAATATCAGAACATTTTTTGAAAATAATACTGGGTACATGATCTGGACCTAAGCTCTGGGAAGGGTTCAGAGACTTGAGGCACTTTTGAACATCATTTGTGTTAAAACCTGGAAAGGGGCTATTATTAACACTAGTGATACTGGGAAGCATGGAATTTGAGGGGGAATAAATAAAAGATTTATTAAGAGTACTTACATCAGAAGAATACGGAATATTGTTAATCTGCTTGCCACCAGTGATTTCCTTAAATAGTTTCCATATATTTGAAGCATTTTTGCAGGATATGAATTTCTGGCTATATATAACATTCAATCTCTGCATTTCAGACTTGATAAGGAAGTTAGTTCTTTTTACGCCACTTTTATCTTTCATTTTATATAGCTTTTCCTTCTCTCTACGAAGCTTTTTAAGTTGAGGGGAGGAGAAACGGTCGAATTTGACGAATAAAGTTTCTTTTGGGCAGCAGACTTCAAAACAGAATTTCAGATAAGACGTAATATTAGAGATTGTGTCATCAAGTGAAACATCATTAAACAGATCCCATCTTGTGTCACTGAGCATGTTTCTAAGATGTTGTACGTTCTCATTTGAGTAACATCTGTGAACAACTTTCTTGGACAAGTTAAAGAAGGCTTTTTTGTGTAACTTTCCGTAAACTTTAGGTAGAACTCGTACAATACAGTGGTCAGAGTTTGAGAGTGGAGCTCTTTTACGAGCTTCGTATATTCCAGAATCATTTATGAATACTAAATCAAGCGAAGTATCTTGTCGAGTTGGGAAGTTAACCACATTTTCATGACCCAGCAATGTAATAAAACTGTAGTCACTGGCGTTGAAGTCACCAGTTACTACAGACAAGGAGTTACCAAACGAAGAAGCAGCAAAAATAGTGAATTCGTCGGCAAAGATCGATAGTTCTGAGGGACTGCAAGAAGGTGTGACATAGATATTTGTGACAAAAATGCAGTTATATTTAGATAAGTGTTTAGGTCGGCATTTAATAGTTATACAATCAATATTGTCATTTGAGAATTTGAAGCAGACGTTGTTGGCAGTAGACCACTGAGAATTAATAAAAGTGGCCACACCTCCACCTCTCTTCTTCTTTGAGCTACATCGGTCTTGTCTGTACATTGTAAAATCAGGTAAAGAGACCAAATTATCGTCATATGAATCGTGCAGCCAAGTTTCTTGAAGAGTAATTACAGCAGTGTTACAATACACATTTGAGTATAATAGAGAATGCAAATAATTAATCTTGTTTGGTAGAGATCTGCAATTTGTGCTCATAATCACAGGAACAGTCATCAAATGCATCGGAGTACGCTTTAAAGCTCGTTGCCATCCACCATGAGGCTTTTTCTTAAGTTTGTTAGAAACGAGTAAATTAGCCGGTTGGAAACTTTTTAAATAACCGCGAGAGTAAACAATGCGATTAGTACACATAATTGAATGATTAAAATAAAATAAATACGAGGAAATAGATGCAATATATAGGATGGAAATTTTGGTAGCGCAAGGTTTAAGCAGGCCGCCGGCTGAAGTCTGAGTTCTCTAAAGTTTGCACTTGAAACGAAGCTCGTATATCGAAGATTTTGAAACTCTCACAACAGTTTAAGCCAATGAACTATCTTTTCTGAGCTTTAATTGTCACAGAAACCGAATCATTTGGCAGCTGACGTTATCACATTCTAATTCAATCGATTATTAGATTCCCGTGGAATTCCTTCACAATCAAATAATAGATAATCTGGCTGTTGTCTTCCATGTTTTGCAAGCGTTTATTACTCTTGTTGTGTTCGTCAAGAGCAGCAGTCTTGATGACATTTGACGTGAGTCTGGATTTTTTCTATCAGATGCTGAGGTCTACAGTACTAATCATCTCATCAAATTCCGTGGTTTTAATAGGGATTACTTCACTCGTTTGTTACTGTTATTTCGTCTAGGATTTTGGAGCCTCAATAACTTCGCCGACAAAGAACTTGATGTTTTCTGCAATTATGCGATAACCTTTGTTTAGGGAAGCTCAATTGACACATGTAGATCCTTAATTTATGATCTATGCCATATTTTATTTAACTGTTTCTCAGTCCAATTCACTTCTGTAGCCTGGCTTCTGTCAAAAGCCCTTCATTTACTCTCTGAGACAATACATGAACAACTCAAGACATATGATACTTACCAACTACAATAAGGGCAAATGATACTTAAGTGTTTACAAATAAATGAACAAAACCACATAACGGGAAGAAGATTCATATAGTAAAAGTCCTCTTGTGTTCTTTCTTTTGAATAATCGACAGAGATGACTTAAGATGTCAAAAGACATTTATCTTTTACTACATTACAGTCAAGGTCGTTATTGAAAAATACATCGTGGCCTCTTCGACTTTCGAAGGTTGAATGGTAAAGTAGTGAGAAGTTGGAGGATTCTGTCGGCATCAAATTCTTGAGGAATGTCTGCCAATCGGGGTCGCAGGGGCTTCGGTCCACGACCTTTCAAGAAAGAGGAAAGGAATTTGAGCCATGTGGAGCCAAAAAATGACTCAAATCAGCCTCTGAATGCTGAAGCTGCCTTAAGCGAGTCAAATGAACACAGGTTTCTGCGAGCAAAGGCTAACGAATTAGCTGATCGGCGGTACGGTTTTGAGACATTTGTAGGGCCCGGTGAACGACTTGGTTGGCTTGTAAATATGCACCCTACAGATATACTGGATGAATCAAAAAGGCTGGTTAGTGCTGTTGACTTCTACTTCATTCAAGCAGATGGCAGCCGTTTCAAGGTAACAAGATCCTACCCGCCGTACTTTTATGTTTTGGTTCGCGGTGGAGAAGTAGCCGAACGCGACGCCAACACTTATCTATTGAGGAGGTTCTCAGGTCGCCTTGCAGGTATTGAAACTGTGTCCAAGGAGGATCTTGATCTACCAAATCACTTGGTTGGAATCAAAGCCACATACCTTAAAATGTTGTTTTATAGTGTAGATGAGTTAGTTCGTGTTCGTCGAGAACTGTCAGTACGCATTCGTGCAAATCGCGAACTGGCTTCTTCAGAATCCTCCTATACAGACATGCTTGCTGAACACTTCAATAACTCGGAGTTTGGAACTGTTGTCAATCAGGCTAATGTCAAGCAAAATCGTAGTGATCCTCTCGACAACTTATTTGATTTAAGGGAGTCTGATGTACCTTACTTAACTCGTGTGTGCATTGATATGAATATATTTGCTGGGTGCTGGTATGCAACTATTTGCAATCCTGGCCAACCCCCGGAAATCAGGCGTCATGAAGATACAGTAGCTTGGCCTGAACCTGTAGTTCTAGCTTTTGACATTGAAACAACTAAAATGCCACTGAAGTTTCCGGATGCTGCCAATGATCAGGTATGTATTTTATTTGGCTATTTTGCTCATTTTTTTGTTGGATATGTGTTCTGCAGATGATTGATCGTTCCATTTTCACATCACACAAATCAGGCTTATGCATAGTTATACTCGTTCATTAAAATTACCTAATTAAAACCGCAATTTATTATAATTATGCCTTGGTATATATTCTCATGCCGGTAACAGAGATCATCTTTTCATTAAGATTCATGACTTGTTTTGAATAAAAATTCACAACAGTTTGACCTTTAATAGGTTATCTGGTTAACTGTTGAGAGATTGCAAAATGCATGATTTTTTATCGTGTATTACCAAGAAGTGACATGACTTGCTCTCCATCTTGTGTATTTTCATTTGGCTCAGGAGGTTTAAGACATGTTTCTGGAGTCGAAAATTTTAATGATGTTGCACGGTTCACCTGGAAATTAAGAGGAAAGATGCATAAATAATAGCAGACAGGCCTATCTTCTAATAAACTTATATCAGTGACTGATATCCCGTTTTGATTGTGATTTCTAAGCAGTAATCGGTTAATCAGGTGGACCCAGTGTTCGCGCTAGTAAGTAGATGATTTCTACTTCACACATGATTCAAAAGCACCTATGCTATATAAACATCCTTGTCCCCTATTTGTTTTTGGAAGCGAATATTTTTTTATCGCAAATACGAATAAGACCTCCCTCAACAGTGTTTCAGGTGAGTTTACTAATCGTTTTCCTCCAAAGGGTGTATCTGGTTCCTACTATTATCCTTATAGTTCTCATTATTCATTTCATTACTTCTGACTCTTTTGCAAATTAAGCGCAGGGGTGACAGTTTATCACACTTTCTGTGGAATGTAAAATCTTGTAAAGAAAATGATAAGACCACTATCTGTATTTCTGGTATTTTGCCAAAAATAGATAAAAAACTATTCTCTTATTTGTTTAGGATGATACTTTCAGTTGATGTCAAAAATAGCTTGTTGAAAATAAGGTGATCACTTAGTATCTGTCCTTAAATACGAAATACATCTGTATCACAAGATTAACATAATTGAAGCTGTATTGTGAAGTCATTACAAACCTATTTATAATAAATTATTCAGTAGATTCTAAGAAGGCGAGTTATATTAAAACTGCCTGTGTCTCACCAACTAATTTTAATGTGCCTGAAATAATTCGGGAATGGTCTTATTTGGTGAAGCTGTAAGTCCCGTAGGTTACATGGAGTATTTCAACATTCCCAGTTTTCTTTATTCCTTAATTTTTTGTAACCGTTTACTCTGCTATCAAGTTTCTTCTGGGTTATTGTTGTTTCTACATTCTTCCTTGTCTACGTTTACGTATTTCGTGCGGTTAAAATGTACGTATTTTAGATTAAGGTCTTTAAAGGCTGATTAGAACACTCCATAGAGGTTTCTCGTTAGTCAATCATACACGGATTACTAAATTATTCAAATCACTAGCTACTTACACACAGCAAACGCTATTGA
Source organism: Trichobilharzia szidati (assembly GCA_944472155.2). NCBI lineage: Eukaryota > Metazoa > Platyhelminthes > Trematoda > Strigeidida > Schistosomatidae > Trichobilharzia > Trichobilharzia szidati. The sequence continues at coordinate 53,304,816 of OX235279.1, read as the reverse complement.
AAACTTGTAACATCTGGATAATTTTATCACCTCTTATAGAGTATGTGTGTCCTATTATGTTGTGCCAGTGTGACATTCTCTGGGTTGTTTTGAAGAATGATTAGAGATGTCTCATTAGCTTAAGCACCAGGTATTTAACGACTGGGTCGCTAGTTCAAACCAATTTCTATCTCGACTTTAAGGTATTCGATAGATGTTAAATAGATGTGCTTTCAAAGGAAATTTATACCATTCTAATTTATAATATAACATAATCCTTAGCTGTTATTTTGCTTTGTTTCCAGATAATTATGATCTCATATATGTTAGACGGAGCCGGTCATCTTATATGTAACAGAGAAATACTTTCAGAGGACGTAGAAGATTTCGACTATACTCCAAGACCAGAATTTCCAGGTCATTTCACCGTGCATAATGTACAAAATGAATTGAAGTGCATTACCTTTTTCTTTGAACACATTCAAAGAGTTCGACCGAATATCTTGGTTACCTACAACGGTGATTTCTTTGACTGGCCCTTTATCGAAGCACGCGCCGCCACTTATGGTCTTTCTATGTACGAAGAAATTGCGTTCTCACGCCAGAAAGGTACTGCAGGTCCAGGAAGGGATGGAACTGCCGGTGAGTACTTATCGCGACCTGCAGTTCATATTGACTGTTTATGCTGGGTTAAACGTGATAGTTATCTTCCAGTTGGAGCTCGTGGTCTAAAAGCTGTCGCTAAGGCAAAACTGAGATATGATCCCATTGAAGTCGATCCAGAAGCAATGTGCCGCATGGCTCGTGAGTCGCCGAGAGAATTAGCAAATTACTCAGTTTCTGATGCAGTCGCCACTTATTATCTGTACATGAAGTATGTCCATCCATTTGTGTTTGCACTGTGTACAATTCTTCCACTGAATCCTGATGACGTTCTTCGTAAGGGCTCTGGAACACTCTGCGAAGCACTTTTAATGGTGCAGGCTTACGCAGCGAATGTTATCTTTCCCCATAAACAAACAGATGGTGATTCTGGAGTCAATAGCTTGCTGCCAAATAACTCTGGAATCTCAGGGAAATTTACAGAAGACGGACGCCTTATTGATTCAGAGACTTACGTTGGCGGACATGTAGAAGCCTTAGAAGCCGGTGTTTTTCGGGCTGATATTCCTGTAAGGTTTCGTCTAGTTCCTGCAGCCCTAGAGGCATTAAGAGCTGATGTTAGACGCTGTTTGTCTCGAGCTTTGCAGACCGAAATAGGCGCCGAAGACGAAGATGCATTATTTAGTGTCGTATCGAAGGATAACTTTAACATGGTATGTTTGGGAAAACTTTGTGAGTTTACCTCCAACTTTATTTTTTCCTAATAATAGCCTATATTTCGCACCATGCTTTTCTTGTTTCATGTAGGATAATCCTGTCAGTGTTAGTGTCTGGCTAGTTAGAAATGCAAGTGATTAATTCGCAGGAATCTATAGAAACCTGAGTGGAAATATGAAGATTACTTTCTGGCAGAGTATGTCCACAAAAATGTCAATGAAAAAACGTCATATAAGTACTTTCAGCCTTAAGTTAGGAAGAAGTTAACTATAATTAGATCGATGTGATTTCCAAATGAAGACTGTGTCGTCTGAGTCACATTTCTGACAGTTCAAGCAAATGATTTTACTCTAACTTTTGTTCATAGGTGGTTGAGACATCAGATTATAGCCTATTATGTAGCTGCTAGTGGTAAATGTAGTGGAAATATATCTGATTGTATTGAATCACAACTTTTTAATGCCACGTTATTGCACCCATTTTTATCCGTTAAGACTAAAGTTTCATTTATTTTTGTTAACTAGCATATCCCTGCAATTGATTTGGATGAAGACTTTTGGGAACATGTATTTATTTCAGTTTGTTGTAATCATTTATCATTAATCGTCCGTGGAAATGTTTCAAGTGAAGGAAATAAATAAAAATTACAAACTGAATTTACTTGTAGAAAGGCCTTTCGGAATTCAGTGAACTCACAACTGTCCTTAAATTTGTTTGAGCAGTTGAAAGAGATTTTTACGTGTTATTTTTACCTGGATGCTGTTACATGACCTTGTTAAAGAGCAGATTTGTACCTAATTCATTAACACATCAATAATAATAATAATTTCGCCATTGCATTTTTACCCATAATTCCTTCCTCTACTAATTTTCATGTATTTTCAGATTTGTGGACAGGTGGAAAGTTCATTACAACAATTATCTTCCACACCTAATAGGATCGAATGTCCAGTTATATATCACTTAGATGTTGGTGCAATGTACCCAAATATCATCCTTACAAATCGACTTCAACCATCAGCTGTAGACTCGGACTCGGCCACTAAATGTGCTGAGTGTGAATTTTATAAACCGGGAATATCGTGTCAGCGTTTCATGCCATGGACATGGCGCGCCGAATTGTGGACAGCTTCTCGACCTGAAGTGTACCGAATTCAAGCTCAACTTACTCAAGAACGTTTTCCTGTAAAGTCAACCGACCCAAGTGGTAAATTTCCGAAAACCGTCATGAAAGCATTTCATGAATTGTCGAAAGAAGAACAAGCACTTGTAGAGAAAAAGAGACTGACTGACTTTTGTCGACGTGCTTATAAACGTATTCACGTAACTAGGACTGAGGAAAGAGTCGCGATGGTCTGTCAACGTGAAAATTCGTTCTATGTTGATACAGTTAAGGCTTTTCGTGACCGCCGATATAAATTTAAGGGATTAACTAAGGTAAGTATTTGTAAAATATTTGGTAAATACCCATTGCCCATTTCTCAAACTATCTCCTGACTCGTATGCTTTAATATGCTGTAACTGTCATGCATTATTTAGTTCCTGGTAAACTATCGTGGAAGTTTCCAAACTGAGAAGCTGTTATCTGATAGTTGGTCGTTAAAAAACTTATTATTTGGCTGCAGTCAAACTTTATTTTCTTTCCTTGTGCACATTAGGCGTGAAGGACTATTCTGGTTTCACGAAGTATCAACGGACATTATTCTGTGTTCTAGGCTCTATTTCTCATAACAAGAGAGTTAGTAAGTATCAGTTAAAGGAACCCTGTGCTAATGGATGTCATATCTTATGTGATTTATCCTTGCTTTGCCACTTTAATGATCTGTTTTACTCTAAAATATCCGTAGTTTTTGGTTTTTCAGACTGCTGGAAGCACTCTGGCATTTAACAGTTCCGAGTGCCTATCGTGATAGTAACGATAAAATATTAGATGATGGGAGTGAGAAAATAATAGTACAAATAATGCTAAAGATTTAGAAATGAGAGATCAAGAAATCAATTTAAGATGCGAAACAAGAAGATATTACTATGAACAAAATACCGTAAGAGTATACTTATTTAAGTATTAATTCTAAGCTGTGCTTAATGTCGTCTTAATTTGAAAAAAACAACACTTTACTTCATGACCAAAGCATTCCATCCATCTCACTTTACTAACTTTCACAGGCTTTTTCTTATTCATTTAATATTCTAGTTTCACTTCAACACTATTGTTAGCTGTATCATATACAATTAATAGTTCGAAAATGTAACTCAAATTTTGTATTTCACTACCATAGTAAATTTTCAATTATTCCATCAGTTCCATAACTGCCATAGCTTTACAATTAGGAATAAGAAAAATTTATCAATAATGTCAAATGCCAAATACTGATCTACGCTCAACCCTAGGCGATCCAGTCGTTTCGTACATCTGTAAAATAAACATGGCTCCTATCGTAGTAAATAGCACTCTACAGGACTACTCTGTTATAAATTTCGTGTTTCCCAGGAAACTAGCACTGACAAGAAGCAATCTCCTTTTTTGTTCAGAAAATAACGAATCCCTAGGCGAGGACCAGATGTTCATGGAGGTTAGCATTTTGTAAACGACCTTTAGAAAATGCATTTTGAAATTAAAGATATGGTATGAAATTTCTAGAAATATATGTAATACGCATTGGTGTGAATTACTTTATGGTGCAAATGGATTACCAATAAAAAAATAATAAACAAAATTGTAGCAATACAAAAGAACATTCAAGTTTATATGCAAATACTTGAAAGTCGCTTAGTGCCGCATAAATGTATAACTAGTTTACAGAGTACTTCACGCTGTCGAAAATTGTCTTATAAAACTATCTGTCCACAATACACCCCATAGCTATACTTTTGTGATAAATCGGTATCAGATATGCTTGAAAATAGAAGGCATTTGTAATCATATTGCAACGTTTGTATGTCTTCTGTTAGTATCATTCTGAAAAGTAGAAGTGATAGTATTTTGAGTGTCTCTATGACTGCTAGGAACGGTTGGCTACATAGATTCTCCTTGGTCTTGTGAGGAAATATGCTACTTATTCACATTCTTAAGTTACTAAGATTGCTAGTCCTTGACCTTCTTCGGATGATTCGGTGGCACAGCGGTTAGGATGCCTGCTGACCATGCACATGATCCGGGTTCCATCCCCGGCCGACGCACACCTGGTATCCATGGTTGGCCTGCTAAATTTGGGCTACTGATATCACATGCTGAAAATTCCATACTTGTACCAAAATACTGTGTGGAATCAAGCTATAATAAAATAAAATTAAAAAACATCAATAAACATGGGGTAGTTCCAATTGACGTTTTTCTTAAAAGTAAATTTTAACGTCAGCATATAGTATCTGCTTATGAAAACAAATGGCAGCACTTATGTATAAAATAAATAAAAATCCTAAGTTGTTACAACACTAGGGCTACTGCACATTTAAAGTTGACCTCAACTCATGAAACTCTTGACAAATAAAATGAATTATAAAGAATATCGGCAGTAAGATTCGAAGACATTGGTTAGCGGGGTATATAATGACTATAAGGTCTGAATATTTTCGCAAAAGACTAGTGGTGTTTCGGTTTCTTCCTGCTTTTGAATTGTTTCCTTTAAGCTAATAAATTCAATAACAATATTTATTCTTTTTTTTATTGTACTTTCACAATCGAATTCATATCATAAACTGTCACTTTCTATAGACATGGAAACGTCATTATGATGATGCATGTGCCGCTCTCTTGGCTGGTACAGGTGATTCAAATGCTGTCAAAGAAGCCAATGCAATGCTTGTACTATATGACAGTCTTCAGCTAGCGCACAAATGCATATTAAACTCTTTTTATGGTTATGTAATGCGACGTGGTGCACGTTGGTATTCAATGGAAATGGCTGGTATTGTCTGTCATACTGGTGCAAATATTATAACTAAGTCGAGAGAAATTATCGAACAGGTTGGTTGCTCTAAACAAGACCAGTTTTTGTAAAGAAATTTCATTACTTTATTGTATAGTACGAATTTTTTTCTTTACTGGTATAAGTAGAGTTCAATAAGTGAACTATTTAAATGATTCTCAATCGTTTCTTCTCTTAAATGCAATCTAATCTTAAAGGTACATAAACATTTTTTCGCTTAATTTTTTCCCTGCACTTATATCAAGGGCTAGATATTATTATTCTTATAATGAAAAGATATTATAACTCAGCTGCGGCAAAGATTATGCAAGCTGACAAATACCAAACAAACCTTTTGTATGTGTCTGATATTTCGTCAGTGACCACCCTATTCGATATTATGCAACTCCCCAATTAAGTAGACGACACATTTAATTATTGGCTTAACCTCCCTCTAACCAACTTTACTGGCATATCAGCACCTGTAGTAGTATAGCTCGTTCAGTCATCGCGATATACCAGCCATCGGTCGGTGGACTAACTATCTTCAATTGAGTTAAAATCCTAGTTGTTGGCATGTGTGGCTCTCAGCTTCTATTATTGTGGAAAGTTTACAACAAAAAACCATAGCACAATTATTCGTTTTGCAACGCTGTGAATTACACGAGGTTTAAAGTTATACAATAGTATAGTGAGTAACAAGAGTTAGCACCAGCGTTTACTATGCTCTTAAGAGGTTTCGTAATTCTCTATTAATATACTGTACTGTTTAATCATTCTAACAATATTTTGTTACGTGGAGCAAGCTTGATGCTGAGTGCAGTTCTGGTTCTTCCAGTTCGCTCCCGTAAATTTTATCACTGAAGTGTCGCTCGACAAGTGTTTCTTCACTGTATCAATGTAACTCTCTGTTCAGTAAGTTAAGAATAAAGCTTCGATACGCACTATATATTTCTTTGACACTTTCCCCATACACCAACTACAAGCGTTGTGCATCTTTTTATGTACTTTATTTTGCTAAAAGTATTAGTTGTAATCCGCTCACCAAGTACTACCTTAATTTATTTTTACCCTGAACTCTTGTTTCTTGTAGATCGGTCGTGCGTTGGAACTGGATACTGATGGTATATGGTGTATCCTTCCTGCAAGTTTTCCGCAAAACATCGAATTTACTACTATTGGTTCGAAGTCTTCTCGTTTGTCTATTTCTTATCCTGGAGCTATATTGAATATAATGGTGCAAGACTTTTTCACAAATCATCAATATCATGAGCTGGTTGATCAGCAAACACTAACTTACAAAGTTCGTTCTGAAAATTCCATATTTTTTGAAGTTGATGGGCCTTACAAAGCTATGGTTTTACCTGCAGCTAAAGAAGAAGGGAAACGTCTGAAGAAGCGTTATGCTGTTTTTAATTTCGATGGCAGCTTAGCTGAATTAAAAGGATTTGAGATTAAACGAAACGGCGAATTACAGCTCATAAAAATATTTCAGTCCTCTGTGTTTGAGGCATTTTTACGTGGTGATAGTTTGGTTGAAGTTTATTCAGCAGTGGCTAATGTTGCTGATCACTGGTTGGATGTACTTTATTCTAAAGGAGCTGATATGCCAGATTCAGAATTATTCGATCTTATTTCAGAGAATCGAAGTATGTCTAGGCGACTGGAAGATTATGGAAGTCAAAAGTCAACTTCATTGAGTACTGCTAGGCGAATGGCTGAGTTTCTAGGGGATCAAATTGTTAAAGACGCAGGTTTATCTTGTCGTTACATTATAGCACGACAACCGGAAGGTGCACCAGTAACTGAAAGAGCAATTCCTTTGGCTATATTCCAGGTAATGTGCATATGAATTTCATAAATTCTTTTGAGTGAAATGAATTTTTTATTTACCAACTTTTCTACAATATATGTATATATGACTTGGAAGCACGGTCTTAGCTAGTGGTTCTACATTTGCATATTTTGCTTTCCAGCTAGATATTTGTAATTTGTGACTTTCATACCACAGCTTAGATGGAGAAATATGAAATAATTTCTGAGCATTGTCCTTTTAAAGTAACTTGTGATTAGTTTTCAAATGTTTCGTTAGACAATGACTGTCAACCAGTGTTATGCTGTCTAGTTTTTGGTGCTGATTAACTATTAGTCCGAAGATCCGCTATCGCAATTCACTTTGAATCGACTTCGGGTTGTCTCCAGCCACCTGACTGCGGTGCGCCTTACGTGGTCTTGATATCTTTATTGACACCATCCTCGGAGTGGGGCAGACTATCTGAAGTAATAACATGCCTAGCGGATCATAATAATTAGATTATCATTGATTTCATCATACTTATCATCTTATTGGAATTCTATAAATGCGTATTCTAATATCTTCGATGCATGCACTCTCTTCGAATTGTATTTACTACGGTAATTGATGACAAATTAAGTTGAATATCGTTTAGATTTAATGAATTCTTCTATTTTTATAGGCAGAACCTTCAGTAAAACGTCATTATCTTCAAAAATGGCTTAAAGATTCCAACCTTGATGAACATACTGATTTGCGTGAAATACTTGACTGGTCATATTACATTGAACGCCTGTCTAGCACAATACAGAAAATCATTACAATCCCAGCAGCTTTACAACAAGTTCCTAATCCAGTGCCGAGAGTTACTCACCCTGATTGGTTACTTCGCAAGTTGGCGGAGAAAACAGATACATGCAAACAACGCAGGTTGACGGAAATGTTCGTTCCCAGCAGCCTAGTAAAGGATCAGCCTTTAGAGGAGCAGCTAAAACAATTACCGGAATTGGAAGAAATAGGCTCAACTAAAGACGAAAACGTAAAGTTTAACGGAGCTGTCTTAACTCGTCATGGTCCCAAAAGGCGACTCAGTTCACCTAGTGGTCCACCAAAGCCATGGCGTGAGCAGCTAGGTGAACCTCCAAGTTTGGATGAGGCAAATACTCCGAAAAAGCTTGCTAAGTGGTTGGAGTTTCATCAAGCCAAGTGGCGTATACAACATGAACAGCGTCAATATTACGTCAAACACAAAGACAAAACAAAGTGCAACTCTGACTTTGAAAGTAGCTTGTCATTACTACCACTTGGTAAACGACAATGCGGTATGGCCAGGTATTTAAACCAAACTCGACTCAACCTATTCACAGCGGTGTGGCAGGTAAATAGTTTTTTACGCTAATTTTGCTTTCTTTCTAGTTTCATTGAAGGGTTACAATAATTTTTCGCGTAATTTAAAAAAATACCCTCTAAATGTTCTTAATTAGTATATTCGAGTGTTTTCTATGATCCTATTTTTCAATTATTGTGACTTTTCTATATATTGTGTTTTATTGACTTTTCTGTGGCACATTTTTTCATGCCCATATTGTAGGATATGTCTAAGTAATGATAATAGTAATGACTTCAGTTACCACAGTAAGGACATTTGGGAAGAACTGACCACTTACAGTCGTCTATCAGCTCACAAAACGTTAATCATATATTCTCCTCATGCTTGTATATTCTATACTCATCTTCTTACTCGCTCTAAATACCCTAGTTCTCCTTCACTGCTAACAAAAGTCAGTGAACACCATCTTTAGTTTTTTAAAATTACTGACAAACTGTCGAATGTGTTGTGAGAAATCTCGTGTTTGAATGTAACTCATAAGCAGCTTTTTTTAATACTAATATTGAGGGCCAAACCAGTTGGCAAAGCAGTCTGGGACCCAGTTCGACGAACCAACTCTTTGTTCGGAGACAAATCTACACCTGACAATCGCTAAATTCTAACATGGCAAAGTAAGTATTCTCGTCTGGTTACGGTTAGGATGAAGTTAACGGTGAACCCATGGTGTTGCTATTAATTTTCTGCCGGGAAGATTAATGTAAGATTTTTAGATCTGCGTCAGCCCTAACAGCACGTTTTTGACGAAATCCGGTCATGCATACAGAAAGCTTATTAAATATTTCCTATTTTACATGATATTTGGTGCTTCCGGGTAAATGGGATGCTTCGTATTTTTATCATGGGTATCTTATTTCCTTTGTGCGCATTAAGTGGAACCATATGGGAAGTAGTTTTGATGCTAGAAAGAGGTTGTCCAAGAAGGAACGTTAATCAGTCAGTGAAGTAGTGAATTTTCACCGAATTAAGCAGCTTGCATATACAAGCACTATTGTGTGTATTGGGAGCAGGTTGAGGAATAGTGTTAGTCAGGGCGAATCAAAGTAGTAATCCATAAAGTCTGTGGTTCATTGATTGGTCACTAGAGAATGATTATTCTCAAGTTTTGAATATGGTCACCAAGGTAGATCATCTGTTACTGGGGTGCCCTGTGAATTGAGTTTGGTTGGTCGCACAAAGATGGTACTGGAACTGTGTTATTAGTAATTTACACGTTGATAGTTTGTTGTGATCTTAGCTAACAAAATTACAAGCTTATACGTCCTATCACATTCACAATTACGTTTTTTATTCACTTTTCATCATTGTAAAACTTGTAGTTATTAGGAGGATGACAGTTTAGTTTTATCTTAGATAAATTTATTTGATATAACACAGTGTTACAGTATTAATAACTGGATAACATTTTGAACAGAATTTATTGCTCATAATCATATCGAAATGTCATCCAGCTGTTCATACTATCGATCGGTATTACTCCTTGTAATGAACCTTCAATACAATAAATGACAATATATCAACTGGATCAATTTTGTTTTATCCGAGGCATGCTTCAATAGTTTACAACGTTTTCCCTCCATTTCCGTCAGAAAATTCGTAGCTATAAGTTGAAACCTACTTGCAAATGTGCCTGAATATACATTGCGATCCTCAGCCATAGTTGTATGATTACAAAAATGCGAATTGGAGTAAACACGATACATGTAAGTGGCCCAGTGATTTAAGCAGGCCGCCACAAAAGCTTACCTATTATGGAACTATACCCAAACACTCTACTCCTACATTAATGACAGTTAAGCTCGATAACAATGTACGAGTTAAGTTTAATCCTGTCACTGTCGTGAATGAAATGTATCCTTTTTTATAAATTAACGATTGATGTTTTTGTTTTCAGAATTATCTATTTTTATACACTGTCTCTCATCATCGTGTTATGACCTCCGAATTGAATAAATCTACCATTCTAGTATTTGGTATTATTATGGTATAGGGAGAGATTGATAACAGAAGCTTTGTTTATCGAATCAACTGCAAATACATGTAATAGGAATGATTCATCACCTGTCCCCGATATTTGGGAAATTCTACTACCCCGACGACAAATAGGAGAAAACAAAGAAAACTATAAAACTCAAGTTTCAAAGTCGTGTTGTAACGACAGAAGGCAAGAGTCAGGCAACAGATCATTTATTAAGGAAATCAAAGCATATTTATATATTTGCATGTACATTACTATGGATATTTAAGCAAACAAACACAGTCTTCCGATTGGTTGTTTCTCACGTAAAGTTAATTTTTCATCTATTTGTGACTTTCTTGAATGTCAAATCCTCTATATGTTAACTGCATTCGCTTACGCAAAGTCTGCTGTGGTCGGTTTTGAATCAATCTTTGTTCACATTTTCTCACGACAAATCTTGGGAACGTAAATATTGACGTAAATTACTGTCTACCAATTTGGCTAGTAGACAGCTCTCACCACAGTGTGATTATAATTCATATGAACAATATGAACAATAAATTTTGTTCAAAACGTCATCCAGTAAATAATACTGTTTCACCGTGTGATATATCTAGTAAACAAACTTATATGGAATTACTTACTACCACAGTGCCCAAGTTTTACACATATATTAATGTGGTATTATGCTGCCTTTTCATTTCCACTAAGGTAATTGAAATTGTTCCCGATCCTGGACAGTTGGGTCGTTACACACTGTGGGTTTTAATCAATGGACCGGAATCTGGAATAGTCCCCACACTACATGCTATAAATTTGATGGTCTCCCGAACTTTTTATGTCAATTTACGTACTGCGAAACCGAATGATTCTGGTCCATTATATCGTAAAGTTTCTGGGATTACAACAACAATTAAAGATTCTACAGGTTCAAGTGGCCGTATCCTTCCTAGAAATCACACAGTATATCACTTATATGAATATAATGTCCCTGAAGATGTTTATATTGAACACGCTTCAGAAATAGTTACAGATCTAGCTAGACCCGATATTGAAGGTGTGTACGAACTTGGCGTTCCAAACTTATTTCGCATCCTTATGAAATTAGGTTGTTTATGTACGGTTGATCGAGATGCATTCAAAGAAACGAATCAATCAGTTTTACATTCAGATGATGCAAGTTTCAATTTGGACCAACTACGCTTTTGCTCCTTAGCTCAGCATCCTTATCTCTCTGGGCATGTACTACGACATGTGTTCTTATTTCATTATCAGTTACCTTCAGTAGGACAACCGATAACAAAGAGGGACTCACAAAGACAGGTATGTTTCATTTGGTTTACGGCTACCTTGAATGAGATCAGTATTGTATTAACTGTATATATATATGTCTATGAGTATATTCCGAAATTATCTGTCGTTTCGTTTCCATAGTTCACAAGGCACTAAGTAAAAAATAAGTCTCAATTTTTCGCAGAATCAAAAAGTTGCTTCCACTGAATAATTACACATCAAGGTTTAGAGTCTGCTTACGTAATGTAAAGAGGTGAAGTTTTCAGTTGCGGTTTCATTGATTAATTATTTCACGAGTATCCTCACATAATTAGCTACTGTAAGAGAGTGGGTTATATAATTGGCGTACTCGACTAGAATACAGCAAAGAAATGCACCTATATGGATTCGCGCATGTGTTTCTGCAAATAACTGCGAGACCCTAACATTCTTACCAGCTTCGAATACCTTCCATACTTCCTGACCTTCAAGCGACGTTGAACTAAATCAGCCGTAGGCTGTTTGGTCATTTTGGCGATAGTTTCAATAACGTTTGTTGTGCTAAATGAGGCATTCCCCTCGTATGTATGCTGCCATATTGGAGTCGTTATCCTAACAATCATTGTCTGCATTCTCACTTAATATCTATGTAGATGTATTGATTTTAGTGATCGTAGTTGACTTCTAATGAATTTGTAACATATGTTGTACTAGTCGTTGATTAGACACAACTTATAAATGTTTCTGGATTGGAACCAGTTCCCAAATACTTGATTTCATTCAATTCCAAGCCTGTAAAAATCAATCAAGTAATATTAATACCATTTATGACCGCATTATTTTTCATCAGCCTTGTGGAAAAGTTTACGGAACCTGCAATGGCTGACTGTTCACATGGTTATAGAATCCAAAAAATAAATAACAGGAGATTGTGGTCTAACAAATCACTAAGCACTTTTTAGCATGCTAGGGAAGTGAAATAAGTGCACTCTCTTAGGCGCCTTACGATATTTCTTGTTTAAAGCCACTGTCTCAGTGCTTGCCTTTAAAGGTCAGATATGGCTACTTAGGTTGGTTTATCAGTTACATTAAGACTCGGCTACTGTATAATTGCATGTCAGCCTGACCATGAACCATGAGAATTTGTCGTAGCAGTTTTCGATAGACTTACAATGATTGATACTAGCAACCACAGAAACTTTCTTGCTAGATAAAAAGCCACACCTTTTATGATGCGAAAACTTGTTATAATATCGCTTAATAATTGAAACTTCAACGAATGAATTGACATTCGCATTTGCCCTTGGACCTATAGGTCATAGATCCTTATATACTGTCTCAATGCAGACCTCATAATTAATCTGTTGTAATACTTTTTAATGTGTGAGAGGCTCATATGGTCATCCCTTCTCCAGAACAGGTTATTTGATTACAGAAAATCACTTGTCCCGAAAGGGATCGCTTATTATTTTTATATCTTCGTGTACCAGCTAGGTACTAGTCTGTTTTCAGATAGGTTTTTTGTAAAATATGGTTGCTTTTGACCACTACAGTACTTCATAAACTTTAAAAACCTTGTTGTGTATGTTTGTATTTGAAATATTTTCTTTATTTTTAGCTTTACCTTTTGATTGTACCATGGACTAAATGTGGATATGTTTGTATAACTGATAGTGCTAAGGTTAATCAACTACCTGATTTGAGTGCATTGTATGTAAGACAACGTACCAAGTTATTCCCTCAGTCTGTAAACGGGATATTCCCTCCAGATACGTTAACTTTTGAGACACGTGTTGAATCAGATGCAACCAACTCTCGCCGTGTAGTTCAGCGTTGGATTGCTAGTCTACGTCAGGGTGCATCAGAAACACAATCTAAAGGAATAAATGCAAACGGCTCACAGTCAGCTGCACCTGTTGTTATTTTGCTTCATTCTTCTGTTTCTTCTTCACAACAATCTACTTGGATTGATTCTAATGAAGTAAATTGGCCAATGAGTGATGAAATAACGGGACGTCGTCGTAGTCCTCAGTTAACTGCTTTGAATGGCTTTCCTGTTATTCCACTTGGAGGCACGATGGACGAGAATGAAAGTCAAACCAGCGGTGATACAGAAGTTGGTACGGATGCTTACAGTCTCTTAAATTGGCAACAGACAGCTGTCAAACGAGGAATTCTTTTCTTTTTACAGGTATATTAAGTTTATTCTTAATCGTATTCTATAATAGTTTTTCTTCACTATGGCGTTACATGAGTATACTTACCTCTCTGTATTGTATGAATCATACAATGTTACCTTAACATAAGTGATAGTCTATTTATGCATATACTATTAAGTAGTCATGTATTGCTCCTTGACTTCATTATGAACCTCTTGAAGTGATGAACCAGTATATATGTGTGTCTGCTAAAACTAAATTAACATGCTGTTCTTTATTAAAACATTATCTTTCAAATGACATACATCATTTCAAGTTTACAGATTGTTAGTTGTTTTCTTGAGTTATCTATAGAAAACTGCACTGCTTATTTTGATTTCTCAGAGTTAGCAGAATTTGACGAAATCATTGATGTGTATACGTACTACCTTCTTTACATTCCTGTAAAAAACTCGACATCGTGTTTTATTGATCCTGTCATTGAATACTTCCTTATTATTAGCCTTTCCATATAATTTGTCATGTCTCATAGGCTCTTTCTTGTTCGGGAGTTACGCATCTTAAACCTGTGAAATATACCTAAGTTTTACATTGTCTCAAATGTTCATAAATTTATGCCTGTTAATGAAATCCTAAAGTTAAATGAACCCCTTAAATCATTTGTTGAGTTTTTGTAAGCCAACTAACCACTGAATGATTCCAATTTTCAGGTAGCAGTTTATTTATAAGCTTGTATTGGATTTCAGATGTCTGATAAGTGCTACTTCAGATTTCAGTTGTTAAATCATTTCCCCTTTGACATTTAGACTAATTCAAATTTCCCTGAACCCAGCATATTTTTCAAGCTGATTCTATATATAAAAAAACCCCACATCATTCCAGGTGTGTATTACTGGAGTTTTCAACTTGAAAAATATGTCCCATTTCTATGCTTTTTAGCTATCTAAAGAGATATCAACTTGGTGTCGCCTAAACATTTTCTAGGGAAGGATGTAAGCATGTGTGTACTTAATTAAGTTAGATTCTAGTCTGACAGTTTAATGTATTTTGTAAACACAACTGTAATTCATTAGTGAACGTTTTTTGCTTTGTTTTTTCAGTCTGAAGCACGTTTTGAACGTCAGTTAGAATTGGCACGTTACTTGCACATTCCTGTCGGCAATGTACCAGTCTCTGAAGCTCCATTATCAGTTTCACTGAACACTCTGGAAGTTCAGGACGTTCAACCACCGGCCAGCTCCATAAGTGCTATTGAATTGGGCTGTGATTTATTTTATGCTAGACATTTGATGAAGCATAATCATATCCTTTGGTGTTCACCTTCCGATCGTCCTGATTTGGGTGGGAAGGAAACAGACGATCAGCGTCTGTTACTTGAAATGGAAGAGTCCGGAGTAAGTTGTTGAATTTAATGGCATACACTAATATTAAGTTCATGTACGTTAGCTTGTCATATATCTCTCTGATAAATGTCGTTTCACATGTTACGTTTCATTTTCCTAATCCACCGCCAAACTTAGTTTTTTGTAACAAACGAGGAATAATGAAGACTGGAGAATGAAAATGCCTTCTATTTATCTCATTACGTTTTTTTTTAATTAGTTATCATGCTGCTTCTTTCTTGTGCTTTTCAAGGTGGTCGAAGTCAATCGACCTGGATGTTATCCATATGTCAGTGTTGAGTTAGAGTTCTCGAATCTAGCCGTGAATACTTTGATCGTTGCCAATCGTATTCCTGAACTGGAAGGTGCTACACTGTTGTCATTCGATCGGTTATCTGTTGCTGATCGGACACTTGAAGAGCAACTTAACCAGGGTGTAAATTTAGGTGGTCATATTACGAGTTACGATGAAACAGCTGCTTGCAGTGCAGCCTTTCGTGTTCTTCGGTAAGTATTTTGCATATTTGCGTTTAATAATAGTTTTGCCTATTCAACTGTTTTCATTTATCACTGTTTTTGTATCTGTTTATCCTTTAACCATACACTACAGCATAGTCTGTCACAGGTTTTAATATTCAATGGTTGTTTGCAGGTAACTGACCGTAATTTTATTGTTGAAGTTACGGATTGTCATCAAAAAGTGTCCATTTCTTTCAGAAATTTGAATTTCTTTTAGATATTCAAGTTGAATCAATTTGTGTTATCAAAATTTTATCATCTCTTTTACACAATATAGAATACATTGACTGAGTGCTTGAAGAATCCAGTAACTATACGGATAACTTAATATGCCATCTCTATAAATAAACAAACACTGACCCATTTTGTTTAAAAGACTACACTGTTGTTTTACTGACAGGTGACCAAATTGTTTATTTATTGTCTTTACCCCGGCTTCTCAATGCTAAAGTTACTTAAATTTTCTCATCACTCCGTGAATTTTAATAATGAAGTTTAAAGATTATTTTCAGTTGCTCAACATTGTGTCAACTTTAATCTGTTTTTGTGTTGTACTTTTGTTATATACATGTATGCGAGCGATATACATAGAACACAAAGGCACTGAAATTTTTATCAATTTCCACTCGAGATCAGAATTATTTGAAATATATTTAGATGGGCTGTTTGTCATCGACTCTTAACTGCTTTACTTATATCCAATATATCACAATTGTTTCGTCATTCTTTGGTGAGAATATTATCACCTACTGCATTTCCAGCATTTAGACTGAATTTCTTTATGACATCTGGTAATCCGAGTTATTTTTGATTGGACACTAGTTAGTAACTACTGTAATGTGTCTAGTCCTTTCTTTGGTGCAGACTGAATTCTATCAGTCACGTTTGCAATGTAGCCACCATTCTAGGTGGCTCGCCATCACGATGCACACATTTCACCAGTTACTAACCAATGTCCAGTCAAAAGTATCCAATAAAGTCCTACAGGAGGTCAATCGCGAGCGCAGATAGCTCAGTGATAACGTCTCTGACTGCAGTACTGGGTGACGCAGGTTCGAATCTCAGAAGGGACATGAGTTCTTTCAAGGTTGCAGGTATGTCTCGCTGACGAATGCCAACTAGCACGAAACCCAAGTTCAAGGCTTCCTGTGGCTGATTGCCTCCAACCATCTAATACCAACAATCCGAGTTATAGTTATTGGACGTTAGAGACTTACAAATAGAATGCGAATAGAAGAGATGCTACAAAAAGAACTTGGTGATAATTTCACTGCCTTCACCACAATCAATTTGTAAAACGCAAAACATGCAACTTACTTTCGTTCAATTAATTTATACTTGTAAACACATCGAAAATCCCTATGTAATTAAAACAAAAATGTGTTCATCCAGAAGAAAGCCAAAATAAAAATACTAGTATTTGATGTACTTTAGTGTACTAGACAAGCCATGAACCTAGACATGGGTATTGTTCACATTTTCTTTTATTCGTATTTTTCGATGCTCAAAATCTTCAGTAACATGGTTCTTGCTTGGGTTCGCGATGTAACTCAGTTTCAAAATCCTTTGGCCGATGAACAGGTTATCTATTTTTATCAATGGCTACGATCACCTCGTTCACTGTTCTACGACCCAGCTCTACGGCGAACTGTTCAGAAGTTAATGAAGAAAGTAAGCTTTTCAGTACTGACTGCATCCCCTGAATGATTGGGAATCACATTTTTCCAATCTTTTTTGTTGTTATCCATTCAAGATATTGATAAAGTTTGTAATGTATACCGCAAATAATTGACAAACCCTCTCTCGGACTGCAGTTCCAATCTTGTTTTCACCAAATGACCTGGAAAAGTTAGATTACTTGTCTTCCTAACTTCATTGTTTGAGACTGAAAAAGTCAAATGAAAATATGAATTCTTGTTGTTTAAGTTCTGATGAGTTTAACTACTTCTTGGTTTTAGGTATTACGGTATGTCTATTAAGATATCAAGTTTGATCTAAGTCCCACTGTTTCTGCCACCAGCCAGTGGTCTCTGTGTTGAACTATAGGAAGAATCATGTCGGCGAGTGTTGAAGTCAGAAAATTTACAAGTAGACTATTTAAGACACTTTAATTCCACTGTTGTTACCTTTTGTACAAATTACTGCATTACTCGGATGAATAAGTGTTGAAGCTTTTTGTGGTATTTGATGAATAACAATCTGCAATGCGTTAATTGTCGAACTCAGAAGCAACCACGTGAGTTCGCACTACAAGGTTCCGTAGTGGATTCATATTATTGATAAATGACATTCATCATTTACATTTCAAATGATAGTTAGCGAGTTGGTGAGTGGTTTTTCATGTTGCATTGTCAAACGTAGTTTGTAGGCAAACCTGGATCTAGTCTTCAAGGTTGTGGTGAAAGATTGAGGAAATTTCTCTTTTTAGAAGTTCATATCTGTGTAGAATAAGATGTTATTTGAATAGGGCAACAAAAGTTTAGGAAGGACATTTAACTTCATTGATGAATCCATCCCTCTCCTAGGAGAGAAAGCGGATACGAGATACAAAGTACTCAGATTCTTATCTATTAACCTCGACAACATATCGTTTAATCAATTTCATCTCCTTATATTGACCCTCTTAACTTGGTGATTACATCGCAAGCAAATTTGATCAACATAGGGCCAGGACGACATACTGTCAGCCACTCTTTTAATACATGTCAATGAATATGCTAGTTTCTACGGACAGTTGTGGATGTCTTTTTGTAGAAATGTAAAATGACATCTGATTTCATTAGTCGATGTCAACTGCAACACAGGGTGTAATTTCGTCACTAACTTTCGTTTCAACTTGTATTCTTTGAAATTTTTGGAATCTCTAGCTTCAATCAGAAATCAGTTAGGATATACATAGGATATGCTTCATTCCTAATTCCTTTTTTTCTACTCACTGTTTTTAGTTCATTCTTGGGATTTTTTTTCGTTCCATTATCTGGTATCTTTCAGGTATTTCTTAAATTGGTTGATGAATTAAGTCATTTCCATGTGGACGTAATCTATGCGAATTTCAGTCGTTTAATCATATCAACTCATAGAATTGAATTACCAGAAGCGTTGGCCCGTGTAGATTATTTCACGCAATTATTACGTACACGCCCAGGAACACTGTTCACTCATATGGATTTGCAGTATGTTACCAGTTGGCGTCAATTAATGTGGATGGACTCCGCCAATTATGCTGGTGTTAAGGTTAGTTACTGTTTGATTTTCGTTCAGACGTAAAATAATAGCGGTACTTTCTGCATTATAACTTCTCCATGCATGAAATTAATCTCTTGTTGTGAACAGCACTAGGTAATACAAGCTCTGTGTTTGTGTCCTTGGATAAAGAAAGTTTAAATTTCAGGATGAAGCGAAACGTATTCATTGTCATCAACTTCGATATTCCTACTTAATTTCCGGTATAAGTTATTTTTGTATATTATTCTTCATCTTTTTTGTGTATTCCTTGCTTGTCTCATGGTCACTAAGTCGAGTGTTTTCAAAGTGACCAGCTTTACGAATGAATTGATTGACTGTCAAAATCACCTGTGTGCACACAATTTAACTATCGATAGATGGTGACTTTTTCGAGTTATGACGTACATTGTTTATAGCTCGTTCTCTGCGACCATATCATCCGCCTTCAAAGTTACATTGTTATTATTGTATATGGAATAAGGCTCAACCTGAAAATCGAATAATGGGCGTCAATTTTTCTTTTGTTTTTCTTTAAATTGGTAACTGTAGTGGAATGAAGTGCCTAACTAATTAAGTAAACATAATCACTAACATGTGGCCCACTTCGTCTCTCTATTATAATTTGGTTAGTTGAAGGGTGTACCACGCAAAGAAATGTATTATTATAATCCAATTTTCGGAAAATTTTTCAGCAACTCCAGTGACATTCTAGACTTGAAGTAAACATATTTCCGTAGGACTAATCGATGCTTGATTGTCTTAGTTGTGTCTGGCGAAGTAGCGATCCAGTTCATGATGTTAAGTGATTAAACCAATAAATCAAGTGAATTAAAAAGGCATACACCAGCAAATAGTATTTTCGTAGCTTCTCTTAGAAGCTGTCCAGCTGAATAGTGTTCTAAAAGGTCGTGGTTGTGACAATAAAGGTCAAATATTCATATCAGTTGGTAACGAAATCACAAGAATCATGAAAATTGTTTAGTCTGTTTTAGAGTGTTAAACTGGCCTATCTCTTGTACTTGCCTTTCTTTTCTCTTGAATTAAGTACTGAGTATCCCGGTAATGCATGATATGCTCAGCTATTTTTTGTTAAGTGGAAAATCTTTTTGTACTGATTTCATCGCTCTTCTGTCGATTTTAACTGATTTTAGGCTTCTGTAGAAAATCTGGTTGATGGTAAAGATATCGAATGGGGTGAGTTCGCAGTTGCACAAAATCCTTCATCTGATTCTGATCCTGACGATAAGGAGAATACACCGAATACACCACTGCCCGACCCAGAACTCGATATGCAATGGCATCTTGCACGTTATCTACCTGAGACGCGTGGTTTAAGAAGCAAATTCCAAAGTCTTCTAGCAGGGTATATACTAGCTGTTTATACTGAAATACGCAATGAACACCGACGATTGCGTAGTGCGACTGGTTCACAACCATTGGTGAGTGTTTTTTTCTTTTTCTCAGGCATCATAAACTGACTCTTTTCGTCTTACTTAAATGCATTTCATCTCTTAAGTGAATACAGATATAGTAGCTAGGTCTATCTTAAAATATGACGAAGTTTCAATCTATGACTAAATGTAATAAGTATGCTCATATACGCTGTTGTCCATAATTTTGGTTCAAATACGATGAAGATATATCAAACTATATATATATATATATATATATATATATATATATATATATAGCGCTGAATATGTTGTCTAGAAGGACGACGAAAGCTTCGCAATTAAATCAACCAGCTCAGAGAACCCAACCAATTCAATATTATCCACCTGAGCTACAAATCCTCTCCATTATTTTAAAATCTTACTAGCATGATACGCTTTTGTCTTGTCGTGAATTTCAATTTATTAATGTACTACAGGACATTAAATCACCAATTCTTTTTTGATAATCACAAAATTTCTCCTACATTCCTTCAGAATGAATCAAATCAACCTCCTGTGCCACGTGGTGATAATACTAATGAAGATTCCAATCATGCAGGCGAAGGTGAAACAACGCCGTACAAGTCAGATGCAACAGCCTCGCCTCGTGTTCGAGAATATCAAGAACGTTTACTTAAAGATCATCTAGCCCCGGAACTGTACAACCTAATCATACGATTACAGCGCAAAGCTGCTTGGATAGCCCCAGAATTGTTGAATAGTGGTAATGGCAAATCGTATACTCTACAGAATATACAGCGAAATAATGAAATTGTAACAGTCTACCTAGCAGAGAAGTCAACTACTTCACGTCTAGATTCCGATGGGACTGACAATAACTTTATTTCGAATCACAATTTAATTCCGCCTCTTTTGCCACCTCATCAAGCGGTTTACTCACTGAATTTCACTCCACTACTGGATTTCATTAAGTCACTATGCGAGGCAAGTTTGTTTTCTTTTTTACATTCCAATTCTCACACTTTTTTTTTACCACCCTTAAAGTTTTACGAGAAAAACTGGGATAATAATGCATAATTATTGTTCTAGTATCTTATGTAAACTTAAAAGGACAATTGTTGGTAACATTGTAAGTATTCTAAAGGTTATTGTTCTTTTTATACTAGAGTCAAGAGTTTCATGTGTAATCTACACACTTGAAATAGAAATATGCTTGAATATCTGAATGAGGCTCTTTCATTTATTTTGATTACTTCGGTTTAGTGTTTTAATTTAACTTTTTGGTTGTAAACAAAATATTCTGTGGTTTAGTTTCAAGTTTTATGTATTTCTTGTTTATCAATTTTCAACTAGATATTAAGCTTAGAGCCTTCTACAAAGCTACAAATCGCGGGTATGAGGCGTGATCTCCTTCGCTTGATTAATATAGGAGAATTTTCTCCTGAAGCTGTATGGATTGCACCACACATGACTCGAATTTCTCCTTTAGACCAAGATATTAATCAGAATACATTTGGAACAACTGCCATTCGTTCATTACTCATTTACCTACCCGAGGTTGCATGTCCCACATGTAATTACACACGAGACATAGACATTTGTCGGGATATAAATGTTGTATGGATAATGGATTCTTCTGTCAATTCAGTTAATTCCGAAGTTGGAAAAGAAGGTCATTGGGCTTGGGTTTGTCCACATTGTCGTACGGTATATCCACGTGCTAGATTAGAAGAAGCACTCGTTCAACAACTTGAACAAATGTCTCTTCAACACTGTTTGCAGGTTCGTTAATATCTTTCTGTGTTGCTTCTTTCACTTTTAATACATTTGGTGTTACGGTTTATATTATCAGTTTGGCCCATTGGCTGGGTCCATCCATATATTGAAGTCGCGTAAGGATTTCTGTTGGCTCCGACTCATTGGAGAGGTGTCTTTCGCTGTGATGTTAGGGAAAGACCGATTGGTCTGGTGATTATTATTTCGTGAGTTATTAAGGCTACTGGCTAGCTATTCATTTTGATTAACACCCTTCAACAAGAAGCACTTTCATCTTTATACATTGAGGGGAACACTTCTTTTCTTCAGCCATTACTTTTTCCCTCCCATACTATATTGATATCCATTTTTTAATCATTACATAAGGTTCCTTATGCCTGGAAACACCTCAGCTTCAACCAACTCTTGTGTCACAACTGTTGGTTTCCGTTCATAACTGTTCCTTTTAGGATTGTAATTATCGTTTATTGAAATCTATTTATTCGTTACATATTCATAGTGAATTGAGTAGAAGGCCTTTTCTCTGTGAACTAATTCGTTTAATTGTAGAACTAATTCTCTTTCACAGGATCTTCAATGTCATAAATGCATTGTCGGTGGTGGAATACAAGAACAGTTACTCGCAAATGGTGGTTCAGTTGCTCAGTGTGCTGATTGCTCAACCAAGCTGATGCTTACTGTTCCTACTGAGCATGCAGTTTATCGTCGTTTAGATGTTTACCGTAGTATTGGCCTACATTTTGGTTTTGAATACTTGGAGCAGATCGCCCATTGGTTGATTCAAGGCTTACAACGATAAGAAACTAATATCTTAAATATTTTTCAGATTAATCGTTTCGCATTGGTTTTCCAGATTGTGCATTCAAGAAACATTGTTGTGAATTTGACTAGATATACCTTAGATTATTATTTTTTTCAAACACTATCCCTATTTTGTATGTTGTATATTATGTTTGAAATGAATAAAAATTACCTCTTTTAGCTTCTTTTGTTTTGTGTCGCATAATACTGCTTCTTTGATTTTTGGTGTATACCTGTTAAGTCATTTGTGCGTGTAGAATGTTTGAAACTCTCTGTATTAAAAAAAATCATCTGAATTGTGTTAACTAAACATAGGATTTTCCAACATCTAATTAAGACTGAAATCCTACTACTTAAATGCGACTGACATGTCAGAAAAGCATTAGCCATTTGGTTTATTATGTTCACCAAATCTATTATTTCCATGTATACTTTGCAACTGGTCTCAGAGATTTATGTTTTATTTTCCCAGCAAGTTATGCTTTATGTACACCACACAAACATGTTATGGGATATTGATATCGAAGGGTTGTTAGGGTGTGACAAAGGAGTTATAGAAACCACTACATTGTCGGCCTTGTGGATTGAGGCTGTCTGTAAGTTCTGTTAGATTTAAATTATGTCTATGCGAACCACAAGTAATATTTTATTGATTTATTTCCTTGGTGAAGAAACGCTGTTGTGAGGTCATAATTCAAAGAAGATTTACTGTATTATTAATTTATATCATTTTAATGATTTGAGTCGGAGTCATATTTAACGGCGTAGTTGTAGCACTTGCTCCATTCACAACTGCGGTATCTGTTCATACTATGTTCGAGCCCGTATATACTCTGGTGAGGGTTTAGAAAAAGTATTTGTTTTACCGATCCAACTACCTTATTCTTTGAATGTGCACACTTCCAGGAATACATAGCCATGTTGGTGGTTAGTAAACTTAGTTGTGTAATCTTTATTTCGTTACTTTGTGGTTAAACTGTTGGTGTTTAGTAATTGGATTTCACTATATTAATTTATTTGTGTCCCGTTTCTAGTTTGTAAAGAAACTGCTCACTATATAAATCTCAGATTTGAAGCGGATTCATCATTACTAGATTAATTGAAATGTGAATTTTAATCGTTCTCCATTTTGTTTTTACTTTATTTTCAGCTTCTTGTGTGATATCATATTTCATTTTTTATATTACATGCTGATTTAAACTTTGTTCATCGTTACATTCACTATATCATCATGATTCAAGATGTATCTCCGTTTGTACAGACTATATTGGGTACTGGTTTAACATGGTTTGTAACTGCTCTTGGCTCTGTATTCTGTTTCATCATTTCTAGTCATTCTGTCCATTTACAGGTATGCAAATATATTTCTTCGTATCTTTTAATAGTTTACTTGTATAGAGATGAGGTTACTGTTTTACAGGTTTGATTACTAGTTGACATCTGTTGGAAAACCTGGGAGTACTAGACAGCTGTTTTGTCCCGATTTAGGACTCCCCACGGTACGCACTTACTGGGGTTTAAACCCAGAACTTTCCAGTTACAAGGAAATCTCATAGAGCATTCAGCCATTGGGACACGACCTAGTGGCTTATGAATTCCAACTTTTGCCAATTTTTGATATATAAAGCACCACTGTCAGCCATTGTCATGGGCGAGTAACTGATCTCCTACCTAACTTGGTGGACCCAGACGGTTACGACTTCTCACTAGTACTCCAGGTGACTTACTGTATGCAGCCAGTCATTAGTGAGCATCAGAATAATTAATAAGTACTAGTTTACAGGGAATTTATTGGTTATCGGTTTGGTCACTTGGTTATTTTTAATGAGGATTTTTTCACTTCTTTGTATTGAATGAGAATGGTCAGTGAACCAGTTATAATAATAATAATAATAATATAATAAAATATAATAATAATAATAAATATCAGCTTTATTCGAACTTTGTGTATATATTTGGTCTCAGCTCTATGTTTGACTTTAAAGGCTAATTAAGTTATGTCCCTTATGGTCTACTGATGTAAAATACTGGTTATTCAGTTCCATTTAGAGTTGTTTACTTGTCAAAATTGTGCGTCAGTGGCATAGCGGTTAGGACGCTCGCCGACCATGCACATGGTCCGGGGTTCGATCCCCGGCCGACGTACTCCTTTGGCTCGCTAAACCAGAAACAATGCTGGTAAAGAAGAAAGGTTGGGCATGAGGCTAGCAACCCCATCCTGTAAAAGTAAACACTGCCACAGAAACTTCAAGCCACCAGCTTGAAGCCCTATGTTCCACTGCGAACGTGAAGGAATAAAAAAAAACTTGTCAAAATTGAACGCTCAGTTAGTATTCACTGACGAAAGTGGTCAACAAAAGCACATTAGTGAGGATGCAACACTTAAGATTGAACAGTTCTGTTGTAACTGAATAATACTGGAATTTGGGTTCGTTCTTGCAGTTACTTGAACATGCAATAATATACAACTGATCACTCGAATACTGTTCTCACACTGAGAAGACACAGAAGACTGCCTGAGAAGGTAAAGATTTGTTTCTCCGTGCAAAATGCAATGTGACTAGAAATTACCGCTATTTTAAGTGATCTAATAATTTACTAGTTTAAAATTTTAAAGAAATATGTTCTAACTGATTAGCATGTACCGACTTGATCTTTTATCTGCCTTAGGGTCAAATGACTGGTTTACAGGTCACATAGTAAGAGTTGACGTATAATATTTCTTGGCCTTAACCAACAAGTTCATTTTTAGTTTCCGCCTGATCACAAATTTATATTCCAAATCACGGAATATACACATTTGATCATAGGGAATAAAAAGACAGTTGCAGCGAAGAAAATTTTCTTTTCGACGAAGTCATCATCTAGGCTGTACATTCGTGTATTTATATCAAATGGGTGGGAAAGTTCCAGAATAATTTCTGGTTAGGGGTCAAATTAATAAAAGTTACAATTAGGAATTAGAATGCCATAATAAACAGGGGGATGGATAAAACTCAAACAAAGTAGCATAATAACTAAGAAGATTGACATTGTGCAATTGGGGGTTCGAAATGTAAAAATAACAAAATAAACAGGAAGAGTGGATATGAAAATATGGTATGTAGACAGGGATTAAGAAACTTAAAATAACATGAATAAACAGGAAGTTTAGATAAGAAAGGCGATGGGATGGTCATTATTAAAAATTTACCTGGCCATGGCAGGGACAGGGGTTGGACGTATTTCTTTTGGATACCAAGAGTGGGTTTGAGTTTTTGGATAGCTAACGCCTCAGCTATGCCCAAATGTCTTGATTTCACTCCCTTTGATAGGTTTGATTGAATCTTGTATATTACTTTGAAGGATTTTTCGAAAGGCGCTGAATGTCCTGAGTTGACCAGATGTTCTGTCACTGAACTGTATACACGTTTTTGGCCTTCTTTTACTAGCCAGGCTGGGTAGTGTTCACGAGCGCGTTTTTCAAGTCGGCGCATGGTACGACCGATGTACTCAGCTCCACAAGAGCAAGTAAACTGGTATATGCACGTTGAGGGGGCCCAATGCGACAGCTTGTCTTTCGCGTTCTGGTTGAACAGTTTCTTGCAGGCAAACGTCTGTCGTAGGCTTGCGGCGAAGTATGTTTTCCTCAGCAATTTGAGAGGCGTTTGCGAAGGATTTTAAAGATAATAAGGACCACATTTATATAGTCATAAATTAACTTTCCTTTGATGAAGTTAAATAAATTCTCTTTTGGTGTCTATTTTGTCACACTTTTATCTAATATCCTTTCAATGTACAACGCATCATCCAAGGAGTAAAAATAACACTAATGAAATTTACCTAAATTGTCAGAACTTCTTTAGTCATTCATAGTTTGGTTTGTTAATGGTGAGAGTGATTGTTTTAACGTATTTCGCAAGTAGTTTTCTTTGAAAGTTACTGGTACTTCATGACATTAGCTATTAATATATTTCCATAGGTCTGTGAGACTCATGTGGGTACCATTCTAACCTTTCGTAGAATGTTCGAATAAGACTCTTAGACACTACCAAGTAAGCTATTTATCCTAACAAATTCAGTTTGTCATTGTGTTTTTTTTATTGTGAAAAATACAATTTCAATTGTTTAGATTATATTTCTGTATTTTTATAATATGATTTTTAGAATCAGATTCTCGATGGGTGTCTGGGTTTTTCGGCTGGGGTAAGTTGTATGATTCACCTTTTATGCATTGATTTCAGTTCAGTTTTGAAATATTACAATCTAGAATGCGTAGTGATAGGGAGTGAAATGATAGAACATGTTGACCACTTCACCTATTTGGGAAGTTGTATCAGCACCAACGGATTGATTGGTGACGAAATCTCAGCACGGATCCGATCCAAAGAGCTCGAGCTGCTTTCGCTAACTTACACCGTCTCTGGCGTAGGCGTGACATCCGGCTGTCAACCAAGAGACGTGTATACTGCTCATCAGTTCGCTCCGTCCTTCTCTATGGCGGTGAGACGTGGCCATTGAGAGCGGAACACATGAAGAGATTGTCTGTTTTTGACCACAGATGTTTACGATCTCTTTCTCACGTTAGGTGGTATAATAAGGTAAGTAATGTTGACGTTAGGCGTAGAGTGTTGGGCAAAGAGGGAAAATCAATCGAAGAGGCTATAAAGTTACATAGATTGAGATGGTTAGGTCACGTGCTGCGCATGCCTAACCATCGTCTCCCCCGACGGGCATTACTAGCTGATATAGGTGCAGGTTGGAAAAGTGTAAGCGGTGGCCAAACAAAAACATGGCATCAATCCATGAAATCCTTGACAGTTAAACTGAGTCAGGTAAGGAGATGCAGACTTCCGGGTTGGGGCCCTCGGGACTCTAAGAATCAATGGCTGGAGACAATAGGTGACATGGCTCAAAATCGTTGTCAATGGCGCAGATGTATTCAGTCTCTGTAATCTTTCATATTCCTTTCTACCATTACTCATTCTGTTTCACTCTTATACTTGTCAAAACTCTATTGATTCTCTTCACTCATTTTCTTGTCTACCTTTGTGTGCTATTTGGAACGTGGCAACTGGAACTGTTGCACTTCGTTGCCAAGTTCTATGTTGAATCCAGACAGACAGACAGGATATGGATAGATTTTTCGACCACATAAACTCACTAGTGGAGGTAAATCAATTCAGTTATGAATTGGAAAGTCAGGAAGGGGAGCTCCCAATGTTAGGTTGTAGCGTAAAAAGAAAGATGGGAAGTTAAACACTAGTGTTTACAGGAAACCCACACATTCAAACAGATATTTGGACTTCCAATCATCCCATCCTATGTCATTGACAGAGCACAAAAACTAAGTAGTGCTAGGTTCGTAGTTTTTTCTCTAATCAATGGGAGAGAATAGAATTTCTTTCTCACCCTTGTACATTACTCTGTTGACTTCATGCTGGAATATTCACAATCATTTGTTTGATGGAGAGGACCACTTGCTTTGTAACAAATATTTCATGTCCTTAAATTTAATATTACTTTCAAACATTTTGCCTCAGGAATGACTCTTTTAGTTAACTTAGTTTAGGAATGTGTTACACTAACTTTGCCCGCTCAATTATGTATTTGGTGCACATTTTTAATATATTCCAAATAGATTATGTTGGCGGCGTCATTTTGGTCACTTTTGGACCCAGCTTTGGAAATGGCCAAAAATGACCTGGGCCTGGGTGCATATGCTATCTTCCCAGTAATATCAGGATTGTTTTTCGGTGCAATATTTGTTGGGATGGTAGAATACTTCTTGCCTGCTCAGGTTAGTTTCATGCTTAATTCTCACGTAGGCATTGTATACTTTTTTTTATTCCTTTATGTTCCCAATGGAACATAGGGTTTCAAGCTATAGCTTTAAAGTTTCGATAGCAGTGGTGTTTATCTTTACGGGATGTGGTTGCTAGCCTCATGCCCAACCTTCCCTCTTTACTAGGCTTTTTACTGGATTAGTGAGATAAAGGATTGCATCGACCGGTGATCGCACCTTGAACCGCATGCGTGGTTGGCGAGTATTCTACTGCTGTGCCACTGACGCCAGGCATTGTATATTGGAAAACTTAATCATAAATTAATATGAGTGTAGAACTTAGTCACTGTGGTAGAAAGTAAGAATGTGGATAAGTTTATATGACATAACACAGAGGGATACAGTATTAATATTTCGATGACGTTTCGATCACAATTTATCTACACAGCGTCGTAATTTGCTTTATATATTTCTTTCTCTCCCTCCCCCCTCCCTCGTTATTTGTCGCAAATTTCCGTATCGACACTATAGGCGTTATTTCTCTTGCATGTGTTTGGTGTTGATTCGATGAGCACAGATTCAGTGATTAACCTCTTTCTCCACCAAACTATAGCACTTTTTAATACTTTCATTCTGTCCCACCCTTGTATGATTACATACAAATGAATACATTACAATGACAGAGCTTTCTCTCTAGGTTATTTAGCTTATTTAGCTCAGCCAGGTCAATCATTTTACATTTAGTTACATTTTATTCTCCAATAATCTAATTAACGCCGATCTACTAGTTTGACCTATGCAGCTGACCTCATAGTCATTTCATGGTATTTGGTAAATTATATTATCTTTCTTAATTGTATCTACCTTTCGGGTTCTTGAGGCGACAGAATTTGTCTCTGAGGTTCAGTTGGTGTAAATGTCACCCTGATTGGAGCCTCGTTAAGAATCCTATGTACGGCTTCCTATGTTTCTTCTTTATATCGCAGTACTACAGAGGCTTGGGATTCCATTTTATGTATGTCATTTTCATTAGTACGTTTATTTTTTTTACCGGTCTTAGTACATTTCTGAATAATTTTTGATGGGTATTTATTCACTGGTAATATCTCCCTCATTTGTTTGACTTCATTATTTAAATCTTCTGGGTTATTACCTAGACTCCTGGGCCGAACATATGGGCTATTAAAAATTGATATAGTTAAGTCACCGATGATACATTCCTAATTGTGGTGAACTGAATTATGCGTCAGACTGTGCTTGAGAGCGAGGAGACAGGATTACGCTGGACCACAGATAAGAAGACTCTGGATTTCGCAGATGATATATGTCTGATATCACACAAACTTGAAGACTTACAGGCTAAAACCAAAAAAACTGGCTGAAGAAGATGGCAACGAAGACAGGACCCCAGGTGAACATGGAGAAAAAGCAGGTGATGAAGATAACCAACCAACAGCGACAACAAGCACCGTCAACGGGAGAGATTCGATAGAATATGGTATATCAAGTAAACTTATGTTATCTGGAATTAATCGTAACTTGTTGATGTCATTAAGGGTTTTGAGTTACATCAAGCAAATCTTTTTATATCAGTTTGCGTGTCATCTTTCGGTTGTTTACTGTCTTGCAGTAATTCACTTTTAACTAGGTGATATAATGACATTTGATTCTTCTTGTTCTTCAAGACACACTGGTCTTCTCTTTCATGCAATTGTCAATGATGTTTACTGTAGTTGCATTAAAAATTCAGATTGCTGTCATTCCTGAACCGTCTTCTTATGAAGAGTGGTTCTATTTAAAAAATACTCCTTTCAATAAATTCACTCCCGGTGCTAACTGCTTTAATTCTCTTTATGAGAATATTTCATACCCTAGGTTTTGTTTCATGACCTCCATGCTTTTGTCGTCATCTAAAATTGCATTAATTTACTTTGTCTACTTGCAAGTAGTATATTTTGACAGTATGAATTTATTTTAATATCTTTTGGTGCTAACGCCTTGTCTAGCTCTGTTTAAGCTAAGGCTTAACTGAACTCACTTACTGACAGGAAATAGCATATCACTTAATTTCACGCTACTAATGAGTGTCAACTCAAAGGACATAGAGAACACCTCGTAATTTCAAATGTATGTGCACACCTTCAACTGATCCGTCTAAATTGTCTTGACCTTTGCTTATTTTCGCAGTTTCTTGTTGTAAAGCTTACTAAGAAAAAATGTTATGTTAACCTGGATGGTGCTTTTATTTCTTGGTAAAATAATTCTATGGTTAATCAGTAAATATATGTAGATTTTAGCATATGTGCAACAGAAAGCATCGATATACTGAAGAAAAAATATTTTTAACATAACGGTTTCACAAAATAATTTGTGAAGTATACTTCTATGAAAGTGTAAATGAAGTCTAGGTGTTCATTCCTATCGTAAATCCTTTTTGTGAGCTAAATTTCCCAAGTAGAAACGAGTATAATTCCTTTATGGGTAAATTTTGTTTTGATAAAGTCTCACAGTGTTATACAGTAATGTTTACTGATGACGTTTCGAGCACAGTTTATTGCTCATAATCATAGTATAGTAATATCATTGATTCAATACAACAAAAGTGTGAACTGTTAACTGACCGATGTTTAGAAAGTTACCTTGCTTCACTTCTAGCCTGCTATGCATACTTATTATCTTTACTGTGCGAACCGTAAAAACACTTTAATAGGCTATAGCAATTTCGTATGGAGGAATGCGATAAGCCACTTCAACTGGGGTTTTATGATTATTTAACATTTAATCAATCAATGTACATGCCGGTGATCTGTGAAAACTCGGGCATAGATAAAAATAAATTATCCCAAAAATAGTATTAAACAGTAAACTGGGTATGTTGATGATATTGCATATAACTATGTGGCTAGGAAGTCTATCGGTATATGAAATATTGTGTAGTTTTTATCAGTACTATAGGGTAGTGCCAAGATCAATGTGGACGTTGTTAAGTAAAATTTAATTTGTAACTAAGGGTTGGGGATTGGTAAGTACTGACGAGAGTTACGCAATATGAGATAGGATTTTAATGGAGATACGTGTCCAAAAATAAATTATGTAATAGATAGAAAGAGTAAATAAAGAATTGATTAATTAGGAAGAAAATGTTACTAAGATGTCATACAAAAATTCAAAAACAAAACAAAACATTATTTACAAAGTTGTAGAACTTGGATTCTGGGGACATCACTCGTACCAAATTCCCATGAAACTTCATGAACTCCCTCACAAACGACTCTCACCATGATTCGAAATGTTCATGAAGCCGGCTCATCCTCCCGTAGGAGATAACCGAAGTAAAGTAAAGTAAGTAAAGAACTTGGATTTATACCCAAGGAGAAGTTTCTTCTGTGTACATAAATAAGGGTCTTCTATCAGGATCGCTAAGGCCTCGGCAACGCAAAGTATACGGAAGCTTACTGTTTTTGGGAGGCTTCTTTTGACTTTGTAGATGACACTGAATGAATTCTCCCTACATATTGAGTGACCAATGTTGACTATATTTTCAATTATAGCATTCCTTATTGATCCACTGTTACCTTTTCTTAGCCAAGCAGGATAATGTTCTTTAATTCTTTTAGATGAAACACGCATCAAACGACCTATATATCTCGTTTCACATGAACAAGTATATTGGTAGATACACTCAGAAGTGATGAAATGCGATAGTTTATCTTTTGAGTTGTTGAAGAACAGCGGGCGGCTTGAGAATACTATTCGCAATGTACCAGCAAGGAATGTTCTTTTCAGGGCGTCAGATACTCTTCTCTTTAAGATGTCGGCCAGAAGGTCGCCTTTGAACGCCACATTCATGTATAGCCTCTTCTTCGGCACAGAGATGGATTGTTCTTAGTTGATTTTCGGCTTTATGTGTTCATCTATAAAGCGTAGTGGGTAACCATTCTCAAGTAGTGTTTGCCTCAGTAGAGTGATCTCCTCTCCTACTGATTCGCCTGCATATTCTGCTGATTCTAGTCTCAAGAGGTATTATCAGGTTGTGCTTGCGATTGATGCGTATCTGACTGTAGAAGTTTTTCAGCTGGCCGTTGTGGATTTTTTTGGGTCGTTTTTTATTATACTAACACCATTCTTTTTGTGCTTAGATCCTCGTATCCTTACTATGATGTTATTTTTCTACGGATTAAGTTTTTTTGTTTCTAACTTATAATGTAAAATAAAATTTCACTGCATTATCTATTCCAGCGGAGATGTGTCACAAGTTATATGAAGTCCTCATTTAATATTGTTATTATTATTACTTGTCAGAGGTCTGCAGTGCCGCTTTTAGATTTTAACAGTCAGTTAGTTTCCTGTAATTGGCACTTTTATTTGTCTTTTAAGTGTGAATATCTTAGGTCTGGATTATTATGCACGCTAGGGTTCATATATTATTTTTTCTTTAAATTCTAGTGGTTCGAACCTGTATCTGATGTAGCTAGTGATTCTTCATATATGCAGCGTAAAATGAATTCTATGGAATCATTAAGTGAGTCGTCACTATGACCTTGTGTTGCTACTTTAAATTATTTTCAGATATATATATATATTCGTTTACTACTCGTATTTTTGAATGAAAGCAAAAACGCAATCAGTTTTTAGGCGCCATGGATTATACACATACTATGCATTCTTAGAATATACGACAAAAGGAGCTGTAATGAAATAATAAAGCACTGGTCTATTTTGTCGATTCTTTTTAGCTTCTAAGTAGCCTATACTGTAACACTCACTATGTAGGCTAATATACAAAGTTCATGTTCGTAGTTGACGATGTTATTTTCCAGTTTTAACAACCACTCTTCCTTCAAATTATTCTGATTCTGAATATTCTATAGGAATATTTAGATTCTGAATTGCATGTCTTCGAATTTCAACCTACAAGTGTAACGGTAGGCTTTTGGTTTTGATTGGTTGTTGAGATGATATCCGCTTATCAAAGCAAAATTTATAATAAAGGGAATTAGGAAATCTTATACGCTATGAAATCCCGAACACTTGCAAATTATTGTTAAACTTTTTTTTACTCGTTCCTTTGGTTATGAGTGGTGCATATGACTTCAGCGGAACGTCTCCACTACACCCCTTTCTGCGTCATCACTTCTAACTGGCTCTATGACTGCTCACATGGTCCTCCCCACATAACCTTCGGACACCCATTCAAGTTTCCACTCAAGGTCGTGGCGTTTGATGTCACTCGTCTCTTTCGCTAACCTGTCCTAAATTCGGAAAAAGGGAGAAATTTGGTTTTGATGGTAGCGATCACACCCTGTCGCTAAAGAAACTTCCAACCATAAGGGAAACAATGAAGACACCTATGTCAACTTATTTCAGAAGTCGTATAATTTCTCAAATGTAAAATAATTGGAGTTTGTTATGAGATCATAGTAATTTAAAATTCATGTTTGTGACCCGCTCAATATTGTGTAAGTGAATTCAAGTGATGTAACACACCATTGATGGTAACGTGTTGGGTGAGTCAAAATCTTTTGGCTACCGGTACTATTCGTGAACCACTTCGTTTACATACAATAATGTGATCTAAACATCACTCGACAAATATAAGGGCAAGAATGAATTAATATTAGATAATTGTTTTGCGTAAATGTAGATGCTTTTAATAATGTTTAAGCTGTTAACGTCATTTAGTACGCTTGCATAAGTGATAATTTGTGCATGGCATTAGGCAATTTTCTGAAAGTTTTTAAAATGATTCAATTGTTTCCATTAGTTTTTTCTTCCCTCTCTTTTTTTTCTAACCATAACATCATATGTAATTAAGCCTGTAATAACTTATTTCAGTATCACACATATTATAAATCACAGTTGTTTTCATGTGAATTATTTGTTGACTGTTCAATTGGACTAGGTGTTTAGCGAAATCCACATTAAATAGTGAAATGGTTCTCTCTTCCACTTAACTTCTAACTAATTACAGATGAATCGCACAAATCTACTGACAGTTTCATGAATGAGTATACTGAATCTGATATCAGATTACGTCGCGGGGATACTTCACAGAATGGATCTTACGAGTCACCTGAATTCATAGAAGATGGAAAGAACAGAAAACAGCCGAAAAGAATGTTAATGACACGGCGTTTGTGGTTGCTGTTAATAGCAATTACTGTGCATAATATACCAGAGGGGTTGGCTGTTGGTATTGCATTCGGTGGAGTTGGTCAATATCCACACGCTACTTTTTCACATGCCAGGTAGGTGATAAACATAACAAAATTGTAACCTGCTAATGCTTTGTGCAATCTGTAAAAGTAGTAGTAGTTGCTGTTGTTGTATTCTCTGTCTACATAACATTACTCTTGAATACAGACTCATGTGTATATTATACGTTGTGGTATACTCCGAGTTATCCTACAGTGTCGTCACTTCAGAAAGTCAGATTAGCTCGGTTAACAATGCTCAAGCGAAAAATATCATTTCCAGTCGACTACCTAAACCACTGGGTTGCCTACCACCTACTTGCAGCAACCCAAGTGGTCAGAAGATCTCGTTCTCAGCCTACCTAATTGCCTTTTTCATGTTAGATGAAAGAAACATGGGAGTGATGAAACGGAGACTTGATCAGAATCTACAATAATGTAAAGAAAATCTGATAATTTTCAGGACTCGTTATGGAAACCTGACCATTTACGTGTGATGGTCAAAATGTCTTAATGATGACATACACACCTATGCGAACTTATTTTAGACGTCGTACTATGATTTTTTGAGACTGTGGTAATTTAGAAGTCATATTTGTTTATGGATTTGTGATTGGCTGCATCTAAAGTAGCCAATGAGACCACATTGTAGATAATGTCAGTGGAGAATTTCAATTACCTATGCAAATGCTATTGACGATATCTCAAAAAATCACTTTGTGTACAAAGGGTTTGCTAAAGCATAGTTTAAAATAAATGTTCAGTGATATATGAATAACTAATAGCATTAATCTTCGGTATGATGTTTTATTTTCCACCTTTTTTTTGTTTTCCTGAATACCAGTAATCTTGCAATCGGGATAGCTATTCAAAACTTCCCTGAGGGTTTAGCTGTCAGCTTACCTCTGTATTCTGCTGGTTATGGATTTCTCAAAAGCTTTTGGTAATTTCATTTTGAAAATGTTTTTTTAAAATTTTTTTGTTCTGAACAATTATAATTTGTGTTGAAATTATCACCGTTGTTTGACATCCAGTTGTTTGTAAATTGTTTACAGAACATTCACTTTGAGACATTATTTATAAATGGTGATTCCTCTTTAAGAATCACTCTGAGAAATTTATACTCGTAAAATGGGTATATTACTATGTTAATACTGGAACCTAAGAGTAACAAGCACTTTTGTCCTTTTGCTTATTTTAGCCATATATGAATTAAGCTGTTTGCTGCCGCATTTGCTGAGTAATTTTACGGCTTTTTTGAAGGGATGGAATGAAATCCCCTACCAGCAGTCATTTGCAAGCATAGGAGTGGTAACTGGAGACCTTCAGCTTTCTGAGTTATGTTCATTGTGCAGTTTAAAGTTTGCACTGTGGGTATAGTTTCCTCTGAAATAACTGTGAAACTGTTTGATGAATGATAGTTGGTCTTCTTGATTTTTATCTTTACGACCGAAATGGTTTTGGGATACAGATCCCGCTGTATCTAATTTAGCCCGTGTAACTAACTGATTAGTATCAACTGCAGCCTCTGCTTTACTTCCAGGTGACTGAATTCTCCCTTCACACTTTTCAAAATTCATCCATTCAAGTAGACTCTTCCCAGTGTAAGTGAAATTTCACATGATGTTTTTATCAAGCAAGATTTTCATTACTCGCTGCTTAAAGATGAGATGAACCTTCAATGTTACCGGTCCTTATGTAAGAACTTATGTAAGTCTGTGTGGAGGTCAACAGCACTCATTATGAAAAATAAGATCCGGATTTTCAACGCCAACGTGAAGTCAGTCAGTGCTACTATACGGATCAGACACTTGCACTGCGCGTCATAAAGAACATCTCAAACAAACTACAGACCTTCATTAACAGTTGTCTTCGCTCAATACTCAAGATAAGATGGCCGGCCAGAAAAGATCAGCAACAGAGATCTCTGGCAATGAGCGAACCAACCAGGAACCGATTGTGAAACAAATAGGCAGGAAGAAATGGAGATGGATTGGTCATACTCTGAGGAAACCATCAAGTGACATCACTAGACAAACCATCGCTCGAGTGGAACCCGAAAGGGAAGCGGCGAAGTTGGTCGTCAGTGCGAGGGTGACTTGGAGGAGGTGATGTGAAGAGGAGATGAAAACGTGTGGGCAGACATGGAGTCAGGTGAAGACTCTAGCAGAGAACCGAACGCAATAGAGACGCACGGCTGAAGCCTTATGTTCCTGTAGGAATTAAAGGAAAGAATAATAATGTAAGAACATTCATTTTAGCTTAACCTTTTAAGAGGTTGCTGATTACTATTATTCGTATTTACTGGATCACAAATATGCATAAAAGCAATTCTCAGGTATACCAGATCTTCATGTACTTATTGTATGTGTGCATTTATTTATATTAGTAACATATTACTTTCCCATATATCTTTTTTAAAACTTAGGTATGGACAATTGTCTGGACTAGTAGAACCTTGTGCGGGACTTATTGGTTGTTTAGCTGTACACTTTTTCCGCAAACTTCAACCTTACGCTTTGGGTTTTGCTGCTGGTGCAATGGTATTTGTAGTATTTGATGATGTTCTGCCTGAATCTCATTCTAGGTAATTAATTGTGTTTTTCTTTTCAAATTTCACTCCTATCATTTGCTTACATATAAAAGTAAATCAGTTAAAGGATGTAAGCGAGCTTCTGTCTTCGTCCTTAACAGTTAGTTATCTAATTTGAATGATTGTAGAAATCAATTGAACTAATAATACTGCTGCTACTAATACTACAAACAGTTGTAGTAGTGTTAAAAACTGATCAAGAAAATGTCGTCAACTGAGATCTGAGATTTTCTTTTCAACAGTAATCAGTGAAAAAATCTTTTATATTCAGTTCCTTTTTTTTCAATACTCACAGGGAGGTTGCACAAAACTACAGTTAGACGGTTTCTCTGTCGTCGCTAAACACTTTACATGAATTTATGTCTATCTAAAACTTTGAGGAACAGTAACAATCAATCATCGCCTAGAAACAGCGAAAGTGAAATACCGTTCGAAACATTAATCGCTTGAATATTATTCACAACTTTCTTGATCTGTAGGAAGCAAAAGATCTTGACTTCATCATGGTAAATGTGGAGAGAAAAAAGACATAAGTTAACCAGTCCTTTTCATTTTTTCTATGTCGCTTCATGAATTATGCCATAATAGAGAATTTTGTGATAAAAAGAAGCCGCTCAGTCGAATGAAATTTTTTGTTATAAAGCAATGCATGACCGTTTTGCTTTAGTTGGCTAATCAATATAATAATGTTTCAGCGAAAACGGCATTTCGTTATGTTCCGTGTAATATGTGAACGGCAAATTTTCGGCGACTTTGTGTCAATATATACAAAAATAAGAATGAATTGTATGCAAGGTTTTAATTTCACCGCCATTATTGGAAAGAGAATGCCTACAAACACATTCATTTGCATATAGACGTACATTATTTGACTTATACAGCTGTGTTATATATTATTACCGGTTTTGAAATATTTAGCCGAAGAGGGGATATATATATATATATATATATGTACCGCAGAACACAAGAATTGTTGGCTACAGGACCTTTATTTGCAATTCGATATACACATACGGGGGAATTATGTATCCCACATATTAAAATCATTTGCAAATATATTCTGTTTTCGTATTGTGTTTCTTCGTCTTCTTTTCGTGTTTCCCATGTTTCGCCGCAACACTGGTTCATTTCCTCTCTTTGATATCAAATCTCTCTCTCCATCTCTGCTGTTTGATATTTTTGTGCCGATGAACGTCTCTTTATTACCACTGATAAATCTTGTCCGTAGTACATACCGCATATATACTGCTCACTGGTTCCACTTTTTCCCTAACTTTAATACTTTTCTCTGTGGGCATACAACTCATCTTGTGTTCAGTATAATGTTTCAGCTGTTTCTGTATGTGTAAGCCTGTGCTGATACTATTTGGAAAGCTAATAATCAGGAATGAAAAATGAAAGCTATTTTGTTTTGTACTTCATAAGTCGTTAGTAGCATGTCTAATAATTGTGTGATTATTTCCACAGGTATTTCGAGGTCTAATTGAATTATTATCATCATTAATTGATTTCTATCATCCTCACCTTTCGGATTTCCTTCCTTCCACTGTGTTTTTCATGATCTTTGTGTGACTTTCATCTTTTTCTTTAATTGGTAGGAATTCACTTTTCTGAAACATTTTATTCTTCGTCATATATCATCTGCTACGCGTCTATGGTTCAATAGCAGAATGTTCACCAACCAACCACTCACGTAACCTGTATTCAATTCCAGGCTGACACACTCCAAAACCTCATTTTTCTGGTAGTAGAAAAGGAAGGCTGGGGACCACACTCGTAAAAAAGAACACCACCACCGCTACTGAAACTTCAAAGCTTGAGACCTTATGTCCCACTGGTTACTTGGAGGAATGAAAAAATGTTCTACGGCAAAAAGATCCTGAAGTATGGCTTTCGATTATGGGCGATATATTAGAAGGTTAGCGGGGGAGTGGAATCAATCAGTCCCCGTTTCATTCAGGTTGAAAGTTCTACATCGGATCCCAGAACAGTTTAACGGTGGAATAGCAGGAAATTTACGAAGATTTGAAACTGTCTTGTTTTATGCTGTAAATAAAGAATTATTTCCATCAGTTTCTTTGTTAGTAATAATAATAATAATATATTGTCAACGAAAAGTTGCTTTACTGTGAACACCGAATAGTGAACAGAAATGAGGTACCATAAATTGTACTCAGTCGCTTTTTATATCTTTGTACTGGATTTCACAGCCTTGACCCACCTACTCTCTTTTCTGCCTGTCTTCACCACGTTATATTATTGCTTCATAATTACCTCTGCCAGTTAAATTGCAATTTTCTCTTTATTAATTTTAAGTATTGTTTTAAATAATAGTGGATGTTATTGAATAGTGCTAAAACCTCGTATTTCTATGCCTAAGCCCCTTGTGAACGTTAATAGGTCTATCTTGTTGTCTGTTTGCTCATCCGAATTGTGTGTTTTGTTTGTATGTAAATCACAAGGGACAATTTAGACCGAGAATTTTATATGATGTGTATTACATTTTTCGAATCGCGTACATATTTTCATTTATTTAGTTTAGACATTTTGATGAAGTCCCAGGTTTACAAAGATGAGTGAAGGAATTTTGTGACAACTAATCTGCTTTAGTTAAGGTGTATTCTGGTAATCATCTAATATCTCCAATATCTTGTAGGTGAAATTGATTTTTAGGAAATCTCATGTTGTCTCGTGGAAGGGGATTACCTGAAACTCAAAAGTAAACGATGAATTTCCTTATCAAGGTAATAGATGAA
This sequence comes from Trichobilharzia szidati, assembly GCA_944472155.2. NCBI lineage: Eukaryota > Metazoa > Platyhelminthes > Trematoda > Strigeidida > Schistosomatidae > Trichobilharzia > Trichobilharzia szidati. Next base: position 53,264,632 of record OX235279.1, on the reverse strand, counting down.
GTTACTAGCATTTAGTAATGGAATGAACAATTCAGTCTTGATTTTGATTCATTGTAAAGTATAAATCGTAAAAATAATAATGACAATAATGAGTTCCTTTTGCATATAAGAAACCATACGCTTCTTATCTCAGCATCTCAGTAAGCAATAAATCTACGTTATTCTCCGGTTTTGTAATATAATTGATGATTATTGAAGGTGAGATGATGATGATGGACACACTGTGAGTATCTTTCGAATATCGGAAGTTCCAAGTCATTGCCACTGTGTGACATAGAATAGCAGTGGATCAAACAAGAAAAATGATTCCACTCTCCTACTTCTTATGATATTTTCATCTTTACATAGAGTGCATAGTTCTAAAATACTTCATAATTCTCATGAAGTTAACACCACATCTTTTTTTATCCTATAAGTATTTCCTTTCAGAGTGTCTACCTACCTACCCCTGTCTTTAGGTTAGTCTTGCTTATTACTTTCCTTCAACTGTGTACAACCGTCTTTGTCATATATGATGGATACGGGTTAAACAAGTGCAGAATAGGATAAGGTAATTGATAAACAGATATACTGTTAAGTCATTTGTGTTCTGACCACTGCATGTTTTGCATCAATATCTGGTCACTTTGTTTGTTTCTCACTGTGATCAGTTGGTAAATCACTTTCATGCGTGCATACACTTCGTGCTTTTAATTCTTTGCTTGGCATACTTCAGGTCTATCCGTGCCTGTTTCATGCTTGAAACATACCTTGTTCTTATTTGAATTACCATTATTGTTCTTGTTGGTATTTTCTCCTATTTCATTTGATGTTTGTGAGTGTGTCTACCTGCTGGCTATTTGTTTTTGTTTCGCTACATTTGCATATTGAATACACGTGAAAATGAAATAAATAAAGAAATAAAGGGACACTAATATTTGCTTAATTGTTACTGTATATCTAAGTATCTCTAATGGTAAAACATACACCAGGGGAGAAAAAAGAATAGAGCGGGCTAACATGGCGTCCTTTACTTTTATTAGTATTACTGTTAAACTACGCTAGATATCAGTGTACAGTTGCTATTCTAATATCGGTAAGTGCTAATAACTTCCTTTTAACATCAGAAAGATATTATCGCAGTCGCCAACATTATATTATGTTTAATCAATGAAAATGTGTATGTCTTCTCTGAGTCGTTCACTGTTACTCCCTGTTTCTTTTTCCGTCTATACGGCTGTTTATTTGTTAATTCACCTTACAAAGAATAGTGTCGTAGTAAGTCTGTATGGTATTTAGCTTCGTAGTGTGAACTACCTTATGGTCATGAGAAGCGATTAAACTGTTGTAGGCTACATCGGTTTGTTTCATCCTTTTTATTACCATGAATTTCTATCTTAATCCTTAACTTTGAATTAGACGCTGACGACTAGCTGAATGAAAATCAATGAATATACTCCTTATTTTCGGCACCTTTCGGTGCTTGTTTTATTTCAAGCATGTCCCATCTTTGTATGGGGATACCTAGATGGTTGCACGTATTTTTTTATTCATTGTTCGTATTTTCATTATCTTAGTGTTATGTCATTTGATGCGACCACAGCAAACAGCTTTTTTATCGATAAAATACTGGTGTTATCTAATGGGATAAATTTAGTGTGAAAAGTAAGGTAAAAAAGTTTACCTGACTGATGTGGTGTGTGCTACTGACAAGGTTTGTCAGTAGTATGTAGATACACATTGATATAAAGTGACTGAAATTGTAATCAACATTTTAAGTCAATGGCTGCAGGAGTTAGAAGTGTTTATCCCTCAGTTTCGGACTTACTTCACTTTGTGGACGTGAAATAATCTCATTGGGTAACTTTTCGTCCCATTGTTTACCCTTGGACAAATCGCCAACCAATCCGAATAGTTTGTTGTCTGCTGACCTAGCCAACTTCTAATGTGGTTAAAAATGTACATGATGTGTCTTTCCTTAATAAACAAGTCCGTTATCAATTCTCTTATCTTCTGTCTTTACAACAGCAGTTTTCGATGCTCATGTTTGTAAATTTTCTTATTTGTAATTACTAATTAAGCATAAAAGTTGTCCTTTGCTTCAATACTTCTTAACTTTTATCAACTTAAAATCATTTAAATTATTTACCAAAAAACTCTGTTACTATTTTTACCCCGTTTATAGAACTCAGAAGAAATCTTCATTTATTTCAGTTTTTTCCCTTAATATTTATCTAATTAACCACTCATCTTTATCCTCAGTTCTACTCACTGTTTGTGATAGTTATATACAAATGTTGATAGTTATCAAAAATGTTGTCTTTCCCATTGTAGTATTATTGTAACGGCAGAGCACTAGGGCATTTGATAACAAATTATTTATTGGCAACTCAATGTAACGATATAACCAAATTGCATTTACCATATATTAAAATCTCAATCTGTAAATGTCTTTCGTATTGAGCTTCTTTGCCTTCCTTATGCGTTTTCAATGTTGTTTCACAAGAGTCGTTCGTGTCCTGTCTACGCCATTCAAGCTATCTGTCCGCTATTCAATATTCTTGCAGATGATATACATATGTATATCTGTATCGTCATATCCCTTATAAATCTTGTCAGTAGCTCAAGCCATATTATTACATATTCTCTATTTTTCGTTCCTGTGTGGGTCTTTCGCAATACAGTGATTACTCGTACCATATCCGCGTCTTGAATGTATCGAATGCTTATTAACTTGAATGTAGTTATGTACCAGTACTGTGTAAACTGCACGTGTTCAAAGCTGATAGTATTTAAGAAGGAAAGTCAATACACAGATTACTTATCACATACTGCAGTCTGGGAGTTGTTTGAGCCTATCTCTTACTCATTCTTCTTCTTCTATCTGTTGATCAAATGGACACCTGTAAAAGTTGGGCAAGTAGTATTTGTCTCAACAACTTTTCTACCAGTTATTACTCTTCCAATCACTTAAATTTATTCTTTTGAACGGTGAATTGTTGTTTTAGACGTCCATCCAACGATAATCTCTTAACCCGAATCCCTGGTTAGACTAGTAAACAAATAAATTTTAAGTAACAACTTGTAGAGTGATGATAGAGAACCAGGTTATAAGTATAAAACATGGGCACTTTGGTGGAGTATAACTCCATTATGGATAAGATTTTATTTTGATAAATCACACATTGTTGTACAGTAATATTAACTGATGACCACGTTTCGAGCACAAACTATTGCTCATAATCATATCAAGTTACTCATACAACTTTTTACTTCATTTATATACATGAGTGGAATTGATTAGATATTTGGAGAAGAAATCAATATAGGATAATGTACATTCAGAAATAATAATATGAGTGTTATCAACCAAATGCAATCAGATGGGACACAGGACGACTGTTTTTTAGTCACAATAAGTAACTTGTTATAATGTTATAGTGAATGTGAATTGAAATAGAATTTTGAGATTATTTATTATCCTCCTCTGATTTGACTGGCGGTGATGATATCTTCCATATCTCTGGTATTTGCGTTGAGTCATTTCTGTTGCATGTGTTCCAGGGGGCTTTCCCCCGGTGGTTGTCAGCGGCCGAGAAGCTTTAGCAGATAATGATCAGAGCCCAGCTTCAGATCAAAGGATTGATCGAGAATCAGTCAGTTCGCACTGAATGAGTTGGTGCTGCTGAAACTAGCAGCATCGGCTCGGGCAAAGGCGTTATCAGATAGGGCATTGAGGATATGAATGAAGTGGTGGACTGGCGGGGCAATTCTGAGAAACGCCTGCATTCGTTTCTTCCAACGTGGGTAATTCCACCACACTTGCAGCGTTGGTGGGTGGGAAAGCGCCGGTACACTTGGCAAGGTGGATGTGCAATCCTCAGGAAACAGCTTGGTAAGATGATCGTCATATAAAGTTTCCATGCTGTGAACAGATAAAACACCGACACCAATTTTTAATGCACAATGGCAACAGTTACAACCGAAGAAGGAAGAAGACGAAGAGGGCGTTAGTGATATGTGTATTTTGACTAAGCAAAGCTTGAAGTGAGCGGATACAAAGCTAATTGTCATCATTTTTAACAAGTCCAGCTAAAAAGTCCTCTTCTTGTTCCAGTAGGGTTACATCAGCGTTCCTTTCTGAAAGAGAAGAGGACAAAAACTTATTTAGTGACATTATACTGGACTTTATCCCATTAAATCACCTCCTCCCTTCTGTAGGCACTAACCTCAGTGTCTGTCGGTGGAATGTAGTATGCATTGCCTCCATAAGTCGGCACCTCGACGTGGTTATTAGTGGGCGGCGATTCTGAGGAATTCTTCGGTTCCTTGACAGCTGCTGGATAATGCGGTTTCAACTGATTGTAATTAGCGGAGATAAAGTCGTCGCAGATTCCGCAAGACATACATACTGGCAGGTCGGTGTTGTACGACCTCATATGGTTCTTACCATGGAGCGTAGAGTTTAGGGCACAAACCGGCAGGGGCTTATGGTCGATGAAGCCATGCGTAGTCACCAAGGGAATAAGTGGGTCCGCGGGCTTCTCTGTTATCCTGAAGAAGACTAGATGACGACGCGTCAGGTTGTAGGCCATCTCCAGGTGGTGGCGAAAATGTCGGATGTAGGGAATACTGTCGATTTTTTCGTATGGTAACAGTGTTGTCTAGATCTTGACTGGAAGGCGGAGTTCACGCCCAAACAAGAGCAGAGTCGGGGAAAATCCTGTCGATGAATGCACTGAGTAGCGATATGCCAGCAAACATTGAGGCAGAACGCCGTCTCACGTGTTCTCCGGAGCATTTTGCAGAAAGACATGGAGGAGATTCTTGATAGTTCTATTGGTACATTCCATCAGCCCATTACCTTAGTAATAATAATAATAATTTGCTTTATTCCATAACAGTACATGTGATACAGAATGGAATTCTCAGCATTTTTACTACAGTATTGCATCCAGTTAGTACATTATCAATAAATAGAATTCTACGTAGATTGAGGAAACCACAGTTCATTATTATAACAATACATTGGCATGTCAGTAGCAAAGGTAAAGCTGAAACAGTGTTTGAAGGTGTTAGAAAAGTGGGAGGTGTCTTATTAACTGGCGTAAGCGAGAGAAAGAAACAAAGCAGCACATAACGGAAAAAGAAGAGAGAGAAAAGAAAAAGAAAATGTTGTACCTATTGGTGATGTGAGTTGGAAAGACGAGATCCAGTTGTACTACTGACTGACTTAACGCAAATACCAGAGATATGGAAGATATTATTACCGCCAGTCAAATCACAGGAGGATAATAAATAATGTCAAAAGTCTATTTCAATTCACATTCACTATAACATTATAACAAGTTACTTATTGTTTAATTCGTGGTTGGTGACTAGCAGTGGAATCCAGGATGCGCATTTCGTCCTATTTGGGACTCGTCACTGGACGTACCTGCATTTCTCAGTGAGTGATTATGTTCCCACCGAGGCTCGAACCCAGTGCCCTGAGACCAAGCACTTCGGTCCAATCAATCGACGGGAAAAATCTAAAATTCAATTAAGTTACTTATTGTGACTGAAAAAACAGTCGTCTTATGTCCCATCTGATTGTATTTGATTGATAACACTTATATTATTATTATCATTTCTGAATGTACATTATCCTATATTGATTTTTCATCCAAATATCTAATCAATTCCACTCATCTATATAAATGAAGCAAGAAAGTTGTGTGAGTAACTTGATATGATTGTGAGCAATAGTTTGTGCTCGAAACGTGGTCATCAGTTAATATTACTGTACACCAATGTGTGATTTATCAAAATAAAATCTTATCTATAATGGAGAAAACCAAGTTCATGTACATGTTTCTATGCTTCTTGCAACTTTAGACACTAAGTATTTACTAGCTGTCTGTTCATCTGCTCTGAATTTATAATTGGTTAATTTCTTTTGTTTTATTTTCAGGGGGCATGGCCGTCTTTCATCTATTATGGGTTTAATTGGTTTCGCTATTATGATGTCTTTGGAAGTTATCACGGAATCAAACTGAGTGACGTTTTGTAGTTTTCTAATTTTACTTAATTTCTTTTTTTTCAAATATTTACAGTGATTGACTTACTATTCCACAAGGTGAATGCTGTGTATTCTCTTCCACCCCCCTTACCCTCCCATTTTACTGTGATAAATAATAATGACAAGTGCGTTAACAGTTACTCCGTATCAATGACTTCTTTTTTTATGCACAAATCTGTTCCATGCACAAGGGAAATGAGGTAATATCTAAGTACACTTTATTTCGAACCACCTACTGTTTCTCTTAGTATTTATTTATTTTTTTCCACCACGTATGTATTTTTATAGGTTTTTTTCAAAGTCTTGTTTGTCAATGCTATTTTGTGGTTACAGAGGTCAGAGGAGCAAGCATAGAAACTTTTTTCTCGGTTTTTTGATTTGTCATTCTCATGCATACACTTTTCTTATTTCTTGTCTTCTTTTTTTTATACTACTTGTGGTTGGATGTACGCTAATGTTTGTGGATAGTGAAATAATCACATACAGATTTTCGGTTCGCCACTGCAAGTTTGACAGAGTGCCGTAGTTCCTTGACTGTCGAGGGGTCCTAGCTACTTCTTAATTCATGAAAAATCCCCATTCGAACATTATATAGACAGAAAACCAAGTAGTTCAGAGAAGAGTTTCTTTTCGGTGAATTCATTTTCATAGCTGTACAATCGCAAATATATATGGTTGTTTTGTATGTGTTTGTACATTAAATTTGTCAAACGAAATACAATTAGTAAGCTTTCGGTGGAACTACGTAATACAAAAGGTGTTCAGAGGAATTGGATGTTGATGTAAGAGGGTAGTAACAAAAGTGATGAGTTGTCACAAACGATTGTTTAAAGTAGAGTTACATAATAACATGAGTCGTTTGATGGAAAAGTTGTGCTCTGGGTGTACATAGAAACAAAATAACATGCGGAGTTACGTAAGAATTTTCTTTTGTATGCATAGTTCTGGTGCTTGTAACTGAATGGCTAGGGTTTCTGCAATGCAAAGAAGACGGAAACGTATTGTCTCTGGCAGGTTGTTCTTCAGTTTGTAGATTACTTTGAAGGAGGCGTTGGTTGAGATGGAATGACGAGTGGGGACGAGATGTTGGATTATTGCATTCCTTATACGGCCACTACTTCCTTTCTGCAACTACATTGGTTAGTGTTCTTTGACCCTTTTTGACAGGATGCGCGTCGAAAGACCGATGTAGTTGGCTCCACAGCAACAAGTGAACTGATATATGCACATAGAAGTGGTCAGGTGCGGGATCTTGTCCTTTGGGCTTCTGCAGATCAGCGGGAGACTGGAGAACACTACTCTCACTGTTGCCGCAAAGAAGTGGAAATTCTCCTCTTAAGGACATCACTGAGTTGGTCACCTGGATAATGTCTCTTGCTTTTTGATTTCGTGTTCGATGTTTTTGTCTGTGAATCTTGGTGGATATCCGTTTTGTATGAAGATTTCTTCCAGGAAGTGTAGTTCTTCCCCCACGCACATCCGTCAGACGCAAGTAGCAAGGGATCTAATTAGGTTTCTTTTTCAACTGTTCCGTACTCAGCTATCGAAGCTTGTCAGTTGGCCGTTCCATGTGGGTTTCCTATGGATTGACCTTCTTAAAGTTCCTTCAGCTCTTCTTGTAAGTTCAACATCAAGAAAAGGAATTTTGATAACGTAGATCCGTTTTCTATTTCAAGAATAAATTTTGTAACTGAATGGCAGTTGTTGAATATTTGTAGTAACTGATTAAGATCGTTGCCATCATCACAGATAATAAAGATGTCGTCCACATAGCTAGCATACAATTGGAAATCATCAGTAGTTGATTTGAGTGGGCCGTTCTCGAGGTTTGCCATGAAGCAGTCTTCTAGCAATGGGCCCAGTGGAGATCCCATTGCGATCCCATCTTGTTGTCTGTAAATAACATTGTTGAATGTGAATTGTACATTAAATGTACATCTCAGTAGTAGTTCTTTTAAACAAGCTGTCAGTAATCCGATGTTCAGCTGGTTTTCGTCTATATATTGACAAATTTGACAGACAGTTTCTGTCAGTGGAACGCTGGTGAATAGTGACTCAATGTCAAGAGAGAGAGCATATTTTTGTTCGTTACATAGTCCACGAAGCGAATAGTGGCACACCTGTTTTCGTAAAGGTTCTGAAATGTCAGCTAACCATTTCGCTATTGAATGGTACGGGGAACCTGACATATCTAAAATTGGACGCATTGGAAGGTCGGCTTTATGTATCTTTGGTAAACCGTATAGTCTTGGTATTATTGATCCTGTTGGTCGAATCTGATCAAAAACTTCATGACTGATTAACTGTTTGGTTTTCATTCTTTTAAGGACATCGGTGAGCTGTTTTTCAATCTGTTCTGTTTTATTTCTTTCATCGGGTGGTTGCGAGAATTTATTTTTATCTGACGGTATCTTATTCATTTTCCCTATGTAGTCTTCTCTGTCCATAAGGAGCACGCAAGCTCCTTTATCTGGAAGGATTATTAGAAGTTCTTTGTTGTTTCTCAGTTGATTTAATTCTTCTCTATGTTGTCTTGTCAGGTGATTGTAGACTTTTAGTTTTGTGTTCAGATACTGATAACAACAATCGATTACTGTTGATTTCAATCGCTGTAGTTCCTATTCAGAGATTGGAGTTAAATCATCTGTTTGAGCAATTAAGTTTTCAAATTGTACATCAGTATGAAATCTGTTGGCATTTAGGTTGACGTCGCAAAATTTTACACTTTTGCGTGTTTATAAGCGGAAATTTTCTTATTGCCTGTTCACTGTTCATAATCTTGCCTAGTGTGTGTCACTACTGGCGGGCTTCTTCGTCTTCCGTCTATCTCAAATACTTGATAGCATCAATATGTATGCTAATTAACTCTTCCACTTTTCTCATCCCAGTGAGTGTAGGTCGACTGACTGTGAATGTTTAATTCTTTCGTTAGGCTCTTGCTTACAACGCATTCAGCTGTTGTCTTAAATCAAACTGACTTCTAATCATTTCAAGGCTGGAAACATGTTTAGCTCATAATCATCGGTAAACAAGGGACTTAATCCTGAACCTCATGTCACTTGCTTTTAACTAACTAACGACGAACGTGATTTTTCATCACTTTATCTTTATAAATGTAGACATCATATTTTATTACACTATGCTGCACGTAGATAACCATTCAACAATGTTGTCCAAAAACATCAAGTGATAAGGTTTAAGTGTTACTTGCAATACATCACGAGTATAATTCGCTCATGATTGATTTGCAACGGATAGAGGTGTATCTAGCATATCGAAACGTGGGGACTCACCTCACTATGTCAGGGTAGATACTATATTGCACTAATCAAACTTGTCAAGCTTTCGAACAACATAAGTAGACATATTCAGTGAAATAACTGAAGTCAACTGAAACTTATGAAATCTCAACTAAGGCTTCAACAGTTTTAATAAAGTGAACGTATGCATCTGTCACTGTTTTCGACTTGAACCACTTTTTTAAACCAATTCCTCATGCTTGTATATATATATATATATATATATATATATATATATATTCGGATAAACTAACTCACTGATCGACTAATATCATCCTCTGCGCACTTCATAGAATAGATTATTTCGTCTAATCTGGATAATGGATCCCTTAGGATAGTAAATTTTGTCTTCGAGTGGGTTCGTAGAATTAAGTCGTTCCCTATTTGCTGGACTATTAAGAATCCCACGTGTATATTGAAACTTATTAGTGTAATGGAAGTTCAAGTCATTTGCTAAATACTAACTAACTTGAAAATTTTAGACTATTACTTATGACTTGTCATTTAAATAGAGAAAACTTATAATGTCATCAGACATTCATAATAGTTTTGCGCAGTATAAAGATGTATGAGCGTTTTGGAACAGTTTTCTCTGTCAGTTCATCAGATCGGTTTCAGCCGAAATGTACCCTCAAGAAAAATGTATTTCTGATAACTGCTTAAGTTAGTGAAAAGTCCACACATATGATCAGTGGTCCAGGAAATCTCCCTGTTTAAGGAGTCCAAACACATAATATCAGCTGAGATTTAATTTTCCAATGAATGAAGAACTAATGGTGATTTAAACGTGTTATCCACGTAATTTAAGCAGTCAACAAGCTAATACTACTCGCATGTAAAGGAGTGTTGATCCGTGACAGACACTTCTTGGCAAGATGATACTACGTATCGGGAAATCCTTCACTAAGTAGATTATTAACACATCCCAGTAATGCAATACATGAACGCTCGCACCTCAAGCCTTGACTGCAATAAGTTACATTTCTTCTGATCAGTATATGAGTGGGATATATGAAGTACCTGAGTTTATCTATACACCTTTAAAATTACATTGTCAGAGACCAATTTAGCATAAATATTTACAAAGTAATTTCACTCATGAAAATCTTCGTTACTGCCTTCTCCACATTAGAAACCGAAATTATCGAAGACAGTATTTTAAAATATTTAAAACGATTTGTACAGGAAATCTGCAACAACGGTCATCAGTTGTACCACTTAAATTTTAATGCCTAATTTAAAGTTGGATTGAATGCAGTTACGTTTTCCTAATCATGTATGCTTCTGATACCGAAGGCTCGTTTGGCAAATGCCAACTTACGCCATCTCTAGCGTATGCGTGATGTCCAGCTGTCGACCAAAGGACGTGTTTACTGCTCAGCAGTTTGCTCTGTCCTAACTAGCTGTCTTTTATCATAGGTGTCTGCGTTCTATCTCCCATGTTAGGTGGTGGTATAATAAGGTGAGCAATATTGAGATTAGGCTTCGGTCGAGTGCTAGGTAAGTAGGGGAAATCAATCGACGAGTTTGTGAAGTTACATCGATTGAGATGGTTAGGACATGTGTTACGCATGCCTAGCCATCGCCTTCCTCGACCGGCAATGTTAGCTGACAAAGGATTGATCAGGTTGGAAAAGAGGTGGTCAGACGAAAACATGGCTTCATTAGTCAATGAAATCCACAACAGTTAGTTTAAGCCAGCCACGTAAGGAGGTGTAGACTTCCTGATTGGGGTCCTCGAGATGGTAAAAATCAGTGGGTGGAGACAATCGGTGATATGGCTCAAAATCGTTCTCAATGGCGTAGATGCATGGACTCCTTGTGATTTATCATATCCAATAAAACTATGTAGCTCCTCCATATTAAAACAAGCAATAAAGGTTAATAAAGCAGGATTTAATGAATTCATCAAATTTCGACAGAATTCGTCAGCTGAATACTCTACATACACGGATATATATACTTTGGGAGATATAAGACTGATAAGTAAACAAACTACATTGAATTAGTCATGCAGAAAGACAGGTGCGAATGTTTTTCCAGGTCATGTTCAAATAGATAAAGGGAGAGAGGGAGTATGAGAGATCAAAATTAAGATAAATTGCATTACGCTTCAATTACATCATTTAGATAAACAATTAGTCATTAGAGAATATAACAAGAATTGCAAACATAGTAATATCAATAGTAATAGTTATAATAATAATAGTGTTGAAGTGAGTTAAGATAATCCTACTGATAAAGGATAGTTTTAAATGAATCAAGAATAATAATGATAATAATAAAAATAAGAGGTAGAATAATAAGTAAAACGTATCACCATGGTAGTGACAGACTCATGACCATCTCCTTTTGTACACAGAGACCTGGTTTGTAAACTCGAATTGCACAAGCCTCTGCAATTGCAAGCATCTTCTTGTTTCTTGTCTGCTGACAATGGTGAATGACTTGACCGCGTCGATATCGTGCCCGTAATCCACAAGATGCTTTGTTATTGAGGATTTTGGCGCTTTGAACTCAGCTCTTTTCAACCATTTTGGCAAATGTTCCATCACGCGAGTAGACAATCACCTTTCCGTACGACCTATGTATTTGCTTCCACAAACACACTAAAATTGAAATACGCAGTTTGAAGTGTCGAGGATTGGCGACTGGTCTTTCCCAGATTGTTGAAGCACTCGCTTAGTGGTGTTAAGGAAAACAAGTTTTGCAGCATAATAAGCTCTCTTGATGGCTTTGTGGAGTCTTCGTTTGACTGCTTCCTGTACATCATCTCCTTTGAACGGCGAACTGATATAGACAGGTTTCTTCAGAACTGTTTGGATTGTTTTGCAGGGGCTAATTTCTTTAGAGTATTTATTAATGAACCTCTTAGGATATCCATTCTTAGATAAAATATCCTTCAGAAATTTCATTTCGTGCTCAGTAGTACTGTCAGAACAAATTTTTCGTGCTCTATTGAACAGTGTTCTGACTAAGTTCTTTTTATACTGGATTGGAACAAAAGCTCTTGAAATGCATGTACTGTCTTGTCCATGAAGACTTTCTAAATATAGATCTTTCGATTGTGCCATCATTGATTTTCTTCAGAAAAATGTCTAGGAATTCAATAGTATCGTTTTCCTCGTGTTCTACTTTGAAATTGAGATTTGGATGGTATGAGTTGAATTTTATTAACATGTCTTCGGCTTTTGATCTGCTTTCCCAGACAGTCAAAATGTCATCAACATATCTAAGGTATACATCCGTTTCTTGTATATGTTGCTGCAAGGTACCGGTTTCTAGGCCTGACAATAATAAGTCTGCGAATAGTGGTCCCAGGGGGCTTCCCATTATGACACCATCAACTTGACGGAATAGACGCCCATCTGCATAAAAGTAAGAATTTCCTCCTCCTCCATATTACTATTCTTTATGCATCATATTTCTGTTTATCTCTTTTGAATTTCTCTACTCTCTTCCCTTGCTTTGTGTGCTACATGGCGGGAGCGTGGCAACTCGAACTGGTGCACATCTATGCAAAGTTCTACGTTGAAACCAGTCAGCCAGTCCATATATGCTCAGCCATAATGTCAATCACTGATGAAGGACAAAGCTACATCAGTACAGTAATGATTTCTGAGAATAATTTTTTTATTACAGCTTGATTGGTACAGGTATGGAATTTTCAGCATGTGATATCGGTAGCCCAAATTTTGCAGGCCCACTATAGATATCAGGTGTGCGTCGGCATAGGGTCGAACCCCGCACCATGTTTATGGTCGGCGAGAGTCCTAACCACTGTGCCACCGACGCACTTATGCTTTATTCTGAGCAATATGTTTATAAGCAGTATAGAATTTTCAGTGTTTTTGTCTACTGCTTATAAGGAATCTTCTAGTAAAACAGTAATCTAAAGTATATCATTCGACGGAATAGTGTTCTACCTGAAAGAGACTTCGACCCCCGACGTATTTTGTCCCTTCAATGCGTTTGTGGAGGTTTATTGGAAGCTATTCCAAAGTGTACCTGGATACAGATTGTTCCTCATGGAAGTTATTAGATGTTTAAAATAAAATGAAATTAAGTAAATTTTATGCTCTATGGAAAATTGAGTACCTCAGTGATGTAAGCGGGTAGTCAGCTTTCTCCGACTGGAGTGCTGTATTTCTTCGTAAAAGTTTAGGATTATCATAAAAATTCTATCATTTTGGAATAGCATATGTGAAAACAATAAAAGATGCGTGAAGTAAGCGGATGGTGACTACAAACAGCAACCGAAACGAACATTTCTTTCTACTTGAGACTTGTCATCTGGATGTACCTACATTTCCCACTGAGGGTGGGGTGGGGGTTTCCACTAAAACTTGAACCCAATATGCATTGTTTCAAACGCTAAGGCATTATTATTTACTAGACCACCTGGGTCACGAGAGCCACCTCTTTCTTGTGCAAAGGGCATCAGTTATTATTCAAGTCAGTTTATGGCTTTCTTCCCAATCAATCAACGGGAAAATCAAAAACTAACGTAAATATAAATAGTAAAAGATACAACTGGTCGCACAATTCCGTACGATCTGAGGTCGCCGATTTTTGGTGATTTGCCTCTTAACGTTAAAAATACTGCATGGGAGATCGGTGAGTTGATACTAGCACTCAAAGCTTATTAGTAACTTTGACTATATTGCCAGTTAAAACTAACGATGAAGCTGTCTAGTTATTCAGTGTAGCGAAGGTAAACATCTGTCCAGATGTATGGGAAATTGCAATAAAAACAGCAAGAAGTATTATTATTATTCCCTTGGGTTCTGAGTGGAACATAGAGCTTCGATAACACATCTCTACTTTGCTCTATATTCTGTTGTCCTCTTCAGCTGGGTCCACAATTGCCCATTATCGCTTATTTGCCCCTCACGCTATCTCCTCCATGTCACCCTCACACCGACGGCCCACTCGTCGCTTCTCATTGGGATTCCACTTGAGCGATGACCTGCATTGCGCGTGATGTCGTTTGACGGCCTCCTCAACGCTGCCCAATCCATCTCCATTTTCTTCTACACATGTGTTGAGTAATCGGCTCTTGCAATAAAAACAGTAAGAATTAAGGTAATTTAAAGCAAGTTATGAAGCTGTATCAACACACTGGTATGATTATGAGCTATAAATTGTTCACGAAACGTCCTCTAATTTTTAATATTTGATTACTATATGTTAATATCAAAATGACTTGACATTGCATAGTAGGCGGGATTGCATCGTTTGTTTGTCGATGTTAAGTCAGACTACATGATATCAAAACAAAAAATAGTAGTTTGAAAGGTTTAAAGCAATTAGTCCCTTTTATAAATTTCGGCATTGTTATTAGATGGATGGTTGAGTATTTCATGATGAGCTGACATGAATTAAAGAACCACTGGAAAACATGGGAGTACTGGACAGTTGTTTCGTCCTAGTTTCGGACTCTTCATCAGTACTCTCAGGTTTTCCAATGGTTCTCTAACTGATGTCAGCCCATGATGAAATCCTCCAACCAGTCAAACAAATCTCTACAAAAACCAATACTCGAAAAATATTAGATGGATGCTTTGGTTGAAAACGGATATCCTTTATAAATTTTGAGCCTGTGCAGAAGAAAAATAAGTTTTAAAGCCTACAATCTATTCTGTCCCTAAGAAGGGTGTTTTCATTGAATTTACCATACAGTAGGAATGTAAATAGTAGGATTTTGGGAGGATGAGGATAAACGTTATCGTGATATATTATCGCGCACTGTATGGGTTATCACGTTCACACCTATAGAGGCGTTATAATCGTTCAGTTTTGCAAAAATATATTGTTTTTGACTCGCTTTAGGCTTCTGTAGCCGAAAAAAGCAATGTTTTTCTGTCATGTTTTCGTATTAATGGGTAAAATTGTCTTGATATCTCAGACGATATGTTACTAAAAAAGTCATCCTTTATAGGGAATTTCGCATGGAAAGACTATTATTTGCGTTTTAGAGCCTTAAAGCTTTATAAATTATTCCCAGCGTGTTGAGAAAATCAAAGCAAGATTTTTCTGAACGTTTCGTTGTGTAAGCCACAGTTTCTTCAGCAGATTTATTCGGATTTTTATTAATCATCAAAATATATAGTCAAAAAATTTTTTACATAAATTAAAGTCAGTTTATTTGAAGGTCATCTGGCCATGGACATTTTTTACCAAAAGAAATATGTAAGCAGTCATCACATATTTGTGATGACTAATGTCAAATTGTTGTTGTGTTCACTCCTCTATGGTTGATTTGTACAGATTAGTTTTGTATGAGTGTGTGTGTGAGTATGTATGTTATTTGTCGAAATAGCCTCAAACCTTTGTTATGTGCAAGTTGTTATAGTTCTTAAGGTTGTAAATTGACTACAGACAATGGTTGTTGTCATATCAGTTATTCTATGAGAATCGGGCATTTGAAAGAGAAATAGCCCACATACATAAGTAAGATGTACGTTTTGAGGATGTCAAACGCTTTTGTTACCATCCGTGATGATTGAAATATTCCATAACACATTGAAGAGATCATGTGATGAGTGAGACAAGCTGCTGGATTTCCGGGTGATTATATCCATTTCGACGAAGTTTCTAGTTAAAATTACTCAGGCAAAGATGTGATACTAGTTTAATTTACATTGTCACATGGAATTTCGGGAGACCGTAATTGCTCAATGCATAACATAGCATCAGATTATGTTGATATCAGTGTTCATTGGGGCAAGAAGAATAGTATAAATGGTCCTTCTAAAATGCCAAAAATTAGTGTCAGCTTTCTGTAGAATAGTAGCTAGCACCTGTGTCCTACAACTACTACACCTGTTACTTAAGTTATATCAGTCTTAATAATTATTCATTTTCAGATCACTAAGATATTCTGAGATCCTTAATGAATTACTTGTGGCTATGAAGGATATGGAAGGTGCACTTATGGCTCATATCTTTGAAGCATCTATTATTAAACAAGTTATCTGTAGGGATTTTGTGGTGTTCAGGTTACAGTGCTTGACTGTATGTAGTTAGTGCATGCTATTGTGCTTGAAGGGACGGTTGGTGAAAATGAAGAAAGAATAAAGTTTCCGATAAACTCACCATGAATACTGCAAGCTGTTGATAAGAAACTGCATCAAAGGAAAAATTCCGAACAGCTAGATGTGATGGTAAGAGAGCATATTCCGAAGTGGTTAGAAAAACAGATGAACTTTGGAAAATTGATAGACTACCAACTTCTTCTATAGCTGAACATCTACCCGATATGATCCATAAGATTAATGTCAAAATAGCTTTTAAGGTTATTTCTAGAAACGGTCAAGAGCGCCTTTTGAAATTCACTGAGGCTTTAGCTATACGTAAACGTATTCGCCCTCCTCTTGTGTGTACAAAACAGTTTGTTATTACTCTTAACCTACCTTGGTATTCCCTATCTGATTAGATAACAAGACGCATTTTTAATTTTTCTCATTATAGTAAAATCCTTTCTGTCACTGTGCATTTTAATTGGCCTTTATTTTTCATTTAAATTGATTTGACAAGTAAATGTGTGATCAAATTATTCGAAATGTACTGCGCAAATACATCAAATTTTTCAGATAATCTGTCTTCTAATAACACTATCCAAGCTTGAAAGATGTCTTGCGAAGTTATCTTCTCTATATAATCATTATATTCTGCTTTATCAGCAGACTACAGTAAGACATTAATTTGTCTAAGCTGTACAAGTGAACTGGATGCCTGTGAAGATTTTTTCTTCACTTTTGCTTTACTCCATTTTGTTGACTCATAATTATTGACCTTTGTTCCAACTTCGACTTTCGAACATAACATCTCACCTAATTCTGATTTGCCAATAAGTTCACCTAGACACACAACTAAATATGTTTAGTTATTACACTACCGACTTGGTTGATGGTGTGGTAGACAGGTATGTGAATATATCAGACAAAATAGACAAACAAACATGACTGTTTATGCACTGAAATCCCAACTTATTTAAAGAAAAAAATGTTTTGAAATATAACCCAGCGTAATCATTTAGCTGTTCATTTGACACAAGGTGTAAAACCATAGAGAAGGAATTATCACGTCAACTAGTAATTATGTTGTTTTGGTCTATCACTCAAATTATCACATTGCCTTTATTCCTGTACCACATGCTTTGCTTTAATCTTTCTATTAAATTTTCCAATGCTTCGTGTCAGTGTACATTGCAAACACATTATCACAATTCATCACAATGTGAATGTATTGACATTGAAGGTTACAGTATTGATCAAATGACTAATATGTATCCAGAATTATGCAGTGAAAAAGTGAAATCATTAAGTTTTTTCAATGTTACTCACTTCATGAATTCGACTGGTAATAATTTAATGGTATCTAATTGCAGCTGGCGTAAAGTAACTAATTTAACTGTGATCAATACTGATCTGACACGTTTAACGTCCACCAGTTTTGCTATGTTCTCCACCATTAAACATTTGAACATCTCGCATAATCGTGCACTGAATGGATATGGTGACAAGGTATTTCAAGGGGTTGCGAGAAGTCTGACACATTTAATTTTAGTTTCAAATCCTGTCAGATCGCTAACACGTGAAGTGTTTCGTGACCTTGTAAATCTCCAAGTACTAATTTTGTCAGATAATAAAATTGGTTATATTGAACCTGGAGTATTTTTCAACAACTGTTGTTCTAATTTACGTGAGTTACGTCTGGATCGTAATATATTGACCGTTCTGGATGCTGAGAGCCTGATTGGTTTGTCGAAATTGGAGACTTTAGATCTGCGAAACAATCCATTGCAGCAACTGGACCCTAACGTTTTTATTCCGTGTGCTTCAACTCTAACTGATTTACGCATGAGTCACGATGATCAAGCTACGTTTGGCGGGTTTCAAACTCCTTCACCAAAATTATTTTCACGTTTAAGTCGTTTGGTCACTCTTGAAATGGTTGAACTTAAAATAACCAATTTAACAAGCGAAGTATTTGAAGGTCTGGATAGTTTGAAAGTGCTTTCACTTCGTGGAAATCGACTTATACAGCTACCATCAGATACATTTTCTTCATTGACACAACTTCAATACTTAGACCTTTCTGCTAACTGGCTTGTTTGCATTCCATCTTCCAATTCTTCGGTCAGTCAAGCTGACTTTTTATCTGGTTTACCAGTGCGTTGGGTTGATCTTTCGTGGAATCGTCTGACACATTTAAATCATTTAACAGCACGTAGTTTGAGTCTATTTGATCGACATACTATCAGTCAGACGAGACTCGTCCTCAATTTAACCGCTAATCCTTGGCAGCACATAGATGATGACACATTTTGTAATCCTGATGGGTCTGGAGTAACACGTCCAATTGAATTAATCATGGGACCACTTCCAGCAGTACCGTTTGTCAACTGGCGCACTTCATTAGGTCTTTGGTTAGGCCGAGCATTGTGGCCTAAGGGACCTTTTTCTTTAATCGGTGAAGCTAGTCTCGTAAAGGGACTGATGTTGGAAGGGGATTATTATTCTTTGGTTTCAACTAAACACAATAATATGACGTACAATCCATATGAAGAACGCGAAGTTTATCGAGGAGCAAAAGAGTCTGTAAACATGTGTGAAGATCTGAAGGCTGCTAATAATAGTAATACAGAGTTTGACATCCATTCACGACCGTCTTTGAAATTTCTAGCCCAAAATGGAATGACAACTGTGTCAGGCACTACCTTGGCGTCATCCGTATCGTCTTACTGTCCAAGACTAGCTGTTCGTAAATTAAAAGACTGGGAACTCTCCGAATTAAAAGTGTCCTCATTAATTGCAAGTGTTGAAAGCATTACACGGAATTCAGTAAGTGAATTTGAACAAAGTTCTAGAATATATTTACTTTTGATTGTTGGTGTCTGTATTACCTTTTTGTTTATTGCACTAACGGTGATTATGTGTTATCGTGCATGGTCACGTCGTACATCTCAGAAACTTGCTGAAAGTGGTTTAGAAGGCTGTGATACTCATGGTATTTCTGCTGAGAAGCCATTACTGCTTAAATATCGTCATGACTGTAGTGATAGTAATCATGCCACTAAAGTTAACCAGTCTGAAGGTCATGAAAAGTCTTTTATTTCCAGTCATGTCCAACAAAATACAGACCGATTATATTCCAATGCGAGCTCAGTAATGAAGCAACCTGAGTTTATCAATACCAATGATACTACTACTACTACTGCTACTACTACTTATACCACACAAGCAGCTGGTGCCAATCCTACTTTCATGTCTGCTTCTAATTGTCCGAAGGTGTCGACAACATGTGGTCGTCCACAAATTGGACGCCCTAAAAGTGATCCAGATTCATTGAATCTGAATGATATGAGCCAGTTAACTTCACTTGGAATTGTTTGAAAGAAAAATACGTGATAATCTCTGTTTCTTTTCGTCGTTGTTGACCATACACCTTCAGTTATGTTGTTTATCATTCTTAAGTGTAAATATTTTATTTAAATGAAGTCTCATTTCTATTCGCAGACTGTATGTAATTGGTATGCGTATAACTTTTTTTGATGTTATCAGTTAGTTTAGTTATTTTATTACCGATACACACCATGTATGAATGATCATTTACTTGACGAAGTTGAAACCAGAAGTTTTGTATATATTGAAGGAAAAAGACAATCAATCCTACAAGCTTGCAGTTAATTGTAAACCTCATTCGAAATTTACCTACCGATCAGTATGAAATTTCTGAACAAAATGTTTAATTATGTCATTGTTAATGTAATCTATGGAATTATTTAAACACACTGTTCGGTGTAATTTTATTTTCAAACTGCTGCTGGCATACACACTAACGCATACACTTACACACATGCATACACACGCACTCAAATATACATGAAACACAAAAGATAATTTTATTTGCACAAAGACTGTAAAGAAAGTTTTCCTTTTCCAGCTTACTTTCAGTGATTTTAAAACAGAATTGTTTTTTCCACTCTTTTTTTGTGCCAATGTGTTTGTTGTTATTGTTGATTACTTCTCACATAATTGTTGTGGTAGAAATATAAAAAAAAATTCATCAACATGCGTGCACATGCAAAAATAACTGTCTTTTTGAACCAATGCATAGCGTGAAAATTGATTGATGCACTGGACATTATCAAAGTATTTGATTTTGTGAACTCTGCCTGCTGAACTCGAACTCGGTAGTATGTTGTTGTTTCTATTTTTGGATATCTAAATCCTTACTGCCCCAGTTGGTGGCAATAAGCACAAATTTATTGATATAAGTATAAAACTTGGGCACTGTGGTAGAGTATAACTCCATTATGGATAAGATTTTATTTTGATAAATCACACAGTGGTGTTATACAGTAATATTAACTGATGACCACGTTTCGAGCACAAACTATTGCTCATAATCATATCAAGTTACTCATACAACTTTTTACTTCATTTATATACATGAGTGGAATTGATTAGATATTTGGATCAAAAATCGATATAGGATAATGTACATTCAGCAATAATAATAATATGAGTGTTATCAATCAAATACAATCAGATGGGACATAAGACGACTGCTTTTTTAGTCACAATAAGTAACTTGTTATAATGTTATAGTGAATGTGAATTGAAATAGAACTTTGAGATTATTTATTATCCTCCTCTGATTTGACTGACTGGTGGTAATAATATCTTCGATATCTCTGGTATTTGCGTTGAGTCATTTCTGTTGCATGTGTTGAGTGTAGACTCAATGAACCACAAATCTGATGTGTCATGCTACTAAAGCATTTCGGAATACAACTAAACAAACATCAAATACTTACTGATTCTTTAACAACTGCGATGATGATAGCGATGCAATGACCTACCTTTAGCTATGATAGGATTTGATGTTTTCTTTTTAATGACATGTTTCATAATATTTCAGTTAAAAGATTTTAGGATTCCACTTGGAATTCATTAAAACAATAGTTAACCCATTGAATCTTGATCAAATTACTTCCCACCCAGAGTGTAATTTCACTGACAGGTATTCAGTAACAGTATTAAACCATGACGTAGCATACTGACCATGTATCTCTTGTTTTGTGTGATTAAAGTTTCTCCTAGTAGGAAATTCAATAAGGCGATTTTGCACTAGATAAGAAAAATATCCCTAGGGTCTGAAATAAGTTCGTAAATCAAGGTTGTGATTGATTACCAAAAGTAACCTGGAAAGATATGCGAACATAAGAAACAATCATGAAAAGTCATAATGTGGTGTGAAAAAAGGTAAGTATTGACTTCTGAGAGACTGAGTCAATCAAGTCTGATATTGAGTTGGATACCTATGAAATACGTCTTTTAATTAATTCCAACTCACGACATCATATTTTTGAAATACAGTATCGGTTTCATTTTTTCACGAAAACCCTTTTGAAAAATCAATTGACAGCTTACTACTCTTCAACCGAGTTTGTATATTCACTGACTCTTCGGTTGAGGTCCCAGTGACATCGCTGAAATTAATCGTTTATAATCGTTTCGAGATAATCGTACGACTTTAACATTTCATTTTTATACTTCTATAACTAACTGCTTGTTACGAATAGAATTTATTTAATTGATTAGATGGATGAGAACTGAGTAATCACTGGGTATAATATTAAACAACTTAACCGTATCTAGGCTTTACTGTGATATATATATATATATATATATATATATATATATGAATTTATGGTGGTCACAGAATCAGTTCAGAAAGCGTCACTTTCTTCCAGCCTCCTGTGATTGCATTCAGTAACGAAACACCACTGAGTCTACAGACTTAGAGTTTTAGTGAACAAATAGCCTTAGAATAAAAAAAAACTACCTTGTGAATAAACGCGATTAAAGTAATGCATTGAAATATTATCCATACTACACTTACTCTTGGTAATGATTGGAGACACTAATGACAATACTTTACCACCTGACTGATAGCCATCTATTCCTAATTTCCACTTGACATACTAAAGCTTTGTCCAAATTTTACCTACATCAGATATACACAAACCCGGTGGGTGCGTACTGATGAGGAGTCCCGAACTAGGACGAAACAGCTGTCCAGTACTCCCAGGTTTTTCCAATGGTTCTCTAACTGATATCAGTTCATGATGAAAATCCTGTATTTTAACTTAGTTACACAAGTTTCTCACCCGCGCCTTCTGTTTGTAATTCTCAGATCAAAAACAAACATTATTTTCTAGTGATTACAGATAATTACAAACTAGTTCATCAAGTAAGTGAAAAGAACACGAATATCCTAAATGAATAAAAACCTCTGTTCAGTAAACTAAGCAAAAGTATTCCGATTATTTAATTATGCCTATTTTAACACTTATCAAGCCTAGAGAACATCATATCTTTCTGTATTGTTGATGAAATGATGAATACAGAAAAACAAAACAAAGGAAGCAACCTTGAACTAATGCACTGTGAAGCAATTTCATATCAATTGCTGGACTATCCATAAAGCCACAAATCAGAGGTATGATTAAGAGCATAAGTTAGGTCACAAAAAGTTACCGGAGTGAGTAAAACAAAAAGAATATGAAACAAACTCCTGTTTAAATGCTAGAGTGGTATTTATTATTTTATTTTCATTTCCCAATGAGTGGTGAAATTCATACTTATTTCACACTGAATTTGAATACAAACAATACTGAACTACCTTAGACCCTATATTAATGATATGATCTTGAGTACTGTGTCTGTCATCAAAGATTTTTAATGGCGCGAAAATAAGTGCTGCTCTAAGAACTCAAATATCCAACACATACACGAAATGACTAAGTTAAAGTTCATGGGTCATGGAATTCCGCCCTATAGGGCTAAATGGTTAACGAACTGGACTAGTAACCTGAAGGTTCGGGTTATGATTCCTGGTAGGGTGGTAAGTGTGCACAGTTGAAGAGTCCCAGGCTAGGACAAAATAGCTATCAAATACACCCCGGTTACTGATAGTTCTCTACATTGTAATATACACAGAAGGTAAATGATCAAATCTTATGTGGTTCACATACCTACAGTCATGTGCTTTGAATGGGCTTTCAATCACTTTGTTTTTCTATGAAGCCAAAAACAACAGACCGATGTGTGTATGACAGTACTACTCTTTCTTTCTAATCGTTTCAAGCTTGCTCACAATCTTAATTGTCTACAACATTCATGATGAAATATAAATTATTATTAGTCTAAAATAATTCCACTTAGGTGATAGTGAATTTCATAAATAATCAAAGGAATAGAAGGACCTTTTAGTGCATTGGTTACATTAAAATCCATATATGATGCAGGAGTGCTTTTATGCTTTTAAAGCAAATTAGTGTATTTTGATTAAAAACAAAATAATAAAACCAAGTTTCTTTTTGTTTGATTAAGTCCACTGCAAGTAACTAAAGAACAGTTATATACTTACCAAAAGATAATTCTAAAAGCGGGAAATTAAATCTGCACTATCAGAGAGCGTTTCAGGACATTTTGTTAACCCAAAAAAAGATAGTTCAGACCTCCTTAGACTTTTAAACATATTAGGTAGACACAGAAATTAATGCTCTCCTATACTTTTAAAGTTTGGTAGCGGCGTAAACTATTCGAGTGAACTGCCTGATGTTTCAATGACCACAAAGGCTTTGTCCCAGGATAGTGATGATGATAATACTAGTAACTGTTAGGATCAATGTAATCACAATATCTTCGAATAGAATAGTAAATTTAGTGGACCCATTACAGTCCTCAAATAGGAAACGAAATAGACATGAAAAGAAAGTCACCTGCAGATGATTGGTTCGAATTTGATTACAGTTTCAGTCATCACCAACGAATTACTTTAAATCTGTTTTCCTCAGACATTCTAACCAACAAATAAGAGTGAAATGTTAATGCATATATAGTGATCAGCCCTGGTAATTACATTCCCTCTATTTTGTTTTGGTCTTGTTGTCTTGTTAATTAAGTCGCCTTCTGTATATTATTGGAGCAGTGATGCAACTAACTTCATAAACAGTAACCAAATTTTTAAAAAATGTTGAACTATTTTATGAAAAAAGAAATTATCATCTGTAATAATTTTCAAAAATTTCAAGGTGTTTTGCCTATTTTGAACGAAGTTTCCAAAAGTGAAAACGATCATTAAAAGTAAGAAAAACTGGGGGATTTCTCTTTTAGAATCTAATGAGAATCTTCAATAACATTCGCTGTCATATAAATCTGTGACTGTCAATCGACTTTTGCATAATACAGTTTCGTTCCGTTCAGAAAAAAGCGCAACTAACTTCTGGAAATTCTTATGAATTGTGATCAAAATTTTACGCAATAGTTCCAAAATACTTGGGCGCCAGGTGAGAAGTAGATATATACAAAAGATGTATTTTTGAAATCTCAGCAAAATTGAAATGATTAATTACAACGTTTCGCTCTATACTTGGGGAAAAGTATTAGCAGGATATTACCCCGGCGGAAATAAATAACGGGAAATTCAGTAGTTCCAAAAGGTAAAAATGTGCCATCATTCTGCACATTAAAGTTCAGCGGACGTGAAACTTTTTGATAAACATCAGTGATACTGACATGGAAAACTGTCAAACTCTTTCTATACTTGGAGACCAAAAACGTTTCTCATTTTGCTAGCTGCTGAACACATCTTTTTGTAAATACACACTCATAGCGAACCTATTCATGTATCAAGTCTAATTTATTAGTAACGTATAATCCACGTAAATCAGATGACCTCTACCTAATTATTGAGAAAAACAAGTTCATTAGAATTCACCATTTTGATGAATAAGCTTTATTGTTTGCATCCCGCAATGCTTAATTTCACACTCGTGCACAACAGAAGTGTGCACATGCAGAACAGTAATCAAGCCTTTGTTTATTATCTATCTTACAAATCTGTAGTATTGATTGCACAAAGAATAGGTGAATATCTCCTATCTTCGCAAAGAAGACAGTGCACTTGGCTTATTTGACCTTAACATTGTTTTTCAAAAGTTGAGAGGGAATTGTTGGACTAACACTCACACAAACACACACACAGGTACAGAATGAATTAAAGGAGTGCATCGAAACATAAAAGTGTAATCAATTATATGAGTGTAATAAATATTCTGACCACTTGGCTAAAATATTCATGCATGTGATGATGTAATGGCCTCATGAATCATTCACTCACCTTTCACCTCTTTTCAGGTTTTGTTCTAGTAACTTCTTTTGCAATAGACGGGTTTAATTCCATAAAGTATGGTTAGGAAACAATAATAATAATATGTATGTATGAATGCGCTCCCGAAAGTTTAAACACGTAATGCATAAATCAACATTCTACTTGAGTTTCGAAAATTGCAAAACAAAAAATTAACATGATTACTTAACAAAGAGGTTGTGAAAAATACTCAGAAGTAACCAAAAAGTTAAACTTTAATAATACTAGTAACTATGCTATAGTGAACGAAATATGAAAGGCATATGCACTCACATTTCTAGAAGTTCGTTGCACTTTATTCTGAACGGAAGGAAACTGTATTACAGAAAAGTGAATTGACAGTAACAGGTCTATACGACAGCAAATGTTAAAGAACGACACGTCTAAATTGGTTCCAAAGACCTCTGCAGACTTGAAGAATCTAGAAAACAGATCGACGATTGCACTGCACTCGATAGAAATGGGACACAAGATCAACTTTGATAAGACTAAGTCTCTACAGAAAGGTTTTCGTTCGTATGAAGGAAGACTAACTACTGAAGCCCTAAAGTTTGAACAGACGTGAAGGTGTGATTTTAGCTGATGCATAGCAAGTCCTGATTGTTTTATTCCAGTGGAGCATAGGGCTTCAAGCTAGAGGTTTGAAGTTTCAGTAGCAGTGGTGTTTATTTTTACGGGATGTGGTTGCTAACCTCATGGCCAACCTTCCCTCTTTACCAGTCTTATTACCGGCTTAGCGTGGTAAAGGAGTGCGTCAGCTGGGGATTGAGCCACGGACCACATGCGTGGTTGGCGAGCATTCTACCGCTGCGCCCCCGACGCACCAATTCCTGACTAATAAGTAAGAATGGATATGTATCACTAATCAGT
Organism: Trichobilharzia szidati; assembly: GCA_944472155.2. NCBI lineage: Eukaryota > Metazoa > Platyhelminthes > Trematoda > Strigeidida > Schistosomatidae > Trichobilharzia > Trichobilharzia szidati. The sequence goes on along the minus strand of OX235279.1, from coordinate 53,238,193 downwards.
TATGCTTGATTTAAATTCCCGATTGTCTATATCTTCTTATGGAGAGGCTAACAAACGGTTTACAATTGTAGCTGTATATACACATACACACACACACACACCATTGTATACCGCATATGCATGTATTTTTTTCATATTCAGTTATCTACGACCATGAACGTTTAGTCGGACGTAATCACTAAAATTCTGATGAGAAGTACACTCTATTTAAAGTGTTTAACAAAAGTAGACTAATATTTGTCAGTCTGAGGTTAAATTTTGTTTACAGTTCGTGTAATTGTGTTTATTATATTTTGATGCCTGTTTCATGACTCACATGACTGGACAAGGTTTTTAAAAAACAATCCATTAGACTGGATTTGAAGCGTTCTAGTTCCAGGGTGGATGATGGAACAAGATTCCTTGTATGACTTAATAGGTTTTCATATTCAGTATTAGTATCTAAGTGATTAACTCGTGTCGGTCTGTCGCGAAATCCAAGACCAAGGGAAAGTACTTCAAGCTACACCTTATTTAAGTGAATACTACTATAATTGTAGACGTACTTTCTGGGATCTGCTGGAAATTCTATCGATTCTGTCACACTTATTAAGCTGAGAGCATCAACTGAACCCTAATATGCTCTTTGGCGCTATATGCCACATACGTGAGACGTTGTAAAATCCATTTCGTCTACATCTACATATGATGGAAGCTGTGGCATTAATATCGACTAACCCAAGATTTGGTATTCAGAATAAACAAATCCAGACGTTCTTATTGTGTCCTTCGTCTCCTCCAGGTGGTTCACTTTTTCTTTCCTTCTCCTCTATTTGGATTTTTTGTCTAAACAATTTAGTGACAATATTTTGTAATTTGTACTCTTTATTCTAGCAACCTTCGGGTGCTTATTAGAATTTTGCATGCATATAGACAAGCTATTCTGATCAGACATGACATTATTTCTTATAATGTCTGTACTTAAATTTATTTCACATATTGATTATTTTATGAAGTACTGGTTGTAATCTTACCACCTTTAGTTTACTGCATACTATCTTTGTACTAGACACACACCAAATACATTCTGCAACCTTGAACTAATTTATCAATTTTCCTACCCCATGTTGTATGAATTTACTATGATTAATCATCATCTCCCATTTCACACAAATGAATTCAGCTCATTCATTACCTTTGTCACAAAAGTACTATTTACCTTGTGGCATAACAACTTGAAATTAACCATATTCTACTTGAAAACATATCCATCTCATACTTGGCTATAATAATACTACATTTTATTGTATAACTGTAAAGACTTGAAGAGAATTTATTGAGATTATTCTTCTTTAAGACCAATTTTTTATTCACGATGTGGGAATATTTCAGACTCAAAAATCTTATAAGTAATCCTGAATATCAGTTGGAAGTGTGAAGGTTGAAGAGAAATAATTTGAAAATCCTATAGTGTAGATGTAGCTAGAATGAATTCGAAAAATTCAAGAAATTAAATCTTCAAAGTACTTTAAAGTGTGAAGCATTAAAAGTAATGGGGAAGATTTGTAGCTCAGGTGGATGATTTTGACTTAGTTGTGCTCTCTGAGATGGCTGATTTCATTGCGAAGCTTTCGTCATCCGTCTAGACAACATCTTCAGCGCAGGTTTTAGTATCAAGTAAACTCATTTGAATGATATAATTGTGTCTCCTGGCAACCATCTTCGTGACTGGTAGTTGATTTACATCTCTACTGATCATTTTTATTGACTTGGAATTCGAACTTTCTTGTCATGTGATTTACTTTTCATTAGCTGGTAAATTTGGTCTATAGTAATGTGTTTGTTAATTGCTGAATCACTTGAGTACCAGGCTTCCAGAAATTCCCTACCATTCTTGGTGTTTCCTCTATTTGAAATTTCTACATTATCCCAATCAAATTGGTGTCCATAATCACCTACAGACATTGATATGAAAAAAATGTATATCACGCCTTTTTCAGCTAATTTGTGTTCTTGGATTCGGATTTGAAGGAGACGGCCACTTTGACACGACAAATCTTGAGGACGTAAACACTGACGTAAATTACTGTCTACCAATTTGGCTAGTAGACAGCTCTCACCACCTTGTAACTTATTTCTCTTTGTTCTGACATGTAACGTGAAATCAGTCAAATCTATATAAATCCTAAGAATATGAATTATTAATTTGAGGGAAACATCGTCTTTTAAATAGTCATAACCAACTAGCTTATCATAAATGATAACTGATTCTTTAACTCTATATGGCTTATTATTTGACTGTTAATTGCAGTCGCACTCGTTTTGACAAAGTAACGATATACTTGTCCGGTTATCTCTGACTTACAATGGTCGTCAGATTTATGTTTACTGGTGATGATGTAATCACGCTTAGTCTTTCGTATGCTTTGCACTTAGTAGACAGATGAGAACACAGTCAATCCTCTCATAGTTTAATAATAACGAATTATTAATTTTACGGGCTTTTGTGTAAGTCATGAAGGTTCTACCATGAGACATAAATTTGTAAACGTAAAAACCATAGTTAAATATTTCACCATTTCTAAGTGTTTTTCGAAATTTTTCTGTTCTTGTGAGTGAACAAGCGGGTAAATTAACAGACACACTCCTAGGCAAATTTTTGGTGGTTGGGAAAGGACAGAACCATCATTTTCAAGGTTATTTATTATACTCTACTGAAGCCTGTGAATGCGATTCTAGCTTGTCTTTCACACACAGACACGCACAGTTGAGGCTACGGGAGTTAGATACAAGAACTATAGACTCACTATTCGAAAAGGTTTATCCTACTTCCACCTCCCCCTTGGCGAGAGTAAACTAAATGAATATGACATTAAAAAGTTTTGCCCCTCTAATATATTGATTATATTGGTTTAAATTTTGATTATTTATTTACCGTACTCTTAGTATAAAACAGCTTTCAATTTTATGAGAATTGACCTAGTTGTCTATAATATCAAGCTGTCCTCATTATTCTCAAACCACTTTATCATGAGAATTATTATTATTAAAACGAAGCTGTTTATGCAAGAAAATGAATAACATGTTTTTCACTGAAATAACTTGAAGCCTATGAGAAGGAATGAAGAAAGCACATAAGAGTCATTAGAGGGAAGTGTTATAAAATAACCACCTGGGTAAACTGATATTGCCCTATATGGAACAATACACCAAAAAAGCACAAGTCCCTACAAATCCTTTTATTATGGTCATTGTATTTATTGAACGACAGTAGGTAAACTATGTAGACAGGATATGACCATATCGTTTGCACAACTGTGGAGAAGGAAGCAGAAAGTAACAGTGTATCTACCCTAGATGTTCTCCTTTCCGAAACAATGGATAGATATTTGAAGAGGAATCTACTTAGATAATATATCCATTCTCATCGTTTCATAGAGCTTCAATACACAAACAATTTGATTCATTATCTCACCGATAGAATAAAGAGTATATATTCAGACGAATGCATTAGTGAAAAAATTTATCGACTGAATCTTACACTACAAGAAGGCGGCTATTTGGAAAATCCTTTAAAAAAGTACATTTGGATGCCTAGAGATAGGTTAATGATAAGAAAGTACTAAATCTCAAGTTAGGTTATAAAGGTGACATTTCGGTAGATATTATAAAACGTCAACTAAACATATTTGTTAACAAAACATTCCCTGCAGCTAAATTGGTTCTTAGTTTCTCAAAAAGATTAGTACTCACAATATGAGTTAAGAACACATAACCAATGCGCATGAATGAGTTCATTTGCTTCTGTGTGGTTAGTTACATTTGCCATACTCAGAGGACTTCGTCCATTCATACACGTGAACATGCACCGGTATGATGGAGTAAAAAGACGATTAATGCTTGAATATGTTTTTTTTTCAATTCATCTATAATCCCCATCCAGGCATTAATGAAAACAAAACACGTAGATCAACGAAGAGTCTCTTTTCGGCGAATTCATTTTCTTAGCTGTACAATCGCAAATATATATGTGTTATTTTGTATGTATGTGTCCAATAGTTATTTAAACTAAACAGGTGAAGATTGGTAATTGGAGTTACGTAATACAAAATCAGTCAAGAAAATTAGGTGTTAGTGAAATTAGGGTAGTAACAAAGGTGATGAGTTGTCACAAACAGTTGTTAAAAGAAGTTGTGTAATAATATGAATAGTTTGATGAGTGAGTTTTACTCAGGATGCACATAGGAACAAAGTAGATAATACGAAATTACGTAAGAGTTCTAAATGAATACAAGAATTATAAGCAATTAAAGAACAGGCAAAGAAACAAAATTAAGTCATCAAAAAAATCAAATCAAAAAAGTTGTTACCAAGACAGTAGAAGTGGTTGAGTAATCCTCTTTTGTATGCACAGCTCCGGTTTTTCTATGTGAATGGCCAGAGCTTCAGCGATACAAAGAAGGCGAAACCGTATTGCCTTTGATAGGTTGTTCTTGACTCTGTAGATTACTTTGAAGGAGGCGTTTGTTGAAATGGAATGATCAGTGTTAACCAGATGTTCAATTATCGCACTCCTTATTGCACCACTATTGCCTTTTCGCAACTATGCTGGATAGTGTTCTTGAATCCTCTTGGACAGGGTGTGCGTCGAACGATCGATGTACCTGGCTCCACAGCAGCAGGTGAACTGATATATGCACATAGAAGTGGTCAGACGCAGGATCTTGTCCTTGAGGCTTCTGCAGATCAGTGGGCTACTGGAGAACACTATTCTTAGCGTTGCTGCAAAGAATGTTCTTCTCAGAGATGATGTGATCCTTCTCTTGAGAATATCGCTTGCTAAATCTCCCTTGAAATCCAGGTTCATGTAGAGTTTCTTTTTTGGCGCAAGTAGAGTTTCGTTTCTCCAAATTCTTGGTTTGATATTTTTGTCGATGAATCTCATTGGGTATCCATTTTGGATGAAAATTTCTCTTAGAATATCTAATTCTGTTTCCAGAGCGTCGGGACTGCAGATGCATCGGATGCGGGTGGCAAGTGATTTAATTAAATTTCGCTTTTGTTGAATGGGTACCCAGCTATAGAAGCTTGTTAGTTGACCATTCCAAGTAGGTTTTCTATGGATCGATCTTCTTAGGCTCCCATCAGTTCTTCTTGTTAGTTCCACATCAAGAAACGGAATTTTTGACTCGTTTTCCATTTCAAGAGTGAATTTTATTGCTGGATGGCAATAGTTAAATGTCTTCAGCAGTAGATTGGGGTCATTGTTGTTGTCACAAATAATGAATATGTCGTCTACGTATCTTTTATACAGTCGCAAATTGTCAATGCTTGGCTTTAGTGGACCTTTCTCGAGGCTTGCGACGAAGCAATCTGATAGTAGTGGACCCAACGGAGATCCCATTGCAATACCATCTTTTTGTCTGTAGATGGTGTCGTTGAATGTGAACTGGACGTTCAGAGTGCATCTCAATAGTAATTCCTTCAAATATGTTGTTGGTATTCCAATATTGAGATGGTTGTCATCTATATATTTGCATATGAAGCAGACCGTTTCCGTGAGTGGAACATTGGTGAAAAGTGACTCAATGTCGAAGGACAGCATAATTTTGTTAGATACATTCATGTCTTGTATGCAGTCGATGAACTGGAAGGTGTCACGGAGCGAGTGCATACATAATTGTTTCCTTACAGGTTCCAGAATATCTGCTAGCCATTTTGCAATAGAGTGGTAAGGGGAACCTGACATATCCAGAATTGGACGAAGTGGGAGACCAACCTTGTGTACCTTTGGTAGACCGTAAAGTCTTGGTATTATTGAACCTGTTGGCCGGATCCGGTCATAGATATCCTCACTGATTAGTTGACTGGCCTTCATTCTCTTCAAGACGTCTGTGAGCTGCTTCTCAATCTGTTCCGTTTTGTTTCTTTCATTGGAAGGTTGGGAAAATTTATCTTCATTCGACAGTATATCGTTCATTTTCTCGATGTAGTCTTTTCGATTCAGAAGCACTACACCGGCACCCTTGTCGGGGCGAGTTATTAGCAGATCTTTGTTATCTTTCAACTGTTTTAATTCTTCTCGGTGCCGCTTTGTTAGGTGGTTGCGGACTTTTGATTTTGTATTCAAGTATTGGTGGCAGCAGTCGATGATTGTTGACTTGAATCTCTGTAACTCGTCCTCAGAAGTTGGGATGAGGTCGTTCGTCTGACTGATTAGGTTTTCCAAACTGGACCTGAGTATGAAGTTTGTCGGCGTTGAAACTGATATCACAGAATTTTGGGCCCAGAGATAGGACTTCCAGTTGCACGTCCGTTAAAGGTACTGAGGAATAATTGAACACAAATTTTGTGGGCTCGTCAGGAAATTTGCCGTCAGCTTTCATCTGCTTAAGGCTTTTGTTGAGCTGGGTTACGACAGATTCCGACCGTTTATTTGCAACTAAGTTGATATATTCAGTGAATCTTTGACATTCGTCAGGAGTCAATTCGTACAGGGCAGAGGATCTTTGATTAATATTCCGCTGCAGTTCGGGCATTCGTGATTTGATAGAATCAGGACAATTCATTGCATGACGTTGAAGGGACTTCGTATTTGGATATATATGATTGCGTCGCAGTGCTTTCCAGAACCACTTTGGATACTGATGATTATTTTTTCTTATCTCACTTGGTATATACTCGACATCCATTTAAACCATGGCAGATGTCCTCGCAAACTTATAAGTGAATTCTGTTATCTCATTTTATCTGATACACTATACGACCCCACAAACTATATACCGTATATGCATTTAAACAAAAGTAAAAACTAACTGACTATAATTCTGTGTTGTAAACGTACCACAATACATCTTCTGATGTAATTGTAATTTACTTTTACTGGCTGTTGTATGCTAAAGTTAATGAATTTATATTTGTAGAGATTGAAGAATTTATCGCAAACACTAGTTCGTTCTAATTATTCTTACTCTAGATAGATGTGAGAGGTATTCCAATAACGAGACTTTTCACTTTGTTCCGGCCTTTGGCTTAGGTAAAAGGTGGGATACGGTAATATTAATGAATGTGTTCAAAGTACAAAGTCTACTCAGTGAATGACTGTAGTAGAAGTAGCATTTATCCATTATTTGTCTTTCATCTTCACAATTCACTTAAAAAGTAACCAGATTTTAAGATAGTTAAACAGGTAATACCCTATCACTACACAGAATGAACTAGCAGTCTTCAGTTTTTTTTTAACAATAATTCAGGTCTATAGTTTGATATGAATATTTTATTTTTTGCATTCTGTATCAGCCGTCGATTGTGTTTGAAATATCTGACTAATAAAGTCCACATGTTGCTAATATGTAAATAATTTGAACATATCTAGGTCGTCTGACAAAGAATTTACGACTTAGTATATATATGCAGGATGAATAAAAATTATGACTCAGAGACCGACAAATCCAAGGCAAAAACCAATTATCTGTTTGTACACATGTGTTAAAAGAAAAATTCATCAAAAGTTGCCTGCAGGTGTTCGTGTGCATGAGTAATTACATGTGTAAATACCATGTATTTCTTTGTTTGGTTTCGCTTTTCGAGCACATTTTATATATAGAGTTGACTATAAATTTCAGATGGCAGATAAACTTGTTTGTATGCTTTCGTAGATTAGTGTTATGACTATCAGAGAGTCGGAATAAGATGAAGGGATGGAAAAAAGAAGATATTTCTGCACGGAAATTAAGCGTGGGTAGTTTAAGAGATGATATCATTAGTATACTGGTACATGTTTCAGAATAAAGCATTGGGACTTAAAATTCTAAACAAGTTTTTTGTGCGATCGTTTGTCTCCATGATGAAGCCATATTTCAAAATATTGTTAACATCGACAAACTATAATAATACTGCTTACGGATCAATATGGAGTGTTTAGCTGATGTATTTCTATCTAAATTGGAAAATGGTCCTTTAAAAGAGATACTAAACAAACTGGATTATTATTGTCGATATGTTGACGATACCTTTATCATTTGTAACAATAATCAAGATAGACAACACCTGCTCCAAGTCTTCAATAAGGTACACCCAGCTATTAAATTCACTTGTGAAGAGGAACTCCAAGGTAGTATTCCATTTCTGGATGTTCTTCTTACAAAGAGAACAGACGGTACCTTAAAGCGTAACATCTATAGGAAAGCTACCTGGAATGGACAATATACCCACTTCCATAGCTTCATACCCATACAATATAAGCGCAACCTAATTCGTTGTCTTAGTCATAGAATTAGGCGCATATGTACCGACGACTGCATTGAAGATGAAATAAAAATCTCACAAACGCCTTGCTACAGAACGACTATCCTACCAAATTTGTAAAGAAGTATATCCATGAAACTACACACAAAACTAAGCGAGACACAGTAAGTAAGAAAAAGCTTTACTTAAATTTACAATTCAAAGGCGATATATCCAGCGACATATTAAACCGTAGATTAACAAGAGCTGTTGAAAGAACTTTCAGTGCCGCAAAACTGCATATCACTTTCTCAACCAAACCGATACTGACACCGTGCATTAAAGATAGATTACCCAAAATGACGACATCAATGTGTGTATATAAATTCAACTGCTCCTGTGGAGCTAGTTATATAGGTCGTACCCAAAGGAATTTATCTTTACGCACTCGTGAACATATTCCGGTCTGGCTTGGGAAAAGAGCGACCAAATCACTAAATAGTGCAATTCTGGCTCATCTAGTGGATAGCGAACACAGCATCAAAGTAGAAGAGTTGTGTATCGAATACCAAACAATCTCCCCGAAGGCACACGATTACGCCTCCTAGCCATAGCTGAGGCTTTAGAGATTAATAGAGAAAGACCAGACTTATGTGTACAGAAAAAACTTATTAACTCCCTCTGTCTACCCTGGCCCACTATAAGGTCACCAGGATCATAACTTTCCGTATTACTATTACCATTATTATCATTCTGTGATATCATGTCTTTATTATCCATTTCTTCACCCAGTTTATTTCACCTCATTGTTACCCTTAATTTTGTCAACCTTTGTGATTTTACACTAAGTCTACCAACTCTGTAACATCTTATTACAATTTACTATTCAGCCTCTTTATTTTATCATTAGACATTATCGGTCAGCCCTCACATTCAGTGTCCCCATTGTTAATGTGTGTTTGTGTGCATTTTGTGTCTATCGCATTTCTCTCACCCCAATGACACTTGTATTCTGATGACTATAAAACAACACTATATCACCCAATTGTTCATTCACACTTCATCACATTTTTCTGACTATACACCCTATACACATTTGATTGATTATGTTAACTAATGGACTATCATCTCAACTTACACATGCACCCCAATACAGTTTCTGATATTATTTTCATTTGCTTTTATTGGCTATATGTACTCTATTATTCATGGATTTATAACTGTAGAGCCTGAAGAAGAAGTTATCGAAAACAATTGTTCGCTCAAAAGCTAAATTTATTATGCTATTGTTAGTTGCACCTTCTCCTGAGGATGTTTTTTATGGACCTCATAATTAATGAAAGCTTATCGACGTGCGGAGGAAGATGGAAAAGCTCGTTATTGGGGTCCGGCGGAAGGCGACTACAATGGTACTCTGAGAACAAACAGAAAGAAGTGTCAGAGGAACATCGTCAATTGGTTGATCTCAAAATCCTATTGTAATGGCACAAGGCAAGACAAGGAAGCCAAAGTAGATTTTCAAGTGATCAAACCCTTGTTTATCTACATACAGTTTATATACGTCAACCATTCACTGAGCGTTTACATCAAACGACATGAAACAGAATGTTCAGATATACGTAGTATTCTATTACTAACGCAGTATTGAACCGTGTGAAAAGTATTCCATCTCTAACATCAAACAGAACGTCCGAAAAGATATACTGTATTCTGTTACTAATGCCGAATTGAACTGTGGGAATATGTGAGGATCATATTCCGTTGGAACATACTGTTTGCATCACACCACTACACTAGTAAAGAGACAGAAGGCATTGCAGAAGTTTAGGTGTCTAAGGTTTTGTTCCAATGGTCTTGACAGTGATACTAAAGTATCTGTCGCGACAGGCGTTACTAATGCTAGGCTCAAATTCATAAGTGCAGCTACTATTATTTCTGTCTATGGAATGCTTTTCTGACTTTATTACCCGTCAACCGGACATCAGCAAACTAGGGAAAAGAAAGTCAACCAGTTCGACAGTACAGTCAGTGACGAACTACTGCTAAGTAGCTGATGGGACTGGATGACAGGTAGAAGAAGTGAGGCAGTCAGCCTCAACAATTTGGATATGAGTGAACAAAACAGACAGATGCTTCGTTTGTGGAAGAATAAGTCGCTAGAAGTGAAACTGATTAGAACGGAAGTACTGAAATTTTAAAGAATTCAATCTTCTTTTCCCTTTTGTATCAGTATGTGAGCGGTGGATTTGATAAAAGGGGGAAATATGTACAGAATAATATAGCTAAGTGAGAGATAATTCATCCAATTAACAATGGCAGTGTAAGGAGGTTTGCGTTAACAGTTCATGGTGTGGATGAAAATGCTACCTATTTATTATTGTACCAGATTTACGGATAACAATACTGCAGTAGACTTAATTACAGATGTACGTATAGTAATTGATATGGTTATAGCAAAGTAAACATGAAGTGTAGTAATTTAGCGACAGATAGCAGTAGGGGAAAATGATCTAAGAGAAATGGCCTTAACCGTTGGTCAGGAGCAACATTATTTCAAACAAACGCCATTTAGGGTGGCAAACGACCCCCTAAGGCTCAGGTGATCAATGACTCTATGATTGAGTAATCTGTAGACAGTGAAAATAAATGGAGATGACTTAGTTGTGTATACTGAGGTAGAAAGTGACCATACAGATCACACAGAAGCTATCTTAAATCAACTTGGAGGAATTCGAACTGAGCATTAAGAATGATAAGTCACACATAGTTGAAAGCAGTGTCACTGCTTGGGATTATAAGGTATGATACGGAGAAATGAAATTGTTGTGTGAGTGGATTTTGCTTATCGAAAGCAATGCAACAAGGAATTCAGAAATAAAATTAAGATAGTCCTTAAGACGGGTAGCACTTTAAATTTGGTTCATCAAAACTTCGGCACGCTATCAAAGTCTCTCTATAAGTTGCTAAGTAATACCTGTTTTGAAGGGGAACAACAAACATTCAGTCGTAATAAGGAAGTTTTGGACGATCAAAAAATGAGGTTAAGATCACTAATGGTTGAGAAGCACTTATTAGTTTCTACATACGTGATTGATTATGACACAGCAGCAATTCTGAGGCGACCACAAAGAGTTATTGAGGATGATGACAGTGTTTGATACCCTCAGAACAGATGTACTCTACACTAGAAAAGAAATGTTTAGAAATTGTTTGAGTGTTAGGGAAGTGAAGACATTACTCACATATTCAAACCAACCACAGACTTCTTAAATTGTCGAAAACAACGAGCAGTCTTTTAGGGAAGTTATCCCGATGAATTTTGTGTTCATTGGAGTATGACTTGACAACTAGACATATTGCGGGAAAATAAAGAGTAGCAGCTGATTACCTATCAGAGCTAGATATTGAAGCTGAATTACCAGAGGTACCATATAGAGTAAATGCTCTGGGGCAAGATCCATTATAACTTCTTCATAGCCAAAAGTCCTATTCTACTTTTAAGGCAGTTAGCCAAGGTGCAAGTAAACAGAAAGAAATTAAGAAGTTAACAGAGAATAAGGAGTTAGCAATGTCACTTCAGCAGAAAAATGAACCAAAATTAAATACATTGGGGGGTATTAATCTGGTAGTCCATATAGGTAATGCAAACTTACGACCATGTGAGAATAACTACTTACTAGACGCGTGCATTATTATTATTATTATTGCTACCAATACTGATACCACTGCCATTTTTCCATGGAATTTTTGTGTCTGTCTTTTAATCTTCATTAGAGTCATTTTGCGTCCACTTTTCAATATTGTATATGATAATTTTTCATTTTAGGTTACTCACTATGTCTAAGTTTCACTAGTTGTTTACAGCAATGCGGAATGTACAATGCCGAATTCTAGACTTTATTGTCACTGTTAATATTATTGTTAATATTCATATTGTTAGCTACGTTACTAATACTGTTATTAACATTGACTAACTTATCGGAACAATGTTTTTTTAAATATTTTTGTAACATAAACTCTTGGTTCTACGCTGTTCTTTCGGCAGTGCCTGTCTGTCCGTCCCTTTTCTTGCTTCCTTGTATTTTTGAGTGTTTTCATTGTTTCCTGTAATGTCAAAATTAATGGGGAAATCTGCCGACAGTAAGATAGTCGGCAAAATGCTTTAATGTCGGAATTAGTTATAAAAATTGCTAACATGGTAAAAATTTAAATTCCTATGATTACAAGGTATATAATACTGAAACTTTATGAACAGGCAGATTGAAGTTTCATTGAATCTTAAATGGATTCAATTCAACTACTGTGAAAACCAAAGACATGGAACTATGTGACTGTGTAATCACGGTATTATTTACTGTCATAACTTTATAAACTTCGAAAACTCACAAAAGAAACTATGCCAACCTGATGAATATCTGTAAGAATGTACAAGCCACAAGGTTCAAGCTGGATGAAGGTCATAGATATACGTCGTGTAACATAATTTAAATTGAGTAGCAAAATATAAACAGCTAAAAGTGACACCAATAATGTCACCTACATCGGAAGTAGTTGCTAAATCTTTTATGCATAGACTAGAAACCAAAGTTTTAGAAATAGTCAAACCGAATATATGAATAAATAGCATGGACAACAAATTCATCATAATTAGAAGAAATGATTTAGAGAAAATTCTGAGCTCAGTCAAAAATGTTTTCGACGACATCAAAACTACAAAGGAAGATGAATCATAGGACCGAATTCCATTTTTGGGAGTCTTATTCAGGCGAACAGGTAAAGGAAATTCAGAAACACAAGTGTGTAGAAAGTCAATCCGTACATATCAAATATTCAGTAAAATCAGTAACACCCCAAAGCACTCTGTCTTGAGGGTGACACAAGAGAAACTAATATCTGATGACCGCCTTCCAGAAAAATGGTTATTCACAGAGTAGTGGTCAAAATGTATGACGTACGCTAAGAGATTTCAATGCGCTTGGAGGACTATGTACATTAGTTCGACAGGGAAAATATCGGTAACTTAGAGCTAGGAAGGACAAAGAACAAAACTCCTAGACACTGAAACCAATTCGCATTTAATGGACATGTGAATATAGTTCAGTTTTATCAATCAATAAAAATAAGTAAGATCGTCATAAGGTCGAGTATTGGGTCAAAGAGATTAGAATTATCATTGAAGGTCAATACAAAGATAAAAGTATCTCTGGGGGCACAGAGAATCGTAGTCCAGGTCACCATAGAAGACGCGTATTTCACACATGGCGAACTGGTCAAGCTTACTTTCACTTGAAGTTAGCGCTGAAGAAGCTGTCTAGATGGACACTTAAGCCATCCAGCTGAGATAATACAACAACTTCAAAAACATGCTCCTGAGATGACAATCTTTTATGTTACATTTAGGTTGGATATCAAGGTGTTTAGGTAAACGATACTTAAGAAAATAATTTGATTACAACAAAGACCCGACAAAGGATATAAGTATAAAACTTGGGCACTGTGGTGGAGTATAACTCCATTATAGATAAGATTTTATTTTGATATAGAAAAACCATTAAATTTGAGAACTATCGTATTAGTTACACTAAATAAATTTTAGTTTTAAGTCGGTGAACTTACAGCAGGTGATAGTGATGACTGAGGCTGATAGAGGAAGCATCTCAAAATATTATGCAACTTTCTGATCACATAGGGCAGCTGCTGCAGGGTTTTATAACGCAATTAATCAGCTTCATGACAATGAAGTTGAGGTGTAAGTGTTGAGATCCAAATGTAGAGAATGTAAACAAATTAAGATAGACGTAATTCACGACTTACAGTTAACACAGCTGGAGGTGCAGTTTCACCACAGTTTTCTTTAGAATCCGAAATAATTTAGACCGCAATATATGATCTGCTCAATATCACAGATAGTAACCAAGATAGCAAGCAATAGTGATGTTATATACTACTGATCATTTGATATGAGTAGTTGGACATTAACATCAATTTGCAAATTGAGAATTTTCATTTAAAGTATCACCAGTTCGACTGAGCAGCTAGCCATGATTTGGTGGTTTGAACTAATTTGGCTCTCTGCGATGAGTCGAACCGGATACACTGTTGGTGATCTCGGCCTCAAACGAACGAAGCGGCCGTCCTATGCTAAGTTCACTTCGACCTGACTATCAAGCATCTAAGATAGACTTAGTATGTAAAACCATTGGAAATTGCAGGATCCCGGTGACAGGCAAATTATAACTGGTGGACCAACCATGCCACTTATGAGGACTACTAATCAATGTATTAGATGATAGTCCTGCTCTATTAATAAATGGTATTTATTAGAAAATGCAAGCGCTTGAATTTCGACATAATAGTTAACCAGTAGGCAGCGTTCTGATTTCAAAACTCGGCTTGCTTATGTTTGACTCTTCGAGGTGTCTTTCATGAAGACTGAAGAAGAGATAGGACAGCTAGCTAATCAATTGTTATTATTGTCAATAATCGTTGGGATGATGTTATTTATATAAAGCGAAAATCTCAACTGTAAAACCTACCATTTGAGGTTTAGAAATGCGTTGGCTTGGAATCGAACCCGAATATCCTGAGTCGTTGCTGTACATTCTACCATTAAACTAATGATTCACTTGATGTGGATGCTAGGGTGAAAAATTTAATTTTCATGCCAGGTAGGTGATAAACATAACAAAATTGTAACCTGCTAATGCTTTGTGCAATCTGTAAAAGTAGTAGTAGTTGTTGTTGTTTTATTCTCTGTCTACATAACATTACTCTTGAATACAGACTCATGTGTATATTATACGTTGTGGCATACTCTGAGTTATCCTACAGTGTCATCACTTCACAAAATCAGATTAGCTCGGTTAACAATGCTCAAGCGAAAAATATCATTTCCAGTCGACTACCTAAACCACTGAGTAGCCTACCACCTACTTGCAGCAACAAAAGTGGTCAGAAGATCTCGTTCACAGCCTACCTAATTACCTTTTCCACATTAGATGAAAGAAACATGGGAGTGATGAAACGGTAACTTGATCAGAATCTACAATAATGTGTAAAGAAAATCTGATAATTTTCAGGACTCGTTATGGAATCCTGACCATTTAAGTGTGATGGTTAAAAATGTCTTAATGATGACATACACACCTATGTGAACTTATTTTAGACGTCGTACTATGATTTTTTGAGACTGTGGTAATTTAGAAGTCATATTTGTTTATGGATTTGTGATTGGCTGCATCTAAAGTAGCCAATAAGACCACATTGTAGATAATGTCAGTGGAGAATTTCAATTACCTATGCAAATGCTATTGACGATATCTCAAAGGTGTAAGAGAGATGTTTAAAATGAAACTTTTGAAAACAAGACTACGTTTGTACCAGTTTATGTGAAAAGTGAATGCCATTCAGCGATAGGTAACACTTTTGTTTATTTGTATTTTGACCTTTTCTGCTGTTAAGACTAGTCAAATGCCATTTGATTACACCTAAGCGTTGACCTTCATTGATCGTTGATCAGACTGAAACTGAGCAATACAGATTTTTTGGCAACAGTCTTTTAGATGTACCACTTCAAGTTTCGTTCTGAGAACATTTTGAACAGACATCTTTCCCGCTTTACACATCAAGCAAATTTGGTTATTAGTGGTTATTAAAAAAACTCATATGACTAAAGGAAACAAATAGCGGTGTACAGTAGTTGAAGAAATGTGGTTCTTTGTCCTAAATGCTTTAATTTAAAAAAAAATGATTTTTAGCTCAAAGTCTAATTCATTCTTTTTTACTTTGGTGGATTTATTTATTTTAAGGCCCTATATCAAAGCATCATTCATGACATGTTACCAGATGGATGATCTACATTATTTTATTATTATTATTATTATTATTATTATTAAAACAATTAGTCTCCTTGATAAATTTGACTAAGACACGTAGAGGACAAATTTTGCTAGATGATATCATTTCGCAGTTTCGCTACAATTGCTTTACAGCTAGCATCGTTCACAATAATAAAATAAAATGCACAACGATTACTCAAGTGTATAAAACAAAAGCACATACTAATGACCAATCATATTTAAATAGATCAAGTAGACCATGGTATGCGAAGGTTGAAGTCTAATGTTTTTGTACACTTAGTTTAAGATGTATATGATTAATCCAATGAGCTTCCATAACCTTTAATAACCCTGAATTAGAATAATGTGAAATAATTGTGGAGCAGTCATTGATACTGATTTGTGCTTTTGTCTTATACACCTGAGTAATCGTCGTGCGTTTTATTTTATTATTGTGAACGATGCTAGCTGCAAAGCGATTGTAGCGAAACTACGAAATGA
The DNA here is from genome assembly GCA_944472155.2 of Trichobilharzia szidati. Classification (NCBI taxonomy): domain Eukaryota; kingdom Metazoa; phylum Platyhelminthes; class Trematoda; order Strigeidida; family Schistosomatidae; genus Trichobilharzia; species Trichobilharzia szidati. The sequence goes on along the minus strand of OX235279.1, from coordinate 53,221,649 downwards.
TATCATCTCGCAAAATCTGTCTTCTAAATGCCTTATTCAAATCCCTACAGAACCAATACTTGAAAATTAATCTGATGCTCACTAGCGACTGGTCCTATTCAGGTAGTGACCTGGGGTTCTATTGGGAAGCCGTGACCATTAGGGTGCATCAGGTTGAGGATGAGGCAGTAACTCATCGAAGAAGACATTGCGAAGTGGTCGCGCTATGTCATGAGGTTTGAGCCACTGGGACCCGATCCTAGGGCCCATGAATTCTACGAGCTCGCCTTGTAACCAGAAGGTCCTGGGTTCAAACCCCGTTGGTTTCGTACTGATGGAGAGTCCCAAACTAGGACGAAACAGCTGTCAAGTACTCCTAAGTTTTCCAGTGGTTCTATAATTGATGTCAGCTCATGATGAAATCCTCCATCCGATCAAAAAAATCTCTACAAAGCCAATAGTTGAATATTATAATTATTATCGATACAGAGTTGTTGTTTGAATGTTAAGATTGAAGAAAATTAGGATATAATGACTCTTCGCATTCAGATGGGCTTACACATAAGGGTGTTTACTAACTACAACACTTCTTTAATGCATTGTCAGTCTTCAAGTGACTTCATGTAGACACAAGACCCGATTTAGAAGACAACAAACTAACACCTTCCCTTGATCTTGATATAATTTCCTCTTTTTTATCTTTTTTTAAAAACTCATAGGGTTAAAAATGTAAATGTGAGATAAATGGCTACTGAAATATTAGAAGACAAATACCTACTTACAATCTGTTTATTATTGGTTCTTCCGGTCACATACTATATTCTGATCTCAGTTTCATAAAGGTTTACTATTAAAAAAAGACCGCCTAGGATGTTCAAAAATATACAAATATACATGTAAATTTTTAGGGGCTTTTGAAATACACAGAAAAACAACTAACTCCTTCAATTTTATCTCCGTATGCCAAAGACGTTTTACCGTTATTACTACTCTTCGTTTCTATATTAAGATAAAATCTACCAATATAGGACGATTTATTTGTCTATCTGAAAAAAACGTTTATGCTCTTGTTGCGTTTATTAACTTGTTGGTTAAACGATGGTATAAGTAAATGTAGGGTAATTAAATGACTGAATAGACGGGTGAACAAGCAAATCCACTGCAAATGCTATTTTTATTAGTTTAAATATTATTATAGATAATAAGTTAAGCTTTTTACTTTTTTAAGGGAATATAGAATGTATGTAGTAGTGGATAGAACAAGAAACAACAGTAATTGAAACGATTCTTCTTAAAGCACTGTAAACTGAACTGATCCGATTGTAAGATAAAGTATATAATTTTCTCAGGGAGAAACATCTTGCAGTTTATGCGTCCAAGATACAATAATTAAGCGATAGATTTCCTCAAACAATATACTGTGTTTATGAATAGTGCAATTTTCTGGCGTATTCTTTCCTTCCCTTTCTTCTTTCCTCCGCTTTTTTTCATTTTTATGGGAAACAGTATAGTATGAATCCATTCGTACACAACCATTGTATGTATATGGTAGACGAGAAATTCCAATTCTTTTTGTCCCATTTGCAGTTATCTGGATACTTTTCAATTTACTGTTTAATTGCATATTGGATTGTTTTGATAAGTTAGCAACTGGTAAAGGATTTCTGTTGATGTGCTTACCCACATACTCTCTCTCTCTCTTTCCCCCACATACACGTCGGCAGATGTTTACGCGTAAGCACATCTTCTGGGGATAAATATCATTTGTATTCATAAAAGTCTTTTGATTAAAACAGATAAGTGCGCTTATTTACGATTATGTGTGTATGTATATAATTATGGTGTCTATTTTGTTGGTACTAAGATAAAAATAAGATGAAAAACAAGAAAAAATGAGTAGAACGTAGCCGCTAAAAAACAATCGGTCTACCACTTTGATCTTCAGAAAAAGAAGAATAGTAGTGAAAAAAATGATTATTCAGCCAATATGAGAATAAGTTTGTATGCCGAATATAAATAAACAACACTTGTGGATAAATGAAACACTGAAAACGTGGATTGTAGGTTTCTCATTGTACGTTTAGACCTGTAGATGTTCCAAACAGTCTGACGATAAACGACTTATTACTAGGCTGTTTAATTACATTAGAACAATTGTGTTTAAATTCTAGTTTACTAGTAAACCTGCATTTGAATCGCTTAGCGAAATGTTTTATACCATCAGTCACCACTTTGACTACAATAATGACTGAATAACTGTTGATCAAGACAAGGTTGTGGTGGTCTGTAGAGTGTGGCTGACCATGGGGAGTAAGGAGGCGGGCATTCATCGGATTAATGAAAAGACCCTTGAAGATCTGGACTTCGCAGATGATTCATGTCTGGTGTCGGAGAATTGGCTAGTACGTCATCAAACGCAGGTCGAATAGAATGCGGAATTTCACCAATATTTGCCTTCGCCCGATATTGAAGATCAGATGGCGAGAATAAGCAGCAAAGAGCTCTGAAAACAAACCAACAGACAACCTATTGTTTAACAAATTCGCAGAAGGAAATGGGAATGGAGAGAACATACGCTGGGCAGACCACTGAATGATATCACGCTTTTAGGCAGTGGGTGGAACTCGAATGGGGAAAGACGAGTTGGGTGTCTGAGAGTGACACTGAGGAGATCGTGTGAAGGAGTAATGAAGGCTTGCGAGTGGTTGTGAAGCCAACTAAAATAGAACAGAGTCGAATGGAGATGTCCTGCTGAAGTCCTATGTTCCACTCGGAATCTAATGGATAAACAGTAATCAATAAAATCTACTGAATTAGCTTGATGAAGATAAAAGCAGTTTTGGAAGTGTAAACACTAAAAGCCTTATACTATTAGACTTGAACGTCTGCATAAATGCACTGATAAGCGTAAATGAAATGGGTTCATTTGAGAATTTCACTGCCAGTTGACGCCACCGGGAAACCACTGAAAAACAATGAGCGCTATGTATTTGTCTTGGGCTGTATTAAGTTTATTTTCTCCCTATTTTTCTCTCTGTCTATCTTCAGTATAAAGGAAAATTTTTGTAAGATGACTGACCTAAAATTTCTAAGTGACTGCGTCTTCTATAGCCTTTAGAAACATTAGAGTTACAAGTGTTGATAGCCTAAACCATTCTGCTTTAAATCTATAAGGTTCAAAACGTATGTGCTTGTTCTAAGCCCTCTTGAAGTAGGTTCAAGCTCGATGGTATCAAACATCCGTGACAGTGGTGCATTTCAGACCCAAATGGACAATTTTCAAATGTTGATTTGCGGTGATGTTATTTATCGTTAGTAAGAAGAAGTTGGAATTCAGGAGCTTTTTGGATTCCCTCCCAGTGTATGAATAGAGAACGGACTCACCTGGTAGGCAGAAGCACCTGTGTTTGAACCTTAGTGAGGTTGTATGTACGTACTGATGAGGAGTCGCAAAAGAGGTAGAAACAAGTGTTCAGTACTCCCTTGTTTTCAGTGGTTCTTTAATTATTGTCAGTTCGTGAAATGGACAACTTTTCTGGTTCCCCTGGATCTTTCTGAATGGCTAACTTTAAACTCCTTTCACTGGAAACTGACTTATAGACAGTCATTCACTCCATTCAAAAATTTTAAATAGTAAAATTAGGAGAGGTTACTTTTATTGAATGAACTGCATTTCACTAGTCATAGTTTTTACTAAATCTTAAAATGTGTCTGCTTTAATAGCAGTCTAACCTTGTTTCATGTTTTAAAACATCACGGAGTTCTGTTATCTTCAGCTTAGATGGTAGAACTGTAGATCAGGTATTTTTTCAAAACTGAATTGTGACATGAACACATTTAAAGGATAATTATATTTCAATGGATTACACACAATGATAAGTTTTGATATTGGTAATATTTCGAGCAAAATTACTGCCCGTGTTCACGTGATGTTGGAATTGTTTGGATTTTTAATTCACACATTTATGATTTGTACTCATATATATAGTTCATTTTTTGTTCATTCATTTTTGTGCATCCAGAATTATATTCCAGGTTGTTGACAGTTGTAATGAGTCACCCTTGTTACATGTATCCGGTGTGACATTAATAAATATAGATTCTAAGATTTAATAGAGTGAAATATTCCCATATCATGAATTAAAAGTCAATTCAGCTGTTCTTCATGCACATACCAATTCAACTGTTCCTGTGGTTCAAGTTATATAGGGTGCACTATTAGGCAGGTTCGTTTGCGGGTTCGAGAACATTTACCAGCTTGGTTCAGCAAGGGGGAAATTAAGTGAATAAAAAGCTCGATCCTGTCACACTTGGTCTATGCTGGACATAGCATCGATGTCAACACAGCTTTCTGGGTTGTATACCGAATTCCGAAGTCCTTATCACGTACAGTTCGCTTACGTCTACTACACATAGCTGAAGCTGTTGCAATAAGATCGACTAAACCGGAATTTGTATCCAAAAAGAACACATTCGGACGCTGTTCCTACCGTGGCCAAACTTGGATTGATGATTCTTCTTCTCACCAGGAGTGCTTCTTCCCCTTAACCCTCTTGGTTTTTATCTTTCTTTGCTTATTATTACAATTATAACTATTATTATTTATTATAATTTATATCCTTCATGCAAACATTCTCTCAATACTATTGTAACAACAGAAGACAAGGGCCAGGCAACAGATCGTTTATTACGAAAAATCAACACGTATTTATAGATTTTTATGTACATTATTGTAGGTCAACGTTAGTGGAAAATACAGTCTGTTGATTGGTTGTTTCTCACACAAAGTTAACCTTGCATCGCTTGTGGCTGTGTCAGTTCATCTATATGTTAACTGTATCCGCCTGTCCACCTTGACCTTTGACCTCAATTACTGTCAACCAATTTGGCCAGCAAACATCTCTCACCACAACATGACTAATATTTGATACATAAACATTGACCTCAATTACTGTCCACCACTTGGCTAGTAGACAGCTGTCACCACACTATCGAACTTTCAATTTATACTATCCGGATAGTGATATTATCTCTTTTCCCATTATATATGCCTTCACCTGTTTCATTTCACACATTCGTTATTTCATTATGAACCTCTCATTGCAGTCTTACTATCTCCTGTTTAATACAGACCACTTTGTACTAGCCACTCACCTGATACCTTTTACAACCTTAAACTGACTTGTCAATTTAGACGGCAAGTTAGTAATAATGAGAAAAACGATGTTGGGAAATTCTTCTCGCACATAAACAGTCATGTCGACTGAATGAAATTCACTATGGAAATAGAGAATGAAATGGGGGGAGTGCCTTTGCTAGACTTCAAAATACAAAGAGTAACAGATGGTAGCATAAAAAGACGCTATATTCAAAATTATGCACTCTGGAAGATTCAATGATTATCACTCAGCTCATTCACTAACACTAAAACGAGGATTAATACGAGGTCTTGCAGATAGAATCCGTAGACTTACAACAACACCGGAGAAGCAGCGTAAAGAAATAAACGTCCTGTTCAAAATGTTACTCGACAACAACTACCCAAAAGAATTTACCAAAGATAATAAAAAAAGAGAGGAAAGAGAGTAAAACCGGAGAATGAAAAGACGGAAAAATGCAAAAAAAACAGTCATAATACCATACAAAAATGATACATCAGAGAAAATTCGAAGAAACCTAAAAAAAAATTGGGATTCGCACAAAGTTTAAATCGACGAATCTAATTATAAATAGAATAAATCAACTGAAAGCTACTATAAAAATGATGGATAAAACAATGTGCCGACTGTCCGACTAAATATGTGCGTCAAACGTCCAGATCACTCAAAATAAGAGTGAGTGAAGATAAATGCCTAACTAAAGGTCAACCAACAGGAACACAAGCTTACAAGAATTTAGAAAAAAATTCATCTATAACTGCACATGCATGGGACAAAAACCACAATATCGATTGGAACAATGTTTGTATTCTAAAATCTAATATGAACAAATGGAAAGAGAGACTTTTAACAGAATCCATATTTATTAATGTCACACCGGATACATGTAACAAGGGTGACTCATTACAACTGTCAACACCCTGGAATATAATTCTGGATGCACAAAAATGAATGAACAAAAAATGAACTATATATATGAATACAAATCATAAATGTGTGAATTAAAAGTCCAAACAATTCCAACATCACGTGAACACGGGCAGTAATTTTGCTCGAAATATTACCAATATCAAAACTTATCATTGTGTGTAATCCATTGCAATATAACTATACTTTATTTGATCTATTCCACGATGCTCAAACTCTTTACTGCCATTAAGGACCACATTCGTTTAGTAACTCTAATGTGTGACACCATAAGATACTATTTTCATATAACTTATTCTTAAGACAATATATATCTGTAAACTTTCCGTATTCAGTTTTTATCTTCTTTAGTAGCGGCTTACATATCTTATCTCTTAAGTTTTTCTTTTAGCTTAAAGAATGCATCTGAATCAAGCAACAGTGAACAATATAAACTGAATTACTTATTACTGTAAATATTTTTCCTCAAACCATTTTCTTCCCAGATGTCGTGGGCACTGACTCGCAATCATCTCCTGATGTTGATACACGTTTTTTCTTTACAGAAATTACACTTAACATGTAATCAGTAAATCTTCAGCAAATACAGAATAATTGAGAATTATGAATAGAATCTAAAAGTGGATGTTCTTACAAGACACAATCAGATATGTAGGTCATTCAATAAACTTGTGGTCCATGGCTATTATTTTAGCCGCAAATAAAGTTAGATAGGTTAACTTCATTTTCAGAAAACAAGGAACCTGAAATTCATTCAAACAACTACCTTACTTGAAACTTGGTATGTTGTTTTGTTACCTTTACGACTTTATAAATGTTTATTCGCAAGCGAACATTAACTTTACTCCATATTATCTAAGCTGTTGTTTAAGTAGTGAGTTCTTGAGTTGAATGCATCCACTTTCTGCGCTTCTCTTTGTGTGATTAATAATAAGAGAAAAAAGAGCATTCGCTTTTAAAAACATCAAAACATACAGGTTTCTGATGTACACAGTGTACTCATAGACATTCATTGCCTCTTGGTTAATATATAGAAAGTTTTTTGATTCATTTGTGTTGTCTGAGCTGGTTGATTTAACTGAGAAGCTTTCATCGTCCTTTTAGACAAAATCTTCAGCACAGGTTTTAGTATGAGATGAACTTATTTGAATTTTCCCTGAATGAGCTAAAAATCTTCTACATTATATAGAAAGTCTGCTGAAATATCTTATTTAAATCTTTTGACTTACTTGTCAGTAGTCTTGGTTCACAACCATTTGTTACCAAGATCTTACTTTTTTATATAAAGTGACGTTAATATTTCTATAAGTGAATTGAGTAGCTGAATCGGATTTTAATATGAACTTTTCTTTTTATATACTCCAAATTTCGTACTCCTAACTATTTCCAGCATTAACACTGAATGTTGTGCACATTCTTGCTTGCACGAAATGTATTTTACAGATTGGGGACAACCTAGGCTACCTATAAAAATCAGCTGAAATATGGATGAATTTAGAAGGAAACAAAATATTCCCGTTTTATATTTGGAAACTGTACACATCTCCTGTAAGATATAGTAATTACTAATCAGAACTTAGAGCCTGAAGAAAGTTATAATGACTAATGCTTCTAAATATGTGGCTTATGTAAAAGAACTCTAAAAGTTATTTGACTGGATGTATTTTCACCAACCTTCATATAGTCACATTGATGTAGTCACATTTTCACTGTATTTTGCATCAACAGGTATATTCAGAATTTCAAGATAATATCATGTCTCATGGATAGTTACGCGACATGAAGAATTAGTTATGAAGTCGTCCAGACATTATCAGTTACCGTTTAGAAGCATCAAGTAATGTGTGTACAGCGAAGGCTATGGATTTATTTTCTCTGTTTAAATTTTGAACAATCAACTATTTGTGATTAAAATGAACTACATAGATGAACACTGATGTGGTTCATTACATTGGAAAATACTAATTTTTGCAGAAGTCGTACCTCTAGGTTCACAACTAGCGTCTATTGTACACATCAATTCATTCATTTTATTGTTCACGCAATACATTTTCTGTGGGTATACTAAAAAACCTTATTCCTAACAACTATGCACCTTAACTTATAAGCTTATTTCAAAGTAGCTGAGAATTTACTCAAGGTGGTTAATCTCCAGGATAACATAGAATCACCGTAAGTCTTTGCATTACCTCAGTCAAGTCTTTTTAATAAACTACATAATATTGTAGACGACCAATGTAAAGGTAAGTTTTCATTGTTTTAAACGAAAAAAATGTTTTTTAATTGCCATCAAATTCGACACAGGCGAAATGACTGTCAAGCATTCGGTTGTCTCACTAAGCTTGATACCTCTAATCCTAAGTCAATGTCATATCAAATTTCCCTATAATAATAATAACTTAGTACCGACTGTCTGTGTATCTTTGAAAAATCTACCAAACTAGTGAGTTAGACTACTAAATGAAATGAATAGATATAAGACCAGTCATAATGTTATGGATATCTATCTCTTCAGAGAGACAGAAATGATTCAAACGTTATATTGTCATTCCGCTAACCTGGCGCCAAGCTCATCAGTAGTTTTGTCGGAAAAGAATTTCTCATGGATGTGCCAAATTGTTCATACTAATCATAACCGACTGTATTTACTTGATGTTATGACATAATTTTATGTTTTAAAAATATTTTACCTCTGTCATTTCACATTTCTCCTATCAAATGAGTAATATCACATAATTTAGTACTACGGACTAACTGAACTTCTAAATTCAAAGATATTTTATAAAATAAATATTAGTTGAATATGACACTTCGGTTGTTTTATTCACGTAAAATTTTTTTAGATGGACACCAGCCCCACTTCTGTAGGTCTAGCTGGAGTATACACGCTTACAGACTGAAATTCTCGGAACTAAATAAAACAAAGGTTAATTTATATACTTATGATGGGTTCATCACATTTTTTTTACCTACCTACTGTTAGTGAATTACAGAGAGAATGCCTCAGATAATCTTGATTCAACAAGTTTACCTAAAAATAAGTGTCATACCAGCAATAAAATTTGCTCGTGATAGTCCTGTCTGGCTTCATTTCCCCGTTTTAGCTTTAACCGTCACCTGTTTACATAAGTCATTGTACCTGAAGAGTAGAAATATGTGCATGTTTCCACTAGTCAGTGAATCTACCTAAAATATGCAGCGGCTTGAATTCTCGTTTGTAAAGTCAGGAAAAAACTCAGTCAGTTATAAAACGAACATATATTGACAGCAATATGCATGATTCCAGATGGTTAGCCATGTTCTATGCGCACTTTCCTAAGGTATTACTAGTTTTTGTATTGATGGTTTAATAGCTATTGAATCTGCTCTCCATTAAACGTTTTTTCTGAAGGAGAACCGTGATGTTAAAATGGTGAAGGATGATTCAGCCAAAGACAATGAAAATTAGGGTTGAGGTATAGAGGGTCCGAATTTACTATTAGGAATCCATGATTACTTCGGTTAATAGATTCGAAGCCGAACAAAATGGCAAGTGGTCCGGCTCTTGTATTCTTCTGTTCGATTCTGATATTTTATTATTCCTTCTGAATTTTGTCATCTACATTGTTACGGGGCTTAGACGTTTCACCCAGTTTGCTTTTTCATGAGGTCTCATCTTATCTCAAATTTTGTACGAATTCGCTACTGAGTCAGTTAGTTGCGTGTTCTATTAGCAGAAGTGTGAATGTAACTAGAAGGAGTGTTATGGTTGGTTGAAACAGCTATCCACCATCACTTAATTCTTGCTGATTTTGGATTTATATACAATGCATCATAAAGACCAAGCAGAAAGTAGGATTAAATTTGCCTACAGATATTTTAATACTCACAGTTAATACTGACAACACAGTGTCTGAAGTCAGTTATAGTGTGAACATAGGTGACATGTCTTTAAACTTAATAATTCTAGAACACAAAAATACCACGTTAGTAGTACAACACTGATGACTTCAAAACAATTGTTTCCCAGATAAAGAAACACATAGAACTGTATTAACGTGTAAAATAAAATGTTTAATCTGAGTCATGCTTACATATTTATGGCGAGAATAACACAATATGCCGTTCGTCCCAGCCACTGTGCGCACTGATATGGCATTAATTAATAAGTCACCGAACAATCCTGTTGTTAGACATAATTAACAGATAAAGGTAATCTCTGATTGATGGACTGTTTAACCAGACATCTGACGCAAGGAACACTGAGGGTGACAGACAGTTTTTCCCTTTACAGTGCTGAAGTCATTTCGCTGTTGTTGATATTGATATAACATGATAATTTACCTCGAGCCTGCCTAGATTTTATTACAGGAATAAAATTAAACTCTTTTATTTAAGATTACATTTGAATAAAACACTAGATCAAATCACAGTGTCGCAAAGAATGCGTCACTGACGTTCGTCACTTAGAATACATACAATTTGGATAGATTCCAACGGATTCACATAGGGGAATCAACCGGTTACAGACTACCAACAAATGCTTTTTGCGGAAACAAATTGAATACAAAACTGATTCTAAATGTACATAGGAGGGATTCACTTTATAGGTTCTGTCAACAAATTCAGTTGACTCCATCTGAATACAAACTTATTCATTCAAGGTCTAATAAGTGAATCAAAAATTGATATAAGAATAGAACTTGTGCAATGTGGTAGAATGTAATTCCATTATGGGTAAAATTTATTTTGATAAAATCTCACAGAGTTATACAGTAATATTTACTGATGACGTTTCGAGCACAATTTATTTCTCTATTTAGCCATAAACAGGATAAAAACATCGTCATCACAAAAGCTGATAAAGGAAACTCTACCGCAGTTTTGGATAAGTTTGACTATATCAAAAAAGTTACTGAACATATTCACACGGGTCCATATGAGGAAATTAAGAAACCTGTTGATACAATAATGAATACGGTTAAGAAATCTACAGCAGAATGAAGCCGTCACTAGGTAAGTCTAAATGGTTTAATTTAATGCCTAAAACTAATAATGCTAGTAGAATGTATGGTACTATTAAAATACACAAGCCAGGTTACCCCATACGACTTCCAATGTACAATGTACAATGCGTCAGCAAGTAACCGTATAACTTTCATTATGCTGATTTATATTTTGAGTAAAGCAGATGCAATATTGTGACAAATGCTGAGAATTCCATTCTGTACTGTTTTTGGAATAAAGTACATTATTATTATTGTTGTTATTATTATTAGTCATACACATTACTGAGCTCAGCTCACTAAGCAAGTTTTTAATTTGATGATTTCAGTGTTTCTAGTTTCTCTGGTTTTGTAATCTGATGAATATACGCTATAACAATGAGTAGTAGTGTATTAACTTGACTTTCCAAGAAAATATAAGTTTTCTTGAATAATATATATAAATTACTCATCAAGTGGCACGACAAAATTATCTTATTTGCCGAAATTCTTCTTGTTAATCAATCAAAACTGTTGAGAATCTAAATTTTCTGTTACCTTCATTAGACAACGTACAAACAACATGAATGTTTGGTAGTTCTTATACATTTTGGTTAAAAGGAAGTGCATGACATTATTGGGTTTCTGAACAGAAATCGATTGGGTTATATCTTACAGAGTCATTTAACTAAGACTGGCAAATTCAGTAGAAAATTCAAATTACCGTTATGTTGCAGATGATAACTATTAGCTTGAATAATTGTAAATTACCTTGATGACTAATTAACAGCTTAAAGAGATGATGATGTTTTCACTATGATAGGCATGACTTAAATCAGTATAGCGAAATGCATGTTGCATACACAAAGATACGATAAAAAGTACGTAAATCATTAGACATCCAAATAAAACAAGTATTCTTCGCAAACCGTTAACTATTTGTGAGATTTGGACATAGAATTTCCAGAACTGTTCAAATTATACAGATAAAAAAAATAATTTGAACTGTTGGAAATAGGTATGGTCAAATGTCGAAGCGAAAATTCACATTGCTGTCGGATAAATAATGTGTTCAGCTAAAAGGAACAAAAATTTATCGTTATCGTTTCAAACCATAACTTGACCTTTGGGACATGACGTTAAATCACGCTTCAGATTCAGGACATATTTTCTAAGCGGATAGAGCATAACGTAGTGTAATAAATTCGTACAGTAAGCAGTGTTATAACTTGTCAGCAGTATGAAGACCATGAAAAGTAGCACAGCATACTTAACTATATCCAAAGGGTCGGATGAGGTCAAACAGGCTAATTCCGAATATTTTCCATAAACAGGACTCACATCATTTTTACCAAATCTGTCGACAAATGTCAATATATTACTGAGGTCGGTTGATTTTTCGGCAACAACTAGATATCGATGTATTGCTCTTTGCTTTAGCCGTGTTGATATATCTACAGTACCATTTGGCTATTTTACTGGTTGATTAGAGCGACTAACAAGATGACATATTATTACGTGATGAATTCATTAAATCCTGCTTTATTAACCTTTATTGCTTGTTTTAAATTCGTATCGGGAAATAAATGTTTCCAATTCTTGAAGAAGCGTCTCCCGGAAAGCACTATCAATGCACTAAATGATCTAGTGAAATTGAGGTGTAGGATTGCTAAACACTCTGCGCGACGTGATTTTTTGAAGGAATGTATCCAGACTAATATTTATCCTCGGACATTTTACAAATCCTTGCGTAAAGATCATTTGAGACCTACAAGGCCAAATCTTTACCGTCTTGCTGAATCACATTTGTCTTCTGAAACAGATGAAATCAGTAATTTATGCGTATATTACGTGAGCGTTGGTGGTTCGGTGGTAGAATGCTAAGTAACCATGCATGAGGGCCGGGGTTAGATCCCCGGTCGACACGCTCCTAAATCATGCTAAGGCGGTAGTAAACCCCGTAAAGATAAGGTGTTTTACAAATTGAAAACATGAGAATTTATTTCAAATTCCATCATGGTTAAAATTTATTTTGATAAAGTCTCACAGTGTTATACAGTAATATTTACTGATGACATTTCGAGCACAAATTATTGCTCATGTGATTATGATTCAGACCAAGAATAAATAGAGCAAACACTTGTTTTCAATAAATTCTTTTTTAGGCCGCACATTTATAAATCCATTAATTTTAGCATACAATAGCTAGTAAAGTCACATCAGTACAAGACAGAATAATATTAAGTTAACTTTGACGGTTATTTAAGTCTGCATGCATGGTGAATTAGAACATGACCTTATATATACACGCACATCAATGAATTATTTTATTTTATCTCTTGTTCTTATTGACCATACATACTTTAAGTGATAATCAAAATTAACTGGCTATTACTCCATCTTGTACCACAATATACTGTGTGATATAATTCTAATTTTCATTTATTGTATTCTAAAATTAATGGATTTTCAGTTGTACAACCCGAAAAGGAATTTATTGAAAACAGTTGATCCCAGCAATTACTTTTTCTCTAAATTTTACAGTTTCTATCTGCTTACTTAAATTATATATGAGTAGGTAGTAAATTTCAACGCATTTAGAGAAAGCGGATTACACCAAAGAATAGAATTCAGTGTTCATCCATGCAACTACTCAGGATATGATATTGAAATTACTGCCTGACTATATTTAAAATCAAAAAACTTTTTTGAAAAAGACATGGTTATCTTTTAGGTAGAAAATTCGTAATTTCACGGATCCCAAGGATTGCTGCGCTAGATACCTGAATTTCCACACAACATAAAGGATCAAATTTTCTCCATTTTTTATCGTTGCAATGATTTAATTATATCCTTTGGTGGCAAAGTGTACCCATGCACATTTTTAATTGAATTGCAACCTAGTGTTGACATTTCTCGGAGACGAGGGGAAAATATCATGAGGAATTGGTTTACGCTTCGGATCAAGCAACATTATGTCATGCGATATACTACTGACTATTATTTTACCTGAAGACAGTAGATGTAGAGAAAATATAAGTATACATAAATTGTCCCAAGAATTCTCAGAATCAAGCTGTTATTATTTATTGAGACATGACGCATTCCATTCATTTCTAGAGAAACTAATTAATCAATCTTCAGTGTGAAGTTTATTTCAGAACCAAATTCAGACAGAGACGAGTTACCGTATCAAGACTGCCTAATTAAGCGGAAAGCACTTGAATATTTTAAAATGTCTGTATTCAGGAAGATGGCACACTGGGATATTTCCAATCCCAATACCTTATCTTCTTAAACATATCAGTATGGGTCAGCAAGGGGATCGTTCTACACAACAGAACGGAACAACATATAGATTACCATAGTTTCTTTCCACTCCTGTATAAAAAAGCTTTATTCATACGCACCCAACAAATTTTCGCTTAGGTTACCACTGAAGGATAAATACAAAATCTTACTTAAAGTTGTAAGATAATGGCTATCCGTGAAGACGTCAAACATAAATCTCGGTCATTTCGTTGGAGTCTGATCAACTTAACAAGAACTCATACAGTTACTCTATAGAACTTACCATGCTACTGAGGTCATGGTTACAGAAAAGAAACTTATATTCTTATGTAAACCTTCACAGCACTTGAATGAAGGTGTGACAACCTAAAGTGTTAACCAATTTACATGTATGCGTGGTGACGCGTGTATACGGAGAACCCATTGGCCTCTGAAGACCACAGAATGCAAAAAGAAGTGAAGTTACCCAACTTAAATGACCCAAGAGATAGATGTCCAACGTCAGCCATCACAAAGCATATCCTACAAATGGGTCACAAAGTTGATTTTAATACTGCCTTTAAACACATATACATCAAATCTCACAATGTAAGCAAATTACTTAGGATACACAGTAATCGAATTTTATCTAAAGACATTGTGTGGGGGTCCCAGTGGTATGTCTGATATATTTTACATTGATACATCCTTTTGATATTGTTCGCCTCAAAAAATATTCAAATCACATAACAGTTTGATTGTTCCAGCGATCAGCTGCAGAACCTGCAGTATTAAGTATTTACTTTGCTTACAATATCAGGTTATTTCTTCCAGTTATCATGGAACTACTGGAAGACAAAGAGGCTGGGACAAGTATATTTGGACTGAATGTATTGTACTAAACAAAGCAGCAAAGTTTCATCAAGCTAATGAAACGAAGCTGAATTGTGGAGTAGTCAAAACAATGATATGGACGATAAGTGAAATCTTTTATTTCTTATAATATATTTTAAGTCAAAATCCAGGCTGAATGCTCAATATAACCTTCATAATAGTCTTATATCTTTATAGTGAAGGGTTTGAACCACCTGTCCTGGTTTTTGGCAAAGCCCAAATCAGGGTCCTTTTAGTTACAGTGTTACCAGTAACAATCAGCACAGTCCATTAGCAAATCGATTCTATCACATCATACTAGTATCCATCACCTTTATAACCAATAACTACAGTATTTTAATATTTTGTACATCATCAGTAAATTGTTCATGGTCATACGCATTTGAAAAAAAAAACTACGAAATATAATGACTTCATTTTGTGTAAACAATATGTTTTTCTTGCTTTGTTCAAATATTTAAATATCATCACGCATGATCGTTCAGAATAAGAGGTCCTAGCCATTAGGATACAATACAAATAGATTTGTCCTCTTAAATTTTATTGAAAAACTTATTAATAATGACAGAGTAAAGAAACACTGCTTTTGGAGACGAAACCATTAGATGTTTATAAGAAAGCAACTAGATGCGGTGAATTCATAGAGTTCTGAGCGGTCCATCTTTTTTGACTTACTACAATATGCAAAATAGGATCAGTTGTATACAGTTTTAAGTCCAAAGTACTTCGCTAAAACCATATTCTGCTGTAGAGCTAGACAGAAAATTCCTTCTACCATCTAAAAAATACTGTTGCCTAGTAGTCATACTTAGTAAACACAAGTTTATTTCAATGGAAAACGGCAAAACTTTCTTGATCTCCGAAACCTTAAAACTGTCAAAGAAGAATTGCAATAAACACAGTTTGTTTTCTAAAAGAAACACACTCACCTCCTCTATAAAACATTAATAGTCATATTCCAAATCTTTTCCCATAAGGATTTACTCCCTTAACAGTCTATAGAAAGTCTGAATTTAAATGAACAAAATTCTGACTGTCGGAAATATTTTTCTGACGTGAATTGAAAACAAGTTACAAATGCGAAAACAGTAGGATTTAATGAATTCATCAGCTGACAAACTCTAGCTAATTTTTTTTACTTTTTGTATATGCTAACTATTGTTGAAAAAATATTTTTGAATTATGTGTATGTTTAGGACTTGACATCTGACTTACGAAAAGCGATCTTTTTCCTAAATTGCATGTTCGTAATTCACATCACCTGAAAAGTATCCATTGAACAAAATTCAATTCATTTATGTATTGAAACAGGATATTTCTTTTTTTTTACTCAATAGTGTTTCAAGCAGAAAAAACAGATCAATGGCATAATATATGCCATGTAGAATCTTCAAAAATGAATACGTATAAGTTATATCTGCCAGTTCAGATTTAAGTCACGCTCACTGAAGTGATTCTACGGATATGAATCGTCTTAAACACTACGTTCACAACCTAACAGGCTGCAAAGTTTCATCAACAGCTGCCTTTACTTCATACTGATGATCAGGTTGTCGAAAAGGCAACAAGGAACTCGGACAGCGAACCAAAACAGGACCTACTGCCCAAGAAATTTTTGGAAAAATATGGAGATGGACCGAATGCACGCTGAGGAGACCGTTGAGAGACATCACGCTCAAGACCGGAGGGTGGAACTTGAATAGGAAATGACGCTGTGCGTGTCCAACAGTGACATGTATGTTGTGTGAGGGGAGATGAAAGCTTATGGACGGTCGTGAAGACAGCTAAAAATGACTTCAGAGAACAGAATGAAATACAGATGTATATATATATATATGTGTATATAGTGTTAGAAGATTTCAGTACAAAATGTTTCAATAGCACTATCAGTCGGAGGAAATCGTACTGAATCTGACTTACTAAAGGGATTTTTTCTTAACTTTAGGCGTATGAAATTTCACAATTATCTTACCAATGATCTACAGATGCAAACAATGGTTTGAGGTTTAACAACTCAAACATTAATCCTATTAAAGTCTGACTGCCATCAACAGGTAACAAAGTTATTGTAGCTTCATGAATTGCAGTGGGGAGTGAATCTCATTAACAGGTTATCGTGTTCACGGGCCAAGCAGTTAGAAAGTCTTTATGCTGTGGCACACCACTTATCTATGTTTTGAACAAGAAAATCTCAAGAAGTTTTTGTTGTTTAAATAAAGATACTAAAGAGAAACTGTTATGAACAGTTATGAACAGCTGTCCAACTACATTAAACT
This sequence comes from Trichobilharzia szidati, assembly GCA_944472155.2. NCBI lineage: Eukaryota > Metazoa > Platyhelminthes > Trematoda > Strigeidida > Schistosomatidae > Trichobilharzia > Trichobilharzia szidati. Next base: position 53,204,180 of record OX235279.1, on the reverse strand, counting down.
GTATGTTGGAATAATGACTCCGTAGATTTCGACTAAATGAGGGTGTACAACAGCACTGTGTAGTAGACAATATATTTGAAGGGAATCAGAATTAATACTAAGATAAAGGAAGTTTGATAACTAGTTGTGTCTCATGTACTCACGGTAGTAAGGAGATAAAAGTAAACATGTAAGCACCTGCTTCCAGATCTCATAAACACGAAGTTAAATGAGAAACTTTAGAATCAACAGTTTTTTGTTTTACATTGCATGGTGAACACTGTCATAGAAATTTGAAGCTCCTTCAAGAAAAGCATTTGTGAACAATATTTTTCACTGTGTTAACATAAAGATTACACAATGGCCATAAGGTTTGACATTCTCGTTACTGAATGTGCTGGTGAATACAACATATAATAATAGTTATATCACACATATTTTTGAGAGGAATTTATTTTACGTCTTCAATGATGAATAAAGTGATGGTTTTTGGAAGATAAAGTCTACTTCTGTAGTGCATATAACACTATTTTCCGCTGAGACATTAAGGCTAATGTTTAAATAGGCTGATAGGAGTCGCCAATGCAATCTACATCTTATTCCCAAAAAGCAAACACATCAAGTAGTTTATTTTGAACATTCAGGTTCTCGAAATGAACTACATTTTTAAATTGGTTGGTGCAAATTCCTGTCAATTATTCATTATTGCATGAAAATAAGGAAAACAAATTAGAAAATAAAAAATACTTTCTCAAGTACAATTATCAAAACTTCTCATATTTCATCCGGAACTTTTGTTGTTAGCATCGAAATTCCGGGTTATAGATTCTGGTACTTTACTAAAATGTAAGTAGCTAGAAAAATTTCCAGTTTTCAGGCAGGCGAAGAAATACGTAAGAGTGGAAGGAAAATGATAGAGAAAGTCGTGTGATTTTAAAATTAAGTGAGTATGTAGGAACAAATCATTTTACCTTGATAGCTTCCCATCATTTTTCATAAGGAATACAGCTGGTCCGCCTGAGTGATTATTCCCAGCTCTGTGATAATCACTGGGTCGATACTTACGTATACTTTCAATGCTGGAATACCTAAACCAAATTATTCAATACAGGTGAATTTAAACAACAAAGTCCAGCATGAAATAATCAATTTGACTTCGTTTACCACTTAATAAATCAAACGCTAGGAATTTTGTCAGTTAATATACCACTAGAGTATAGTATCAGTCTAACTTCTATTTGAAATTCAAAGCAGAATAAAGCTCTGCCTCTAAAACTTACCAAGCTAACAGTTTATTAGCAAGCAGTTTACCCGTTAAATTTAACTGGAAATAGCATTTCATTGTTAACTGTTCTTTTTTTATTTCACTTATTTTATTTATGAAGCACATAATTAAATAAAGTGGTGCTTAGATTATCAGTAAAGTTCAATTTAACCTACTAACAACACTTTAGTCAGCGAATTTTAGCATCAATGGATAAATTTTGTTAAGTACTGTCATCAACAGAAACTTCACAGAAATAATCATGATATGAAGTGAGTAGTAAATATTTTAAGTATTGAAACAAATAAAGGTTGATGAGTCGGGTAAAAAAAGTGCTTAATGGAATATATGAGTACAGTTCAACAATAATTTTATTAATATTCTATACGACATTCTCCATAGTTTTAGTTCACTTAACTGTTTACTGCAAGTGTCATTTTAGATGTTGCTTAGAGTTTCAGTGTTTCATATTTAAGATCTGTCGCAGTATTTTCAATAACAAGAAAGTTCATACACTTATTCTCCTTTATGAATTTGAATAAAGCAAGAACAATGGATCGTTTACTTCATCAGCTACGTACAGCCTAGATAAACAGATTAAGTTTACGTACAGAACAGTTTTAACATACTTGCAAAAGTTAGATGATTTCAGTTGAAAGGAGACTCCAAACTTAATAAACAGTGTTCAGAAATTACACTTATACAACTTCTACACAAAAGGTTCAAGTTTAAAAATGAGTGCTTGGAAACAGTGGCAGAATGGTTTTGTAATAAAGGCAATGGAGATGATATGATGAGGAGCTTGTTCCGTTTGGTAAATACAATAGTCTAAAACAGCTTCTACAACAAGTCTTCTATCGTCTTCAGTTTGTATAGTTTTAACGCTTATTGATGAAATCTTGGTAAGTCGGGTAAGACATATTGTTTTCCTTAGGAAAAAAATACTGAAGTAACAACTGACTACGATAAATTAATAAGAATTTCGGAATCAGAGTACTTCTTATGTGGAATTTAACACATATATATATATATATATATATATATATGCTGTACACTATGGCTGCGAACCTTTCACTAAATAAATATCTAATTTTCGAGAAAGAGTTAAAATCCAAAATCAACCGCTGAGTTTATACCACCTGGTGAAAATCTGTGTTTCATTTGAAGCAAAATCGATAGTGTCAAGCAATTTCAGTGTGATTTTATATTAAAAGGATGCAATGTCAGATTCGGTACTGGAGTGACGCTATCAAATTACAAGATTTTAGGATGAAAAGTGAAAAATTGTCTAATTAGTCAATAAGCTGACTTATAACGATGTTGAATGCCAATAAATATATAATCACATCCATTTCTTTATGACTTCATTTTCAAATCCTTTCGATGATATGTTCTGATTGAAATTGAGTTTGAATAGTTTCAAGTTGTTCAGCTTATTGAATCATGGAATTTTTCTCTGTTAGAAGGATACATTAAATAGTTTCGGTAGTTCCCGATGTGTAATTTTATTTTCAATTTGGAATGAGGCTAAGCTTAATTTATGGACAATACCCGGAATGCATAATAATATAATATGTGGACGTATAATAATAATAATAATAATGAACTATTATCATTTATGGTATCAAGCTTACCAAGTGTCTTGGTCTAAAAAATTACACACGGAAAGACTGGACCTTGAAATTAGCAAACACTTAATTTATTTATTGTTGCTATCAAATATTAGACATGAAGTATCGTATTGGAGCTTTTGGTTTCACTTATAACAATAACAACAACAGCTTTATTATACACAATAAATTTATACAATATGCACAATTTTTAGCATAGTTTGTCGCATAATATTTATAATATGTGCATCTACCAATTCACCTGCTCGTGTGGAGCCAGGTATATCGGCCGTACTCAGCGTTCGCTATCCAAACGCGTCAACGAACATTTACCTTCATGGTTTTATAAAGGAGAAAACCGATACCCCCGCAGCTCGATCCTTGAACATTTGATCGACTCTGGACACCAAGTCAAACCAGAAATAAACTCCAAAGTTATCTACAGAATACTAGGCAATCTTGCTAAAAGTGTACGGATCAAACTTCTCCACATCGCAGAAGCAATGGCAATTCATCTGCTAAATCCTGAACTCTGCATACAAATGAAATTTGTTCATTCATTAAATCTACAATGGACGTAATCTTTCTTAATTTCAGTCTTACTAATTGTATTATTTTGTCTCTTGCATTTTATTATTTCACATCTTCATTTATATTATTCTCTACCCCACCCTTTTGTAATCTCTACGCTCACTAACAATGTTACTGACTTGACCCACGTCCAATTTCTAGTCAACTGCGTTACGCCATCCGATTAACTTACTTATTTTCAACTGTATTATTCTCTAACCCCACCCTTATTTGATTTTAAACACCACTCATTAACACTGTTGCCAACCTGACCTAATCTGAATTCTACTCACTTAATCAATTCTATTTTATTTTCCATCGTAACGTTTGTTTCCAAGCCAAAAAAATACTTATATTACATAATTATCTAAACTTTATAAATCTAATGTACACACACACAAACAAAATTGTATATAAATGCGATTGTTCAGCTCAGTGAATGAATTCGCTGAACGCCTTTTTCTTTTATTATTTATTCCTCATTCAGGAGTTTCAAGTAAACCAGCCATCACCAGTGCATCATGTAACGCAGTGACGTTAGATATAAAGAATAAAATAATCCACTATAGTATTTTTCCTTTATTTATTATTATTATTTTTTTTAAATTTATTTATTATAGCTTGATTCCATACCGTATTTTCGGTACAAGTATGGAATTTTCAGCATGGATATCGGTAGCCCAAATTTTGCAGGCCGACCATAGATATCGGGTGTGCGCCGGCAGGGGATCGAACTCCGGACCATGTGCATGGTCGGCGAGAGTCCTAACCACTGTGCCACCGACGCCCACAGGAATGCTCAACGATAGACTGCAAACCAGTTAAAAATGTGCACGATTACATTTGGAGACCACGAATATGACAGAATGATTATAACAACAAGAACTAAAGAAAATAAGATGCATTGTCTAGGATGGGAATTCAGGTAACCCAGAGATTCAAGCAGGCCGCCATATTGTAGTCTCATTTTTAGTGAGAACTGTTTGGGTGTTGTTGTTCAGCTATCATGAATATCATTACTTTCAGCGGATAATTAGCCAATCAGCATTCACGTTACGATCAAAACAAGTCCTGTACATTGACGGAAAGCAGAAAGCTAAAAATAAAGCTGATAAACAGTAAATATTCCAACCCTAGTGATTTACGAAAGGTAAGAATGACCAATTTAGTGTGCAGTTTGGCATCAATTCACCTATTAAATAGGAACCATTTTGGTTCAACCCGATGTTTTTTTGAGTTCTTACAACACTTAAAATATGGACGTGAAAGTTGAAATCCGAAAATCTCATTTTTGATATTTCTTACATCTTATAGAAGTCACTTTCTAAACAAACATCTCCCATTATAGGACAGTTCAATATGAAAATACACAGCTACAACTATGCAGACGTGATGCTGAAGTTTTGGAGGCATTGAAATTTACTTTTCGTTATTACTGAACAATTCTGTTCTTAAGAGAAAGCTTATATCATAATCAAATGGTCATTGAGAGGAAGATAATTTGAAGGTAGCTCACTTACAATGAAAAGTATTTTGACGTTTTATTTCATTGAATTAACTAAAAACTTAGGTGTAAGGTAAAGTATTATCATGGATTTCGATTTGCACTATCCTTGACACTGGAGGTAATTTACAGCCAAAACAGTTTTGTTCCTTTTTCTTCCTTCATCATGCTAGATACCTGTAAGTTAGTTTCGCCAACTAATTAAATGTCAGAGTAAGTACTTATTTACAGCTTTAAGGTAAAACATTGATTTATTTAACCAAGTTTATTAATCGGCCGTCTGAACAGAAATTGCAGTCTGTATAGTTGTCACCTCTGGAAGAATTTAATTCTAGATATAGAAAATATGTTAAGTGTATGGTTACACTACCGGTTTAGAAGTTTATCTATGTTCTTTAGTTCATACACTTTCATTAGTAAAGACTCCGAAAATAGATTGGATAATGAGATATAAAAACCGGCACGTTCAGTATAATTCATCGCAAACATTTACCAGTATCTAGTAATAAAATCAGTATTAAAGATAGTTTCTCAATTATTTTACATGACTTTAATTCAAGGTTATTAAAAGTGATGGAATCCCTTTAAATTGTCCATATGCACCCCAAACTATGCACAAAAATGCAATAGACTTCAACCTTTACCTATCACAGATCACCTGACTTAACAAATGCAATTCGTTGTTAATTTGCGCTATTGTCAGCGCATAGGGAAGACTGAGGTGATGAAAATGACCAACCAATCAAAACATAGGAGCCAGACAAGGGTGCTTATTATCACCAATGATATTACTAATTGTGGTGGACTGAATTATGCGTCAGACAGTGGGAAACGAGAAGACAAGGATATCCTGGACCGACGTGAAGAACCTAGAAGACCTGGATTTCGCGGATGATTTGTGTTTGATGTCACACAAAATCGAAGACTTGCAAGCGAAAACCGACAAACTGGTCGAAGAAGCGGCAAAGACAGGACTCCAGGTGAACATAGATAAGACGGAGGTTATGAAAATAACCAACCAACAACAACAACAGCAACATCCAGCGCCAATCACCATCAATGGGAGGGATTTGAAAGAGGTTACTTCATTCACTTATCTAGGGAGCATTGTCTCCACTACAGGAGGAAAGGATGAGGATGTCAAATCGAGAATCGGGAAGGCGAGAAACACACTCATCAACCTGAAACCAATCTGGAAATCTTCGTCACTCAGCATCAACAACAAAATTCGGATTTTCAATACAAACGTCAAGTCAGTTTTGCTATACGGATCAGAAACTTGGCGGGTCACCAAGAATATTTTCAACAGGTTGCAGACCTTTATCAACAACTGTCTTCGCTCTATACTGAAAATCAGATGGCCGGAAAGAATCACCAACAAGGAACTATGGGAACAAACAAAATAGTAACCAATCGCTCAACAAATATGCAGGTGAAAGTGGAGATGGATTGGACACTCGCTGAGCAGGCTGTTGGGTGACATCGCGCGTCAGGCCATAGCTGGAGTGGAACCCGAAAGGGAAGCGGCGAGTGGGACGTCCAAGGGTGACATGGAGGAGATCGTGTGAAGATGAGTTGAAACAGTATGGAACAACATGGATGCAGGTGAAAAGTACAGCACAAGATAGAAGCAAGTGGAGGCGTGCAGTTGAAGCCCTATGTTCCATTAGGAACCCAAGGGAACAACAACAACTATCAATCAAAGAAATTTCAAACAGGTTACTTCCTTCACTTGTCTATGAAGCATCATTTCAATTGCAGGAAGAGGCCTGGGTGAAGATGTGAAAACCAGTCAGGGTAGGAAATCAGTTTGGAAATCTTATGAAATCAGCATAAAGAACAAGATTCGGATTTTCAGCACCAGTGTTAATTTACTCACTTCTATGTGGGTGAGAAACTTGCACTGTGAGTCACGGAAAGCATCTCTAACAGACAAGTGCAGACTTTTATCAACTGCTGCCGCGTTCGCTCCATATTGAGGATCAAATGGCCAGAAAGAACTAGCAACAAGAAACGATGGGAAGAAACCAACCAAAAACCTATTGCTCAACAAATATGTAGAAGAAATTGGAGATGGATTAGGCACACGCTGAGGAGGCCGTTGAGTGACATCACGCACCACACAGTAGAGTGGAACCTGAATGAGAAACGACGAGTTGGCCGTTCTAGTGTGATATGGAGGAGATAGTTTAAGGAGGAGATGAAACACCATGTGCAACCATGGGGCCGGCTAAGGAGGACCAAACAGAATATGACAAAGTGGAAATGTACTGTTGAAGCCCTATGTTCAATTCAGAGCAAAAGGGAATAACTGTCAGCACAATTGTAGAGAAGCTGTGAGATGGTATCATCTCTCAATACTCGTCTTTTGAATACATTATCTACTTCGACTGATTATTTGTGTGTATGAATTTTATTGTGAGATATACAAATTAAAACCATTGTAGGTTTTTGACACTTTCTGACCGACTGTTTGTCTGAATTGTGATTACTTTGGTAATACAAAACTAGTACAATGCTTTTTTTCTCTCATAATCATGTGTACGGGTTCTAGTTGGTTCTAAGTGGGGAAATTATTTTTTAATTCATTAGCAAACAGTTCAGTGAACACTGACAATCCACGATAAAGAAGAAATATGTTTCTACGTACCACATGAATTGAAACAGTTGTTTTGATTAAATAGAAATTAAAAGTTAAATACACTGGTCAATTCATTAGGTACTCATATAACATAATAAAATTTTTAAAAAATTGTTAGTCTCATTTTAAAAGCTACAATAGTATCTGTAGCCTAGGTATACACCTTAGTGTTCATTAAAAACCGATTAACATTCGATTTGTAACGTTAATTTATTGTTCTGCGCAACAATTCATTCATTGAGGTGCGTCGGTGGCACAGTGGTTAGGACTCTCGCCGACCATGCACGTGGTCCGGGGTTCGACCCCCGCCGACGCACACCCGATATCTATGGTCGGCCTGCAAAATTTGGGCTACCGATATCACATGCTGAAAATTCCATACATGTACCAAAAAATACGGTATGGAATCGAGCTGTAATCAAAAGAAACATTCAAAGGAGGTATTGCACAATAGAAACATATCCTTAAACTACTGAAAATGAGGACGAATTAAACGGTAGATTTTCTTCAGATTTTACAATTATAAATTCTCAAAATAATGGATACTGAACAAAGAGTACTCTTTCGATAACTTCATCATCAGTCTCTACAGGCTCCACTATATACATTATAGTAAATGAGTGAGTTATTATTATTGTTCCCTTTGTGTTCCTAGTGGAACATAGGGCTTCAACTGCACGTCTCCACTTGCTTCTGTCTTCTGCTGTACTTTTCACCTGCATCCATGTTGTTCCATACTGTTTCAACTCATCTTCACACGATCTCCTCCATGTCACCCTTGGACGTCCCACTCGCCGCTTCCCTTTCGGGTTCCACTCGAGGGCCTGAGTGAGTTAGTGTTATGAACAACATTAATGTTTAAATAAGATCGAATCAATAATATTGATAGATTACAGCTCAATAGCATCAACATAAAATAAGCTGAATGTCAGAAAAATTATGAAAGATAATATTACAAATTCATGAGTTTATAATTTCTACTGAGGGCCAGAGCAGTGGTAGGGGCTGGACTTGCTTCCTTTGAACACAGAGCACTGGTTGTTTGAGGCAAATTGCTATAGCCTCTGCTGTTTGGAGTATGCAGTGCTTCGATGATTTTGGCAATTTATTAGGCACCCGGTAGATTATAGAGAAGGATTCTTCCACGCTGGCTTTGTGGCCGGTTTGCACCAGATGGTTCAATATCGAACTGTTAATGGTTTTAACTACACCTTTACTTAGCCATAGTGGGATATGTTCTCGAGCACGAAAAATCAAGTTCCTAGAGCAACGGTCAATATAACTCGCCCCACAAGCGCAGTTGAATTGGTAGATACAATTTGAAGTGGCTAGTCTAGGTACTTCATCTTTCAGAGAGAGAAAAAATGTAGATCTGTCATTTTTATGACGTTCAACCGTTTGACTGAAACATCAGATCCTTCATTTTTCTTTAGGGGATGAATACTGAGTAGATTAAACGCAAATTTTTATCAAGGAAGGGAGTTACGCCAATTCCCATTTCCCACTAATACAATTTTGGGTTCTGCACACCATGATAAAACACCTTAACTTAGTATCCAAGTTAATGGCTACAACATGTTTTTCATGATGCTTGTCAACCCAAAAAATGACAAAAATGAAGGAAACTGTCTTTGAAGCTTTCCAAAATTTAGTCAGAACAAAAAGTTCATTCTACAGTTCAACATTTTTGAGAAAATAGTTCCCAGACTATGCATATTTTGCGAAAAGTTAAACGAAATCACCTTTGTAATTCCTCTTAAATAGGTAAGGCTGAAATGTCAGTCATTCATAATACTAATGGCGCAGTAGTATGGTCTGCAACTAAACAACAGGATGATGCTAGTTCGAATCATTAAGGAACATCATTTCCTTGTTAAGGAGTGCCAGCAATCACGAAACCTAGGTTAATCCCTACAACCACCTAAAATCAGTTTCATGTTAGTTCAGAAAATGCATGATTTCTAGTAAATATAACTAAAGACAATTGTTCATAAGCAAGTAGAGGAATAAGAAATAGTCTCATGTAAATCTAGTTTCACAGTTTAATATTACCATCAGCTGAGTCTTCAGATTAGTATAGTAATGAAAATCACGAGATTTTCATTGATTGCGCTTCTTATAGTCCCACTTCCACTTCTTCGTAACCATGCTGGGTAATGCTGCTGCACCTTCTTGGACAAAACAAGAGTCTAACGACCGATATACCTAGCTCCACACGAGCAGGTGAACTGATAAACGCACACAGAGTTGGTCAACATTTTTGAAACGTTAAATTCTATTTGGTCAAATTTCACACAATGTTATATAACGTTTTTATTTTTATTCTATTTGTCTACTAATCCTATAATTTCACACCACTTCTATGTTCTTTACATTCTATGAATTGTTCTATATGTGACATTAGTTGTTTTGCCACTTGATATTTCAATATGATTATGATCAAAAACATTTTAAATGCATTTCATACTATTATTATTTTATGTATTCACGCCTATTATTATTCTCACTTTGAACTGTTTCCGGTATTATTTCACCCACTCCACTTGTCATTATAAATAGAATATATTTTCCAATGTTAAATTCTATGGTTATCAAATTTCATATCATGTTATGCAACGTTTTCAATTTAAAAAATAATTCCAACAGTCGGCCTGACTACGGGTAGTAATTTTGCTCGAAATATTACCAAAACAATAAAAACTTAAACTTCTGAAACAATTTTTTAAAATTTAATTTGTTCTACAATGCGTAAACTTTTCACTGACGTTAACGCTTTTACGTACTTACTAGTTTCATAATTTTACACCCCATTCCCACATCTATACATCCTATGAAGTATTCCATATATCACACCACTTGATATTTAAATATGATTATAATCATAATCATTTTAATTGCATTTCATACTGCTATTATTTTACGAATTCACACCTTTGTTTCAATTTTTCTTATGGGATAAATATAAACTGCTGTACAGATTGATAATAAATTTGTTGAAAAGTCTCTTCACCGAATCACTTGTTTTGATTTTCTACATTACAAGGGTATACATATATATGACCGATAACTGCTTCCAGATTTTTGAATCTTTGTCAGAGAAATGATAAGTTTAAGTTACTTTGCTGTAGCACAATCACATTTATGAATGTTGTCTAAACACTAGTGACTTCAGAGTATTGTCATCCTCCACCTTTTTACCTCCATTCGGATTTATTCTGTGGATTCTTAATCAATGAATTTTGAAAATAGCTTGTTGGGCCATCTGAAGGCTGTTTCATTATATATATATATATATATGTATATATATGTATATATATATATATATATAGACGGATTTGTTCACAAAAACAATTGTCTACGTTACATATGGTTATACTCGATATGATTTTGTCAGGCGAATACTACAAAACATCATTTTTAACTAATATTTATACTTCTCTGTCAATGGAGAGAAATGATTGCTAATTAGACTGCTATTCTGTTATCACTGTTTATATCATTCCATTTTTAAATCTAGCTGACAGCGGCAGATTTATGGGCAGAATCATTGATTTGTCGTTAAATGTCATCCAAAAATAATGTAACACAATCAACTCACGTTCCGATGAGTTTTAAAAGCACAAGCGATTAGTCAAGACTAGCCTTGAGTTACTGAGTGTATATGTGCTTTTCTACCGTGTTCTATATCTGGTTTCCTAACTGTCTTTCTTTGTTTTCAGTTATCGAGAGAAAAATGAACTTAACCAATGTCTTCTTGCGCAATGTAATGGAGTCCACTAATTTATTTTATGACTTAAAATTACAAGTATTGACTAGAAAAAATTAAGTGCTGAAATTTTTCTGAAGCGTCTATTATCCGGTCACTTGCAAAACACTGCGTCAGGTTTCAGTTAAGCATTATATTATCTTTTTTATAGTGATGTACTGAGATGCCTTTCTCTTAGAACAAGATATGTTACACTGACTCCTAGGATTATCAAGCTCCCATTGTTCGACATTTTTCTTCTAAAGCAATCCCTACGGCTTATTCTGTTCTGTGGGACCTTTCGTCCTGAAATATTCAGCCCATATTCCATAAAATGTGCTGAGACTAAAACTGATGCTTAGGTAGAGGATATTTCAAGAATATATCATTGACTGATTAAGCATAAAAGCATAAAGTATTTATTCTTGCCTAAATGTATATATCTACTGATCAGTAGGAGTGAATAGTCTGTTATATTTTATTATATAACAGGATAGCAGTTTTATTTATTCATTCTTCTTCAGAAGATGTTTCGCCACCACTAAACGCATTTTCTATTGTCAGCTTTTTTTACTCTTCTAATTCACCGTTTGTAAATTCGGGTGCGTGAATTAACTGACTACTTATGTCACAGTTGTAAGTATTATTGTCAGTTATTTTGTAATCAGTATAAAAGGCCAGTTATAAAAGTTTCACGAATGCTACTAGTAATTCATACTAGTCAAATAAAGTGTTCCCCACCTGTTTCAAAACACTTTAGACGCTTAAATTTAACATTTTTATTGCTCTACATGTGAAGGGGTTTTCCATCATTTCACTGAGTGGTTTTCATCCAAGAACTTGAGAATCTCCATTATATTTCCTGTCTGATTTTCAAGTACAAGGTTTTAGAGGTTGATTTGATCACGGATTTATGTCAGTTAAAAAACCTATGAAAACCAGTGAGTACTGGACGAGTATTCCGTCCTGGTCTAGGGCTCTTCATCAGTACCCACGCATGAAACCACAGGTTAGAGTCCATGGGCCATTGAAATCCGTCTTAATTGCCTAATGGCTAACAAGCTCGCTCTGTTGTGATCATGGTCGATTATTCCTGAGGAGTCCCAAACTAGGACGAAACATCCATGCAGTGCATCCTGGTTTGCATTGGTTTTCCATGGGAAAATCTGATTTGTGTTTAATGCTGAAATAAGTTACTATTAGAACAAGATGAGGAAGTGAAAAAATCTAGTTGAACTAAGCTGTTTTTATATTCATTGTCAGTACCAGAAAGACTTGATGCTGAATTTGACCATGTGGAGTGATGTATACACCAGACACAAGTGTGTATGGGACTGCCAGCAAACTCAGAGGATTTATGAAACAGTAATTTATTTTCAGTCCTATTAAGTGAAAATCAACAAGATGCCAAATACACACTAAAGCAATTCAAATACCAAGGTACCGTATTATGATACTTTGTGTACAGATAAATATACTGCAACGTATGTTTGCACAACACTGGTATGTTTGAGATCCATATTAATAAAACTTTAAAAATATGATTTATTTGCATTCTAATTATTTTACGTGTGTTTATATTTCATTTTATCTCTTTTGAAGACAGTAAACTGATAAAGTTGATGGGGATAGCTTCAGTTTTTGTAGAAGCTTCAAAGAAAGTTTACAGTACGATTTGTTATGTTAAATTTGACTTCTATGTGATGGTGACACAAACGGTTATGAAAAAGGACTCTGCTGAGAAAAACAGACCTGACATCAAATACTTTTCACAAATTAATGTCAGTGAAAAGTTTTGACACTTTGGAAACCATAACAGTTAATTGTATATACACATGCATTGAAACAAATATCCAGAATAATTATTGTAAATCAATAAAAGGTATGGTCTCTTATAAAAGCGCAGTGCTTCTTACCTCATGCATGATTAAAGAAACCTCAACTTCTGTAGGTTTATCGTCGTCTCTTGCAGAGGTGCCTAATGTCTTTTTCAATGTTACGAATTTTTCATGGTTGTTATTGGGTGATAACAGTCTGTCGACCAGACTACAGAAAAGATTTGCCGATGAGTATTGTGAGCATAAAACGTATGCTAAGAGAAATGTTTCGATATTAAATTCTTTGGTTCGTAGCACTGATTCCCAGTATATTTCATTTCTGTTCAATAGAGAGATTTCAGTAAGCATTCAGGAAGTGAAACTGAAGGCCTCAATGCATCCAGCAAACTTCCACTCGTTTTTATAGGACGAATGTCTTCTAATTGAAGGATGAGGCTAATATACCAATAAATATACCCTAATCTAGTCTGTGCTTGACAGGAAGATCTGTTAATCGGAGAAGTCTCTTCCAGAAATGTGAACTGAATTGAGATTGAAATGCCCTTTTACTACAATAGGCTTACGCTTCACTTGTTCACCAAAATGTATCTTATGTTACAAGTGATTTCCATATATTATCATATTATTGTTAATATTTTCTGAAAGGATTGCTGCAAAGAATTTGGAGATTACTAAGCGTCAGAAGGTGTAAACACTACAATATACAGTTAGAGTGCTTCAGGTAATGTACATATTTGTATCATCAAATTATAGTTTGAATACATTAATCATAATAATTTTGAAAGAAAATTTGTAGCAATTTTGATTGATAAAAGTATAAAACTTGGGCACTGTGGTAGAGTATAACTCCATTATGGATAAGATTTTATTTTGATGAATTACATAGCGTTGTACAGTAATATTAACTGATAACGTTTCGAGCACAAATTATTGCTCATAATCATATCAAGTCACTCAAGTGGCTTCAATAACACATCTCCACTTTCCTCTATTTTCCTCAGTCCTCTTCAGCTGGGTCTATGATTGCCCATAATCTTTCTTCTCCTCATCATATTGTGGTGAGAGCTGTCTACTAGCCAAATTGGTAGACAGTAATTCACGTCAATGTTAACGTTCCCAAGATTTGTCGTGAGAAAATGTGAACAAAGACTGATTCAAAACCGACCACAGCAGACTTTGCGTAGGCGGATACACTTAACATATAGATGATCTGACAGTCAAGAAACAGTCACAAAGAGATGAAAGATTAACTTTAAGTAAGAAACAACCATTCAGAAGACTGTGTTTGTTTGCTTAAATATCCATAATAATGTACATGAAAATATATAAATATGCGTTGATTTCCTTAATAAACGATCTGTTGCCTGGCCCTTGTCTTCTGTTGTTACAATATGATCTCCTCCATGTTACTCGTCACTTCTCATTTGGATTCCACTCAAACGGTGACCTGCATTGCTCGCGATGTCATTTGACGGTTTCCTCAACGTGTGCCCAATCCATCTCCATTTTCTACTTATTTGTTGAGCGATCGGCTCTTTTTTGGTCTGTTGCCAGAGTTTCTTGTTGCTAATTCTTTCTGGTAGGCCATTTGATCTTCAGTATTTAGCCAGTGAAAGCAGCTGTTGATAAATGTCTGTAACCTGTTGGAAATCCTTTTCGTGACACGCCGAGTTCACGAAAGCGATTCCCAAAGATTCTTTTACTAATATATCTCTTCCATTCAGCATTTATTCTGCAAGTGAATATCAGTGTGTACATATTTTGAAAATTTTCATTCTCATGAGTTCCCAATGTAATATAAAAGATGAATAATTTCATTTATTTAGTAATAAAATCTGGTTTTTTGACTTATCTATGTACTTGGCTGACTAACGTCAGCTCATGATGAAATCCTATAACCAAATAAATTAGTACTCCAGGTTAGTCATTTATACCTCTTAATTCTCCTCCTTTTCTTTAAGCACTACTAATATTTACATTGAATCACATGGGAGTATACGATATAAATTTTAGGTTTCCAAATAAGTGAACAGATCTAGAAGGTTGTAGCTACGTAAGAGTGATTTGTTCTGTTTAAGCAAACTACATAGCCACTTTCTGATTTATGGTGAGTTCCAGTTTTCTCAGACCATTCGATACAACGACTAGCAACAATAAAAGTTTCCCGCTAAAATGCCAGGATTGCGTGAGTAAGTGAAATTTCAATATGGACATCCTGGCAGTTCCACCTAAATAAAGAAGAACTGAAATATATAGTAAGCCAGATTTTAAAAGTAATCACAGTAGTATATATTTCAGGAATGGTTCA
Source organism: Trichobilharzia szidati (assembly GCA_944472155.2). Lineage (NCBI taxonomy): Eukaryota > Metazoa > Platyhelminthes > Trematoda > Strigeidida > Schistosomatidae > Trichobilharzia > Trichobilharzia szidati. The sequence continues at coordinate 53,188,721 of OX235279.1, read as the reverse complement.
TCATTTGACTTATTCATTTGGCTGAGTAAAAAGTAGTTAAGTAGTGCTTTCACTCAAAACACGATTACAGGATGAGATTAGAATCAAGTGATATGTTTAAGACCATCATAGACAATAAAGTAAGCGGAAAATCTTGCAAATCACTGTATCCTAGCAACAGACGAGGAGCTTTTTGACTTAAAATAGATTTTGTGTAACCACTGATAAGCAATGATAAAGCTGAATTTAGTGATTTGTTACAATTCAGCGGCGCGACACAGCAAGTATCTGTAAAAACACACTAGCCAACTTAATTAAGAGGAAATGATTGTGATTACTTTTTACGTGTCTGGAAAAACTGAGAATGGTATAATTAGAAGCAAATTCACAGCCTTTGATGTGTTCCGTTGAAGTGGTGATCAAAGAGAATTAAACTGGACACTGGGTTAAATAGGAGATACAGTAAGTAGCGTAGGAAATAATATCTTGTTTTAAAATGCTTTCCTTAACTGAAATGTTTAATTACTATTTTGTAGCATGTTAGCTTTATATCAGCAATTTAAGTAACTTACTGATAAAGAGTCACCTGTTGACTCCTTTTGGGGTAATAAAATGAGTGTTATTGATCAATTAAAATCAGATGCGATGTAGTGCATGCAGTGCAGTTGCTGAGCTTTTTTCTAAATTACTTATCTTCTCGGGGTCAACCATTCTTACCTTAGCTAAATTCTTATGTTCCGACAATCTGACTACCCCCGATCTACTATTTTGACCTATGTAGTTGACCTCATAGTCATTGCAGAGTATTTTGAAAATTATGTTATTTTGTTTAATTGGGTCAACAAGGTCCTTTAACCTACAGAGCTTGTCCCTTAGTGAGTTTCTAGGTATAAATGCCGCTCTAATTCCTGCTCTATTAAGAATCCTACGTAGGGTCTCAGATGTCCCCTCCCTCCTTATAGTAGGGTAGAACTGTAGATGCCTTATATTCTCTCTCATTTATGTTATCACTACTTTTTTTTTCCTTCACGTTCCCCAGTGGAATATAGGGCTTCAAGCTAGTGGCTTGAAGTTTCTGTAGCAGTCTTTATTTTACAGGATGGGGTTGCTAGCCTCATGCCCAACCTTTCCTCTTCACCAGCATTATTTCTGGCTTAGCGAGGTAAAGGAGTGCGTCGGCAGGGAATCGAACCCCGGACCATGTGCATGGTCGGCGAGCGTCCTAACCACTATGCCACCGACGCACAAAGTGTTATCCACTAGACCACTTGGGTCTACTTATCCCTACTAGTTTCACAATTATTTTTATTTTGCTTTTGGCCTTTTTCGATCTTCCTAATGAATTTTATAGGATAGTTATTTAACACCAACGCCTCTTCTTTCTGTTTTATTTCATCATTTAGGTCTTTTTTGTGCTACTTAGTGCTACTGCTCGGTTTGTTAAACACTTAACTAAGCCTGCCTTAACAGTCAATGGATGAGATGAATTAAAGTCTAAATATCTATTAGAATGCGTTGACTTTTTATAAACGCTAGTGTGTAGTTTACCTTCTTCTATTCGTTTTATTTTACAATCTAACATAGCTAATTCTCCTTGTTTATTTTCCGATTCAAGTGTGGATTTTATTCCCTCTACTAGTGAGTTTATATGTGTCAGTAAGCTAGAGAGAGATATGTTCTGTTTTCAACACTGTGAAAGTGTCATCCACATATCTCCACCATATTTTCGGAGTAGGATTAAATAAATGTATTGAGAGCAATATTTTCCCAGCTGTCCATAAATATATCTACTACGATAGGGGATATTAGTGATCCCATTGCTACACCTTCTGTTTGTCTATATATTTTGCCTTGGAATTTAAAGATAGTAGATGTGAGGCATAACTGAATTTCTAAAATAATTTCTTCAATGGGCAGCTTTGTCCTATGAGTGAGTTCAGAATCTGCAGTTAGTTCTTTTTGAACTGCTTCTAAGGCCATATTGATTGGTATATTAGTATAAAGACTAGTTATATCAAAACTAACCATTGTTTCATCATTTTCTAGTTGAATGTCATTTAGTTTATTTTTCATCTCATTTGAATTAGTTAATTTAGAGTTTGAACGATTTCTAATGAGGCATAATATTAGAGCTAAGTGTTTTGATAATTCATAAGTAGGGGTATTTCTGAAATCTACTATTGGTCGTATTGGGTAACCTGTCTTATGTATTTTAATAGTATCATACATTCTACTAGCATTATTAGTTTTAGGCATTAAATTAAACCATTTAGACTTACCTAGTGACAGCTTCATTTTGCGTGTTAATTCCTCTGTAGATTTCTTAACCGTATTCATTATTGTATCGACAGGTTTCTTAATTTCCTCATATGGACCCGTCTGAATATGTTCAGTAACTTTTTTGATATAGTCAAACTTATCTAAAACTGCGGTAGAGTTCCCTTTATCACCTTTTGAGATGACGATGTTTTCATCCTGTTTTAGACTTATTAGAGCTAGTCTTTCTGATGTTGTTAAGTTTGATTTTGCCTTCTTTTGATTTTTCAGGGTTAATGAACATTGTGCTCGAATCTCTTCTGCGGTTGTCTTTTCTATTGAATCTAATGCTACTTCTATGTTAGGAATGACATCCTCTGGTTTTAATTTACTAACTGTTACATTGAAATTTAGTCCTTTTTCACGTACTTTTATCTCACGAAATGAAATTGAAAAATCAAATACAAACTCAAAGGTATGGTCAATGACAAAGACTATGTTATTGTTGTTGAAACTTCCAAAAAAGCTAGAGAATCAGCATTAGGAAAATCAAAAACCACACAAATCAAAAAATTCAACAAACTAATGGAAAAAAGAACACATTAAATGAAATTGACGTCAACGTTTCATCCTGTATTGACAGAACAAAATGGGTGATCAGCCTCTCATCAAGGGAACTAAGCTCTGGTTTTCGTTAAAGGAGTGGTGTCCACTGGCATTTCTGTGTATGCTGTTTTTGGTAGGGGTATTTCTGGGCGAGTTGCCATTAGTAGTTAGTTCAAGAGTCCTTTAAAATGATAAGCCCATTGTTTGATTTTTTTCTCCTCCTTGGTGATCAGGTTCCCTCAATAGAGACCTGATTATCTGAAATAATGTCCTGAGGTCTCTTTTACCTGCGGCCTGTTCTGCTTCAGTTGCCAGTGTGTCGTAGGATTGTCTTTCCCACCACTCTTCTTCACTTCTTTATTCAGTGCAGTGTACATTGAACTCAACTCCTCCTTCTGTTTCTCATCTTTGTATTGAGTCATCTTCTCTTTCACCATCCTCCTCTCTCCTATTAGCTTCCAGGTATCCGTCATGCCATTCCTTGCCTCGTCTCTTTTTCCTTCCTACAACAGTTGTACATGTTCCCTTGAATATCACCTTCAAAGAGTTCCAATGTTCTTCCACGCAGGTTTCCTCGGTGATAACACGTAACGCCTCCAACTTTGCCCTGATCTGATCTGTAGTGGAGGTATCCTTTGTGGTTTTGTCCTTCAGTTTCTGATTGTTGAACGTGAATTGTGGTCTGTCTCCAGTTGTTTCAGGGATTTCAGCTTCACCTTCAACTAGATGATGGTCTGAGTCCACATCTACTCACCTTCCCCACTTTGTATCCAGCAGGCTGCGTCTCCACTTCCTTGAGCAGCATTGAGATGAAATCCATCTGGTTTGTGGTATGTCCGTTAGGCGAAATCCATGTTGCTTTGTGTATATCTTTGTGTTTGTACACGCTGCCTCCGATCACCACATCATTGAAAGCGCAGAAGTCTGCGATTAATTCTCCGTTCTCATTCACTTCTCCGAGAGCCTCTCGACCCATGATGTGTTCTCTTCCTGTATTATCAGCTGGCATTCGTATCACCCATAATGATTTTGATGTTACCATTCAAGATGTTGTCCATTACTGTTTGCAGTTGTCTATAGAACTCTTCCCCCTCCTCTTGTTCCGCGTTGTTTGTAACACTGAGCGTAGCATTGGATAATTGTAAGCTTCCTTTCCTCCTTTTCAGTTGAATGTTGCTGTCATAATCCTCGATGAAATTGGTTCCCACTGCATTAGGGCTTTGAATACCACTGGTGACACCATTATAGCCACTCCCTCAGTGTGCTCATGGTTGTCATCTGGGTGACCAGAGTAGATTACTAACTCTCCAGTTGACAATTTCGATAATTCACATCCATTCCATCTGCACTCGCAGATACCCAGCACTTCTCTGCCATATCCCCGCATTTCGTTGGCTACCTGAGCAGCCTTCCCAGTCTCGAATATTGTACGGACATACTATGTCCCCATTCTTATTCTTGTTTTCATCGAGAGAAGACACATCGCCTGGCTGACTGGCTTCCCGGGGGCTTTCACCAGCCCACCTCATTTCGCCTCTCCGATTCAAGCGAAGAATGAGATTTTTGATATAGGTATAAAACTTGGGCACTGTGGTAGAGTATAACTCCATTATGGATAAGATTTTATTTTGATAAATCACACAGCTTTGTACATTAATATTAAGTGATGACGTTTCGAGCACAAACTATTGTTCATAATCATATGATTATGATTTTGAAGTTTTTGTATTTTTAATATATTTTCTGTTTGTTGAAGTTTCTCTAGCTGTTTGAAAGGTTTAGAGGGTGTGGGGTTGCTAGCCCACACCCAAACCTCCCTCTTTACCTGGGCTTGGGACCGGCTAGAAAACTAGCGATCTAGTTAACTAGGCGAGGTTGATGATATTTGATGGTTGGAGGCAATCGGCAGGAAGCCTTGAACCTAGGTTTCGTGCTAGTTGGCATTCGTCAACAAGGCGTACCTGCAACTTCAAAAGAACTCATATCCCTTCTGAGATTCCAACATGGGTCACCCACTGCTGCACTCAGAGACGTTACCAATGAGGTACTCGGGCTAGCGATTGAACTCCTGTGTTGGATACTTTGATTGGACACTAGTAACTAGCGTGATGTGTCTAGTCCTTTTTTGGTGCAGACTGAATTCTATCAGTCCGGTTTGAATTGTGGCCACCTCCAACCATCTAATATCATCAAATCAGTGTTCACCGTGATGGTGAGCTACCTCTAATGGTGGCCACAATGCACACGTGACTGATAGAATTCATTCGGCACCAAAGAAAGGACTAGACACATCACACTAGTTACTAGTGTCCAATGAGTGAAGTAAGCCACATGATTAGATGAATGATGTCACTGTCATCAATAACGTGGGTTTGTATTCATAGTATGATGATTGTAAAACGGTTAGAAAAAATTTCGTGTGCCAGTGTCAAGTTACGAAAATGCAAGTTTTCCGTAGCTTCAGTTGGTAAGAATATTATAGCCGGTCTGACAAAAAAACAGAAAAGGAGAAAGTGGTTAAGTCACAAGACTCCTGGTATATATCTGAAGGCCTGCTTGAATCACTGAATTTCCATTCAACACAATGCATTATATTTTCTCTAATTTTTATTGTTTTAGCCATTAGTGTTTTTGAGTAGCGTAATGTACTCAATCACACATTTGATTGATTTTCATACTAGTGGTGGGCGTTTCTAAGAGATGAAGGAAAGATGTCATGAGGGATTAGTCTGTGCTTCAGATAGAACACCATTGTATCACATAATAAGGAAAAAATATTATGCAAAAATTACGTTGAGAATTCTGTAATTTGCGTAGACATTTTGTCCAGGATTAAAAATTATCACTATAATGATTGTAACAAGAGCGGTAAGTTGAGCTTATCGTCACCATGGATGACTTTATATCCACAAATGGAGGTTGAATTTACAGATATGAAAGATTCCGATAAGCCTAAATGTTCATAGCTGACCATTGTCAAACACTATTATAAGCTTAGTTACTACATTTATCCTGCAAGTAGCTTTCAGCGTACGTTTGGTATTATAAATTTATCGGGTTAACTAATGCACATCTACTTTCGCAGACTTTGCTATCACGTATCCGATTACTAAGTGTGTGCGACAACATATAAGTGAACTAGTAAACCCTTTATGGTTTCACTTAATCATTTCTATATTATTATGACTCATAGTAAAATGCAAACTTTCTGTTCTACTTTGAGGATTTTAGTATGTGATATGTTTTGCTTACTCCTTGTATACATTTGTCTACAAAAAACAGTCCACAAAACGTTCACTTTATCATGTTGATATATTATAGGATTTTTCCTAAATACTAAATTACAAAACGGCGATTTGCATTTTAGTCAAATAATCTGAAACTTTTAGCTACTACTAGAACCGTCTTATTCTATCCCATATTTTACTATAAATTTAAAAATCTTTAATGCTAGCACATCTTAGAGAAAAAACTTGTAAGCTAACACCATTAGAATAAAGATTTTACTGAAGTTATATATACTGTCTCAGCTTATAATCTAATATAATAATAAAGCTTTATTCCTGACAATATGTGAACATGTATTACAGAAATTTTTTTAGCATATTTAGTTCCAAAATATTTCCTCTTCACACAGGATTTACATGTCAAGTAATAATCTGAATTATATCATGTGACGTAGCTTTGTTGTATATGAAGAGAGAACCGAATCTGTACATGTTTTCTCCATTTCCTTCAAGAATTGCACAACGTTTAGTGAGAAGCTACTTGAAAGTGCGCGCAAATTCCTGTAGTGGTCATCTGATATAATTACGTGATCAAACAATAAGAAATGCAGAAGTGTTTAAGCATTTTAACGGCTGCATTTTCTGGTAGCCCAGTGATTTAAGCAGGCCGCCGCGAGAATACAACGTACAACGCTTCACAAGATTGAGAATTTGAATCTAACTAATCGGGTCAATTCTTAATTAAAAGAGCTTACCGAAAATCTTTATGTTTTGCTTTGTTCAGGTTCCTCAATGGTAAAAATAGCATGTAGTTTTTTAAGTCTTCCTTCTTTAGCATAAATATAGAAATATTCGTAAATTACATCAGCATAACGGGTTTGTACATTTAAGCGAAGTCTCTTATGACACTTACTGTTCTCATTCATATTCTTCAATAGCTACTTGATATTACCAGTGTCAGGGGGGTTGTTCTGTTTAACGAACAGTAAGATTCCATTTAGATAAGTTAAAGATTGGCTATCTGATAACTACCAACTACTCATTATATGTAGTTTTTTGCATTATTACGATAAGCTTTTCTCAAAGTGAGCATTATCCACCTACTATTTTTTTTCTAACAGTCACTCGGTTATGCATTAAATTAGGAGTAATATGTGTGAAAATGTACTTATCAAGAATGAATTCAAAAATAAACTGTGATAATATCACATGCAATGTATAGACTTGCCTTCATACAAAATATCTCTTCATCAGTTTGTTCAGTTCTATTATTTGCTGGAATGCTGGCGGATATTTTTCAGATAATTCCATATTATGCCTACTGTTTTGCATGATCATATATCCTTTGATACCAGAACTTACGGAGTCGGAGAGATATTTTGTTGTTCACTTTCCAAGAGACAAAAGAATCGCCATGTTGAGTTGGAAGTTTTGTATCAGATAAGTTTATTTTACATAAGGCGTTAGTGACTGGATGACTTTTTATTTCAACTTATTTCCAAGACTTCCTAACTCGCCTTATACAGTTCCACTTCATCTTATTTGTAGCTGAAGTCAGATGTTCTAATAACTGAAATAACCCCTTATATCTGATCCCTCAATCACTACATGTCATTTCATAAATAAAATCATTTCTGATTATGTCAGAGGGACTGTTAAGCCAACAGAGTTTTGCTCCGAGTGTATCTGAATACCTCAAAACCATTGATAGCAATTAATTTGGAATGTTATTTGACTAAGCATAGTAAGTATGATTAAACGTAAAGCTTTCAGAATGAAGTAATATTTTAGAAGTCAGCTTAGTGATAGCTGATAAATTATGTTGATATGTACGCAGCTAGTCGTAGAACTGTGAAATTCAGCTAATGAGACCAGGTGACATAAGTATAAAACTTGGGCACTGTGGTAGAGTGTAACTCCATTATGGAAGGGAAAAGTTGTGTGAGTAGCTTGATATGATTATGAGCAATAATTTGTGCTCGGAACGTCATCAGTTAATATTACTGTGTAACACTGTGTGATTTATGAAAATAAAATCTTATCCATGATGGAGACCAGGTTACAGTGTAAGTAGAAGATGTGAGAAACGGAAGGATATGTTTTCTGATGTCAGCTACGTGAAATTTTGATGTAACACCTATTAGCTTAAGCAACCATTCAGCTGCCATTTCTTTTTCTATTCATCACTTAAAGGAAGCACAAATACTAGACATCGTTTCAAAATCAGTCACAGTAAAATTTACAGAAGAACCCACTTATGTTTTTAGCCTGTTACATATACAGAGAAACAAAATTTACCCTAAGAAAAAGATCCCTATTGCGGTCATTATATAATTTCCTGTTTCTTGAAGGATAAATGAAAATAAGAAAAAAAAATCTTAAGCGATACTTATACAAATCTGACATCATAACATCAAATGAATAAAGATGTCCAAGGCATCCTCATTGCGGTGAAACTAGTGATCGTTCTGACAAATAAAACTACACATACACAGCAAACCAATGATAAGTTTCCAATAATGGTTTCTTCAATGTATATCCATGAATATTACTCAAAGGGTTTCATCCTTGTATTCCCATGAAAATGCACCTGTATGTTTGCGAAGGAGAATGAAAAAGTGCATAAATAGCGTATTAATCCAATTTAGTAAACAGTGGACAGCAAATTAAGTTAGACCATGATTTCCAGTGGTATATATTACGTCCAGAAACCAGTCAGAAAGGTTGCGACTACACCACATATTGGTAGCCGATGTAGTAACAGTCAGTATGAGCAAAGTTGGCCTCAACTTACGTCACGAAATGACATCAGTTAAATAGCCACTAATTACTCCTGAGTTTCGTCCCATTTTGTGATTCTTCACAGCGTACATGCATCACTGCACAAGATTTGAACCAGCGACCTTCATGTTACGAGGCAAGCCTACTGACAGTTGAACCACTGCCATGTGGCCCAGTGGTCCAGTAATCCTACCTCCTGTTAATTTGCGGAACAGAGAGATATATAATTGGAAAATTTCACCGGCGAATATTTGTCCTCACACCCTACTATCCCCACTTAGTAACGTAAAGATCCTGGTGAGGACATTTCCGTAGACTGATGAAGAGTTTCGAAATGTCGCCGAACATCCTTCGAGTACTCCTCGGTTCCCAAAGGTTCTCTAACCGATAACAGTTCATAATCTTACTTGAAATCAGTCAAATTACTGCAAATCAACACTTGAAAATCTGATCTATGTTTTCAGCGGGAATACGTGTATTTCACTTGTTTCGCTAGACCTAAAATAGGGTTAGCATACTCTGAACAATCATTCACTCATTAACCTCATCCCATTGTTTCTTTTAGCTTCAGTGACAAAGCTTTACCTCACATATTTGTAAATCTATGAGCATACTTAATAATACAACTTCTAAGAGTCGTTTCCTAGGTCTGCATAATACTTTCCGTATTTCGTTACTGAATTCACATATTTCTTTCTTGAATTCATAATCTTATTATGATTGTTGACTACAGGTTAAATACACATGTTCATATTTCTCTAGAGTTTGTCTTACTATGTGCTCATTGCTACGTTGATAGTGTCTCCGATCCACAAAAAATGTTTAGACTGACTGCTAAATATTAATCAGACCATTCTGCATTCTCCTAATTCGGCCTTTCTCTCCACACAATAGTTACTGACTGAACAATGAAATATTTAAATTCATATTCATATACTGACTATTGCATTCCCATTTATTTACCGACAGAACTGAAGAGCCTGATGAAGTTAATAAAAATAATCAATTGCTTCAATCATTCTTGCTCTTAATTGGTTAGCATTAAAACAGAAAGAGGCGACAGATGTGTAGAGGAATAACTAGAGTCCATTTTAATTCTTGAACAGTCAGTAACATATATTCAGGTTTTTGAAACTCAGTCCGCTATATCAGGCTATTAGTGTTTTACCGAGAGATGAATGCCTGAAACAGACTGAAATGGTATTTTGAACATGTGAAAATATAGTACAATATTTTTTAAATTTTATTTCTGATTATAGCTTAATTCCACACCGTAGTTTTGATACAAGTATGGAATTCTCAGCATGTGATATCGGTTACCCAGATTTTGCAGGCCGACCATTGATATCGGGTGTGCGTCGGCCGGGGATCGAACCCCGGACCATGAGCATGGTCGGCGAGAGTCCTAACCGCTGTGCCACCGACGCACATATGAGATCGACCTGAGACAATGACAGTAATGTTTAGAATGACACTGAAAGAATTGCAGCCTCATCTACCAGCCCATAAAACCTAACATTAAGTCATATTTTCGTTCACCTACTAATCTGTTTAAATTCATACTGAATAATAAGTACCAAGTGAGTGTTAGGCATAAAAGCGAAAAAGTATATTTTACATAATTGTTGTTTATCTCTAATCATGCAAGATTAACTTGATTAAAATAGCAGCTTAAAGTGATTTACCGCCAAAAATTTTGTACCATAATCTTCCATGACCGAAAATAGGGTAAAACTTTCGGCTATAAATGATGAATTCAGTTTCAGACTGTGAAAGATATGTGCCGATCTACAGGCTTCATTCACAGTAGTTATCGCTTTAATTATGGATTATGTCTTAAATTTAAGTGAAACAAAGTTGAAGAGCAGTAATTAGTATTTTATATATATTTCGTGAAGTTTTCATTCTTATATTATTAGTATGTTCTGAGTTTATATAAGTGTAGATTCAGTCATCTAACGAATGGAAATGTCCACCAACGTTCACAGCTAATGGTTAAACAGACACTGGGCAAGACATCTTGTAAATTACTGAAAATATCTGCTCTCTGATATTAACACGGATTACTGATGAATAGTTTATCAGAAATGCAGTTGGCAGAGCGATCAAATAGAAACAGGCATGTAAAACTATTACGAAACAAAGTATGTTATTATCTATGTAAACAAATGAAGTTTTTCTAGAATGAATTTCATACTAAGATTCCATGTCTGCGTCATAAGTTTACAGTAGATACATGTATTAAACGTCATATAAATTTCAATGACGTACGTCGTGCTCACTACAGAATTGTGGGTTTCTTCCCAGCAATCAATACTCGAATAATGAACAAAATGAACAACGTTTCATAACAAAACCACCCACTAATATGGGATCACAGTAGTAGTTTAAACTATCGACTAATTGATATAACTGCCAGCTATTTTTAGATTTAAATGCCTTACTTGCTTTTCAGTTTTTCCATCCTAGACTGCCTTTGTAGTTGATTCTCATATACATTTTATATACAAAAATGTCATGAAAGAGAGACGGAGAGTTTTATTATGTTATACTTGTCAGATGAAACAGGACTGTATAGTTTTTCAAAATACCATCACTAATACTATTGATCATGTAAATGTTGTACAGAAATGATAAGAACAGAACGAAGCCTGCTTTGTTCTCTTGGTCATTCTAACTCGATACAACCAGTTATCTTGATTAGGTTGAACAAAAGAGAACGAACATATTTGCAAGATAAGAGGAGCTCACGACTTTTATTTCTATGCTTTTACCTGGCATGCAAACCAGAAGAAGTATCTACAAGAATCGAAAAGTAATCAAAATTGCATAGAAAAGGACATTTCCTGTTGCTACACTGATTCTTCTTTATTACAGGAAATGCTCACTAATGCAGTCCGAAGAATATAAGTAGCCTACTCACATGAACTACGACTGTATTTAATAAGAGATAGCTTCTACTAAATTCTTTGCGCATCTTTCCAGCAGTCATTATACGGAAAGTAAGAGAGTGTATGGAAATGCTATCACCACGCAGCTGATTGACACGAGGTATTCAGTACAAATCCACCAGCTCTTCAAAATAATCAGTTTCCAGAGAAAACCCTTACTTCTTCACTTTACAAAAGACAGCCTAACCTCTGTATACAGAAAGAGTGTGAATAACCTGGCACAGTCCTGTTATCTGTTTGTGTTTCTATTTTGTCATAATTTTTCCTTTTTGACTATTCTTTACAGAGTTGAACTTATTTTTAATCTTCCAATTTAGCTAATTTTGTGACTAAATTTTACTTTGACTTGCAATCACTTCTCACATCTCAAACGTTCCAATACATTATGCATTAATAAACTCTGATTGCTAGGTTATTACCTAACTTGCATTCATATCTCTTGTTCCACAACTATTCTGTTTGAATTGAAATAATTTTTGTGAACTATGTTATATATATATATATTCTACATTTGTAATAACTCGTGTCCTTTTTGGCTGTTGGCTGAAAATATGTTCACTCTTTCTTTGTTCATTCTAATTTGCTTAAACTCACATTTTAGTTTCTCTCATTTAAGTATGGGCAGAAGTTTATCCATCTGAATACAAACTACAGCTGATTAAACAGCATGAAAACAGCTTATTTCACCTAACTGATCAATATTTCCAATTTTAAGAACTGATACATTAAACAATAAATGAACAATGAGCGAAGGTACAAATTACATCATGTCTTATTTACACCCCAAAGGTTGAACATGCTTTGGATCACTCCTTATACTGTTCAATTAGAAACTGAGAAAATTTGTGTAACAGAGATATAAATATTTGTTTTAAAATTTATTAACTTAAAATAAATAGTTTGAGAAAAGGACTTCATTCTAATAATTAGTTTTTTTTTCATTTGATCAAAAGGAATTTCTGTTTTTAATTTAAAATTATTATGAAGTAGAGTTTTTCTGTGCACAAGAATTATTACCTTTTTTATTGCCTAATAAAACCTAGCTCAAATTAATTAATTAAGCAACCACTGTGAATAGTGATCCCTTCCACTACCATAATCCAGGAGAAAAAATTTCTGACCTACAAACAAGCATGTATTAATCGGGGTTATATAGAAGTTGACAAATTAAATATTTTCGGATTGCGGTTGTGCAATGTGAAATTAACAAAACCCCAAAAAAATTACAAGCGTCAGGTGTAATATTTTTTTTCATTTTAAGAATGAGATCGTGCAGATATACGTCTCAACTTTTCAAAAAAACTACCTCTAACCATTAAATGTAAACTGATAGTGGTAAAAAGAAGAATCGGCTAGTTCTCAATTAAAAGGAAACCCTCAGGTTGTTAGTCTAAATGAATGTGATGATAAGGCGAAAAGTTTGTCTACATATATGATGTAGTTTTTGAATGTAAAATTATTTAGACCTCGGTTACAGTGCACATATGTTGTGCGTGCTGTTTACTAACAGATATAAATGGTTTGCCGAGTAACGTGATAATTTATGCATCAGTAGAACAACCAATAATAAAGAAACTTTCAAGGCAGCATCTCACAGGAAACAGGTTATAATTACTTTCAAATCATGACATCAGTGTATGCTATTTGCCTTGCCTAATGTGAACTGTAAATGTAGATGTATAAGCCAACACTGTTTATTAGGTTTTTCTGTTTTCTCTCAACCCCCCTTTTTTCAAAGCTTGAAAGCAAATAAATTGATGATGACTTAAACTAAAAATTGTAATTCTTATATTCTGGATGCGTTCATCTTATAATATTTTCTCTATTACCTTCCAAGCATTGAAGTATGAAATGTCATTATTTATAACCACTGTATTTTCAGGTAGTTTGCAGCTGATGAGAACCTGTGAAATAGAATGATGTCATTTTATACCGCAAATCTAGTCTATCTTTCTCTTCCGAAATTGTACATTACTTCTGCCCTAACCTATCTAGTTCACTTGACATATCTTACAGTTCTCACCGTTACATTGTATATTTCCTGGAAAAAATTCTATTTATATCTTGCTATGACTCTCATACTACAGATGAATATAAAAGCTATTATGCAGTCGTTCTTACCTTACAGTGAAACTTTTATACACTAATGCGACCTGTTGAGAAGACTTAAACCAACTACTGTAATTTTCTACGCAACATATACGTTCAATTTCCTCAGAGAATTACCACTATAACCCATCAAAATGCCGAAACAAAACTTTAGTGAAGTAAAACTGTGCATTTTAACACACTTAAATGAAATCGAGTTTTAATGGAAAAGAATAACACTTCGCCGAACACCTTTTCTTTTATACGACTAAATGGAGATTTTCAAGTTGTTTAAGTGGCGAAAACCTGATTATTTATGTCCAAAAGATGTTTTTAAACCTAAAGATCTAAGAATGTGATACAAGAAGATACCATGGAATATATTCTCTCTCTAACTCGTGAAGGAAACTGTTAGCCTGTCTTATGTTCTTGATTGAAGGTTTCGGCGATATGGCCTCAAGTGTTCGTCAAATCCCCAATGATTTCTAAAATTTGCTGTAACACACGTGATATATATTCTTTCACATCAATGCATGTGGATAATTATGGACACCAATTTGATTGGGATAATGTAGAAATTTCAAATAGAGGAAACACCAAGAATGGTAGGGAATTTCTGGAAGCCTGGTACTCAAGTGAATCAGCAATTAACAAACACATTGCTATAGACCAAATTTACCAGCTAATGAAAAGTAAGTCACGTGACAAGAAAGTTCGAATTCCAAGTCAATAAAAATGATCAGTAGAGATGTAAATCAGCTACCAGTCACGAAGATGGTTGCCAGGCGGCAAAATTATAACATTCAAATAAGTTTACTTGATACTAAAACCTGCGCTGAAGATGTTGTCTAGACGGATGACGAAAGCTTCGCAATGAAATCAGCCATCTCAGAGAACAAAATTAATTTAATTATCTGCCCAGACAAATGAGCTCCTTTGAAATTCATTGTGTTGGTATGTTTAGTAAAATAATACAAATTTGCACCAACTATTCGTATTCTGTTTCCTACTGTATTTCTCTTCAGCTTCTTCCTCCCTCATCCCATGCTCTCTACACTGACTTACAGTTTTTCCATTTCTCATGTTCTCAGCTTTGTCTGTGATTCCTTTGTTTAAGACATAATGCTATTTACTGCCTTCTTGTCATATCACTACCGCTGCGTTGCTTAACAACCTGCAAAATACCGTCAAACTTTCAGCTTAAACCAAAATACCAAAGTTTAAATGAAACAAATAATAACTGTTATTAAGAAAATAAATTGACGTAAAAGATGGTAACACTTGATAATTGAATTTGTACTCATTTTTGTAATGTTATTTCTTGAAAGAGTTGTCATCGGAATGTTTTCAAAAAAAACAACAACAAAGGATAAGATCTCGATTTAGTAGCTTCCAAATAGATTTCCACACTAATACATCTGTATTTCTTGCCACTCGCCAACTTGTTCCTCAGGTCTCTCAATCATCGCTCTCCAGTGATCAACACCACGACCTTTGGAAACCATTTCACCTCCAAGAACAACAAAACCAAGTTGCTTATCTAAAATGAAAAAAAAGAAACTGGTTAATAAATGACCAGTTTTCATAAAGTGAAACTATAACTTCATTAGGATGCATTCTGGTGTACTTTAACAGTTGTTTGAAACTGTTTAAGTAGTTGACTCTATTTAGGACAACAGTACACATGTCATAGGCATCTAATGATATCCCCAAAAACCTGGAAACTGGTTTGATGAAACTAGAAGTGATAGAGAAACAATATTTAAGGTAATGTGAAGTTTTAACCCACAGATATGCTTGTAGGTTCATTGTTTGATCTTCATTTCAAAAGCCACAGTATTTTGTATAGATGCACTACATATGTTAGGCAAACTTAATATTTATGTGTGATCAACTTAAAATTAACAATGTTTAGGTAGTAAGCATTTCGAAACAGTGCCCCTCTTGAAAAAACGATTCTGAATTCAGACTGACTTGGGTGAAAAAACAGCACATATTTATATTGAATGAATACATCCTGTCAAGCGAT
Source organism: Trichobilharzia szidati (assembly GCA_944472155.2). Classification (NCBI taxonomy): domain Eukaryota; kingdom Metazoa; phylum Platyhelminthes; class Trematoda; order Strigeidida; family Schistosomatidae; genus Trichobilharzia; species Trichobilharzia szidati. Next base: position 53,172,804 of record OX235279.1, on the reverse strand, counting down.
CTGTACTGTTACCAATTATTCAAGGATTGTTCAAAGTTTTCAAAGAGAAGTGCATCAGCTATACTTGTGTATTAGTTGACCTCAAATAATTGAATTGTTCAAACCATCAGCATTATTATCGGTCAGTGGTACAAGATGTACAGTTTATTGTGGTTAGGTTTCTGATATTCCATGGGCTACTAAGGTGATCAAAAGTGATAATCTGCGTATTTTGATAGAATCTGACATCTGAATTACATCTTTATAGCAATTGATTTTAAATTGTTTGAATGATTTCTCTTTAATAGCTAGACAGAAGTCGAATGGCTTTAAAAACTCGGTTTGCTAGAAGAAATGAATATGAGTATTTGTCTAGTAACCTGAGGCATAAAAGAGTGGGCTCAGTCCATTGTATACTAAACTATCCGAACCAGCTATTAGTAAATACGAAATGTCTGGTGATGTCAGGAGGTATTTTTTGTAACAAATATATAAACATCAGAGTTAATAGGACACAAAATAAAACAATTTCTTAAAAAAGCTTATACTGTGAACCACTGAATTTTCTTTTAACATTTATACCTCTGGTCATTTCAGTCCTGACGTAAACACTCTTGTTTTTTGATTGAACACTAGTCAGTAACTAGTGTAATGTGTCTAGTCCTATCTTCGGTGCAGACTGAATTCTATCAGTCATGTTTGCAATGTGACCATCATGATAGGTGGCTCTTGACTTAATAGGAAACATGGTGAGTCCTTAAAGCTGTAAAACGAGATGTGGATTCCATTTCTGTGTAAAGCTGTATTCAAAATGTTGCAGCAATAATACTGAGAAAACATGCAGCTAAAATACTACATATGCTTATAAGGATTCTCGAAACTTTGTTCGTTATATTGCATAGTCATGAAATTAGAGATGTCTCTTTTGGAAGGAAGATTTTATTGCATCGTTGTCTTCAAAATAAAGTGGAACAAACCTGAAGCTTTTGATATCTCTGAAGAACTTTTCATATTCTTTTAGGTGTGTATGTGAAAAGCTTTTTAATTCATCCATTAACTGAAAAGCAATCAGTCGACTCACCGATAAATCCATGTTGTATAAGGGTAATCCTGACATTTATACTGGATGGATCTGATATTTTCTGGAAAACAAAAGATTCATTGAAACCTTCTTTTGATCCCAGTGCTTCAGTTCGTTTAGCTTTCAACTCTTTACCTTGTATTCCTTGACATACTATAACTTTAGCGTAGATATCTTGAAATTGCATTAAATCAAAAAGTATGATATTAAATTCATATGATATATTTATTGATACAGGCAAAAAGTCCCTACATGATATTGGTCGTTCTTGTAAATCCCACAATACCTGTTATTTTGGCTACGAAAAAGTTATGTTCAGTGCTTCCTGAGACAGTCGTAAGTAATTAGTTTACCGGTCCATATTCATCTACAAGACTACGCAATAAGAATAATCACCTTGATATGATTATGAGCAATAAATTGTGCTCAAGACGTCATCAGTAAATGTTACTGTATAACACTGTGAGACTTTATCAAAATAAATTTTACCCATAATGAAATCACTTAGTCACTGTTCTCTTGTGAATTCGATTTTAAATAAATAAAGCCATCATGGAACAAACAAATCCCAACTTCTTATGACGAAGTGACCGAGTATTTCAAGACTAAGTAAGCCCTCAAAAAGGTGAAAGTATTGATCCTTTCTCTTTTATTCTCATTCTCCTTCTATCCCCTGTAAAACACTATGTTATCCTAAACAGCTCCAATATATATTTTGATTTATTCAGGACTTCCTTTTTTAACAAGACTATTCACTTTTGGAAAGTGATCACATTTATTTTTTATTTGTCAATCTGTTATCTCCATAAAATTATTGAAATTATTTTGTTAACATGGGGGTTTTGTTCGCGAATTTATATGTACTCATTTTGAGGTATGTTCTACTAATAAATAGACACAAACTGCATATGGAGTAAGGCCTTTGGAAAAGCAATAGTAATTTACATATAAGCAGAAAAGCCACTGTAGTTGAAATGCAGGATGAGAATTGTAAACCATAGGACAGGCAATGGAAAACAAAGCATCCTTAATACATAAACGACGATATTATTTGCAAATACTGGATTCGATTTAAGATCTTTTTTTTTAATGTCCATTATAACTTGTCCCAATTATCATTGAAACCATTCCTATCAGTTTTTTTCCTCAATTTTAACCATAGATACATTTCATACCTGTTCCCCATTAAGACTTGTATCTTTACGTTAGGTTATGGGGAACTGCTGCGTATAAGGCGCGCAAATTTCATAAAGGTTTATGCTTATAATTTTATTGACCATCAGGAATTAGCTCCATCGCAACCATTTAATTTGTATGCTAAAGTGTTGGACAAATAAGCAAGAAAAATTAAACTGAATGTAATTATTATGCCAGGTAACTCACGAGTAGGCATACCATTTTCTCGTAATGGCAAATTTCTACATTCGAATAAGCCGACTATTAGCCGTTCTGTTGATGGGAAGTATGTGAGAGCAACGAAGAGTTGGGGATAAGCGGTAGCCTATTTATATACATATAAATGTCAAAGGGTTAATATAAGTTACAATTACATTTACTAAAAAGAGAAAAACTGATTAATGCGGATGAAACATTTTGTCTCATATTAAAATTACAACTCTTGAGATTTTAAAAGTTTTTTTTGCTGTCGAATTTTAAGCACAAATTTGAAAGTGAGGTGTAATTGTCTCAGAAAGAAACTTGCATACACCATCAGTAATTTTTTTTCGGACAACTTACATGATCATCGTATGCATTTATTTACGTTGACATGGTAACCTACTGTAAACTATAGAGTAAATTTAGCTTATAGCCAGATGTTTAATTTGACATGCAAAATAAAATTACCGCAATCGCTACAAACAGTGGAGATATAAAAACAAAAAACTCGGTGCTACCTTCAATTTATACAGATCACAGTAAGGTTCCAGCATTCGCTAAAGAAATACCATAAAGAGAAAGATATTTTCTTAAGACAATCCTAAATAAGCAGACTGTTGACCTATAAATATTCACCTAGCATTTTAAGTGTTAAGCTGAAGTGATCTGATTGATTTCAAGTTAGGTCACATCAGTTAGAAAACCACTGAAGAACAGACAGTGCTTGATAGTGGTTTCATCCTACTTGGGTAGTCTTTAGCAGTGCTCATTCGTAGCCTCAGCTATGAGGTGAGCCAGCTGACGGGATTCCAATCGCCTATGAATTCTTAATTCTGCCAGTCCACGATCTATAGTGTGGTTGGGGACACGGTTAAGTACTTATGAAAAACCCTCAATTAGGAGGAAACAGCTACTCAGTACTACTTAATTCTCAAAGTTACACTGACTGACTTCAGTTCATGATACAACTTTTTTCCTGGTAGTTCTGTATGGTGAATTATCATGTTCACAAGTGGTGAATGAAATAAACAGGTTCCAAAATGAATAATAATAAAGTCAACAGAGTCCTCTAATTTTATTGAACCCCTAATGAGATTATAAATCTTTAAGTATTGAAAAGACGTGATGAATATGGGATTACATTCGGTAAATGGGAATAAATGTCCGGATGTCTAGAAATACACAAACCATTGTCATAGAAATGATTGTGGAAATTAATTCTTTCAGTGCAGTCAGTTATTTTTCTTATTCCTTAACAGCAAAATATTCAATTTAGAAGTGATCTGTATCGAAATCACAACTTAAAAGTCGCGTACTGAAAACGTAAGATTCGAACGAATACAAAATTCATCTTTGTGACTTTAAAATTGTTCCCGAATAAAAACATATCAAACTATCCGGAATATCAGAAAGTGAATTCGTTGAATCAAGCCTTTTATTTCTGAGTTCTAAGCAAAATGTATCTATAACATATGTAAGACCGATAGCAAACTAAATAATACGGCTATACAGAGTAATTTTCTAGGTATAAGCGGTTAAATTTCAGTCAATAGCTTTTACTGGACTTAGGTTTACTGCTTGTCAGAATCATTAGCCACGCAGAACTGCCACATTTTCTCTATGATAATCAAATCCCCAACACTTAATGTCGAAATCAGCATTTTGCTTGCTAAACTATTCAGGTTCCTTATATTAACTTAAAGGACAGAGAGGTGTGCTTGAATTAGTAATTACAACTAACTAACGTCTTCCATGCAAATACTTATCATTTGCTTTAGTTTCACCAGAATAAATATTTGTAATTTTTAATCATTTCTGATCTTCTGATACGATGGAGGACCTTAATGTGTAGCACACTTGGCGTGAACATCAACATTTTATCTATTATTATTATTTTATTCTTTCACGTTCCCAGTGGAACATAAGGCTTCAAGCTAAAGCTTTGAAGTTTCGGTGGCAGCAGTACTTATTTTTATGGGATGTGGTTGCTAGCCTCATTCCTAACCTTCCCTCTTTACCAGTCTTATCACTGGCTTTGCGAGGTAAAGGGGTGTTTCGGCCGGGGACCGAATCCAGGACCACGTGCGTGGTTGGCAAGCATTCTACCACAATGCCACCGACGCACAAACATCAACATAACTTTTTTCAATCATATGAGAACAGTGGAAACCATTGAAACTCCTCACTGCTCTTCAGAAAAAGTGATAAGTGATTTCAGAAAATATAATTTAATAAACTTACAGGATTTTCAAAATCTATTTCCAGGTCTCGATAAATCCTAAGTATCTTATCGTCATCCTCCTTTTCTGAACTTATCATTTGATCCAAGTTAAATGTTGCTCTACCAATTAGAATGCATCGGCGTCTTCGGTCAGTACTTAGCACATGTAAGTTTAAAGATTTCTGACTTATGCTATGTGGTGCTATCTATTAAAAATAAAGAATAAGTTTCATTTTGATAAATTCAAGTAAATGATCACACACTGACCTTTGAAAAATTCCAGGATCAAATTAGTTTCTGTATATAGAAAGAATGATTGATTGGTTTTGTCTGACAGTTTTAGAGACGGAAAAATTATATACATTTTTCTCAGTTTGTGAACTCAAGGTATTTTCGGCTACGCTTAATCTTGTTATAAATGCTAAGAAAAATGGTTTATAAAGTTGTAAGCTTGTTGAGCCTATGACCAATGTTCATTCGTTCAAATCTCTCTTTTGCATACCTCGATAAACTGACTAGAAATGCTTTTGGATGAGGCTGCTTTGTGTGTGTATGTTTGTGCTGGAAAAATTGATGAGTTCATTTCTGAAATTTCCAGGTACAAGATTTGCAGTATGTATGGATGAAATAGACTTTTCAAAAAATATTGGTTAACCTTTTGGAAGCTTTCTAATGAATCATTTTTGCCCATCAATATTTCACATTAGCTAAAGTTTAAACTTTATAATAGTCGGTGTGTCGATGACTTCTGCAATGGATATGATATAAACTTATTCCCCACTGTGTTTAACAAACAAAATAATAGTTTGAGTCAAAAGTGGATTATTTGATTATTTTTTTGTTTTCCAAATAAATTATTTATCTCTACTGGTGTTCCTTTAGTCAGCTCTGCTAACAAAAGATTAAAGATATACACTATTTTAGAATAAATCACAAAAATGTTTTCGCATGACCCTATTTGACCTTCTCATATATTTACAGAAGATTAACAAGCTAAAACAGCTTTTAATGATAGTAACTTGTGACGGGATTCTGAAATTCAAAATGAAGCCTAAAGGGAAACTTAGTAGGAAAATTTGCTCAGTTTAAGTGACTAAATATACTTAGTTGAGATCTAATCACTAGCACCTTAGACATAAAGGTTTTTTCATTAATTGTTTAACATGAAAATTAAAGATTTTCGTGTTACGATAAGGTTATTTTTCCAAATAAAAACGGCTGATCTGAAGCAGTATGTCTACTATATGTATGCAGGCTGTTTTGCCACCGGAAACTAGCATGCAAATGCATTAGTACTAGTCTAGGTGCTTCATCATCACTTACAACCATTGTTTGTTGCTAAAATGAGTATATATTGTTGAAAACTAAAGTTAATCAGTCTATAGTTCACTGAAGAAAAAGGTGTCGGTCATGTGCACATAACACAGCCGCTACCCTACGATATATTCAGAAAGCAAATATCTTGATTAACTGAAGCATAATTATGCTAAGCATATGCTCAGAACAGTCATCAAGTCAAGTCATGTTCAAAAATTTAGTTCTTCATCGCATCTGTAGAAGATATTAGTGTCAAAAGGCCTTAAAATTTAAACTCATGATGTCAGTCACAATTAGACCGTGTGATGTATTCGAATTTTCAGTGCTGACCACCATGGACCTCCTAGGGCATTATTACTCAAGTCTAAGGCATACCTGGCTAGGTTGACTCCTGGTTTATACAGTGTTTTACACTCATTAAATAGGGAAGGCTTCATCATGTTGCCTTTCAAACACTGAATCTGTGGATATAATCTTGTTGACCCATAATACCTATAACTATCTATTTGCCATTTTGTGACTGTCTAACACTAACTAATATCTATAACTGTATATATTGATGGATTTACATATTCAAGTTGGCTCAAGTCAGTGAGTCTATGATTTTGGTATCATTTCTGTTAACTGTATCTGACTGTGATACTGCTAGGTTTTTTTAAATTTTATTTTTGTTGTCGCTCGTTGCCCTTCCTGTTGTGAATTATTTTACTTATTTTTTACCAGGTCTCTGTGTACAAAAGGAGATGGTCGTGACTCTGAATCTACCATAGTAATACGTTTTACTTACAATTCTACCTCTTATTATTATTTTATTATTACTATTATTATTCTCATTATTATTATTATTCTTGATTCATTTAAAACTATCCTTTATCAGTAGTATTATCTTAACCCACTTCAACACTATTATTATTATATTATATTATTGTTATTATAACTATTACTATTGACATCCCTCTGGTTGCAATTCTTGTTAAATTCTCTAATGTCTAATTGTTTATCTAAGTGATGTAATTGAAGCGTAATTCAATTTATCTTAATTTTGATCTCCCATACTCTCTTTCCCCTTATCTAATTGCACATGACCTGGAAAAACACTCGCACCTGTATTTCTGCATGACTAATTCAATGTAGTTTATTTACTTATCAGTCCTATATATATATATATATATATATATATATGTAATTTCAAAATTATATATATCCGTGTATGTAAAGTATTCAGTCCTATATCTCCCAATGTAACTTCAAAAGTATATATCCGTGTATGTAGAGTATTCAGCTGACAAGTTCTACCGAAATTTGATGAATTCATTAAATCCTGCTTTATTAACCTTTATTGCTTATTTTACTTTTGCTGGTGTTGTTCTGATTGTTTTATTCATTGTTTTCCTGGTTTTAAGAATGCAGCCCACAAGGTCGCTTCTCTGTAAACTATATTTTAATGTAATAACCCCCTTATCAAGCGTGAGGTTAGTAACCCCACCCTGTGAACAAAGTTGCTAGAGAAACTTCAGCACGATGTATCTCCTTGCGCCACACGAAAAAGTCTGTGTGGGGACATGGAACGTCCGCACCATGTATGAGATTGGCAAAGCTGCCCAGATGGCAAACGAAATGAAAAGATACGGAATCCAACTACTGGGAATATGTGAAAGCAGATGGAACGGGAATGGACTCGCCAAATTGTCAACGGGAGAGTCAGTGATCTACTTTGGTCACCCAGAGGATAACCACGTGCACACAGAGGGCGTGGCTATCATGATGTCACCAACGGCAACGAACGCCCTGATGCAATGGGAGGCGATCTGGCCCAGGATAATGACCGCCAGATTCAACTCCAAAGGAAGGAAAGTGTCAGTTATACAATGCTATGCACCGACAAACAACGCAGATCTCGAGAAGAAAGAAGAGTTTTACAGACACTTACAGGCAACAATGGACAATACTTCCGTTGGTGACATTAAAATACTAATGGGAGACATGAACGCCAAACTGGGACCAGACAACACAGGAAGGGAACTCATCATGGGTAGAGAAGCTCTCGGAGAAATGAATGAAAATGGAGAACTATTCTCCGACTTCTGCGCCTTTAATGAACTAGTGATTGGTGGCAGCGTATATAAACACAAAGATATCCACAAGGCTACATCGGCGGCACCAGATGGGCGAACCAAAAAGCAAATCGACTTCATCGCAATGCTGCTCAAGGAAGTGGAGGCGCAGCCTACTGGACACGAAAGTAAGAAGAGGAGCGGACGTTGGCTCAGACCACTACCTCGTACAAGGGACAATCCAAATCAAATTATAAGCTTTCAGAGAAACAGGAGCTGCAGACAGACCACAAGACAAGTTCAACACTTAAAAACTGAAGGACCAGGACACAAAGGAAATCTTCACTGCAAGCCTAAGGGAAGAAGCCGAGACACAAATCAACACTAGTGAAGAGGTCAGTGTCGAAAAGCACTGGAACAACTTAAAAACAGTGTGGAGTCAAACCTACATGGAAGTTCAGAGCAGAAAGAGGAGACAGGACAAACAGTGGCTCACTACGGACACTTGGAGACTAACAGAAGAGAGAAAGATGGTGAAACAAAAGATTCCCCAGTGCACCAACGAGCAACAAAAACAGGAGTTGAATGCAAACTACAAGACACTGAACAAAAGAGTAAAGAAGACTGCCAGGGGAGACAAAAGAAAATATTATGAAGCTATGGCAAGTAAAGTAGAACAAGCTGCAGGCAAAGGAGTCCTCACAACACTCACTTAAACAACTAGGTACCTTTCGGGCAAAAGTTCGACACAAATTAAGCCAGTGAAGGATGACAATGGAAAGTCAATCACCGAAGAAGTGGAGCAAAGGAAACACTGGGCTGAACACTTCAAAAGACTACTAAATCCACCACCACCTACTACACGCCCAACAATACTAACAACGGAAGCAGAATTACCAGTGAACATCAATCCCCCCCCGACGAAATCAGAAGTCCTGAAGGCAACCAAGATGCTAAAAGCTGGAAAAGCAGCAGGACCAGATGGAATCCCAGCAGAAGCATTGAAAACAGACCCGGAGACAACAGCGGACTTGATGACGCCACTACTAGAGAAGGTGTGGAAAGAAAGCAAAGTACCCGAGGATTGGAAGAAAGGATACTTATCCAAACTACCAAAGAAAGGAGATCTAAGTCAATGCAAGAACTGGCGCGGAATTATGCTCCTGTCCACCCCAAGCAAAATACTAAGCCGCATCATCCTGGAGAGAATCAAACACGCCAACCTGGACGAAAACTTCGACCGAAACAGGCTGGATTCAGGAGGAACAAATCATGTATTGATCAAATCGCCACACTACGGATCATCATAGAACAAAGCTTGGAATGGCAGTCACCTCTCTATCTCAACTTCATCGACTTTGGAAAGGCCTTCGACAGCGTCGACCGAGAAGTGATTTGGTAACTACTTCACTACTATGGCGTGCTACCAACAATTATCCACTCAATACAACAGCTGTACGACAATGCTGCATGCCAAGTAATCCAAAACGGGAAGCTTACGGAATCCTTCGAAGTGAAGATGGGAGTAAGACAAGGCTGCCTACCATCGCCAATGATTTTCCTGATTGCAGTAGATTGGATAATGCGACAAACAGCGGGCAATGAGGAAACAGGAATAAAATGGACACACACAAAATACGTGGAGAATCTGGACTTCGCTGATGATATATATCTGATTTCCCACAAACTGGAAGATATGCAAGCGAAAAGCAACAAGTTGGCAGAAGAAGCACCAAAGATAGGACTTCAGGTGAACATAGAGAAAAGAGAGGTGATGAAGATTCCTGGACAAGAACAACAGCAACAGACAATGATCAGCATAAATGGAAGGAACCTGAAAGAAACAACCTCTTTTACCTACCTGGGAAGCATCGTTTCAACGACATGCGAACGGAACTGACGAGGATATCAATGCAAGAATCGGGAAAGCAAGACAAGCGTTCACTACTCTCAAGTCTGTGTGGAGGTCAACAACACTCAGCATCATAAATAAGACCCGGATTTTCAACTCCAATGTGAAGTCAGTCAGTGCTACTCACAATACGGATCAGAGACTTGGCGCGTCATTACCAGCATCTCAAACAAACTACAGACCTTCATTAACAGTTGTCTTCGCTCAATACTACTCAAGATCAGATGGCCGGTCAGAAAAGATCAGCAACAGGGATCTCTGGGAGCAAACCATCCAGGATCCGATTGTGAAACAAATAGGCAGGAAGAAATGGAGATGGATTGGCCATACTCTGAGGAAACCATCAAGTGACATCACTAGGCAAGCCCTTGAGTGGAATCCGAAAGGGAAGCGGCGAGTTGGTTGTCCAAGGGTGACTTGGAGGAGGTCATGTGAAGAGGAGATGAAAACATGTGGGCAGACTTGGAGCCAGGTGAAGACTCTAGCAGAGAACCGAACGCAATGGGGATGCACGGCTGAAGCCCTATGTTCCTGTAGGAATTAAAGGAAATAATAATAATAATCATGTATCTCAATGAGCATTATAGTTAAGTCTAAGATGCGTATTTTATTTCATTTTGAGATTGATTAACTGAATGTATCTGCATCTCACGGTATTGCAGCTACTAATAACATTCATATCTTCGCTGTAGCATTACGCAGTAATGAATGATTCACTTCAACTGCTATCTATTCAGAGAGTACCAATTTACTCTGTAGTTTCGTTTAAATTTCTCACTTAAAGGAATGAAGAAATCAGTTTTTGTTGATACTGTGGGTTGAGAAAACAAGTGTAAGGCATATTTGTTTTCATACTATGTGAGATAGCTAAGAGGACGTACTCTGCATCGCTAGTTGTATCTAAATTTAGATCATTTTGACCGATGTCCCGTCCCATAATATGTTAATTGTAATTTTTTTATTCCTCTGCGTTCCAAGTGGAGCATAGGGCTTCAAGCTAGAGCTTTTACGTTTCAGTAGCAGTGGGGTTACTAGCCTCAAGCCCAACCCCCCCTTCTTTGTCGTCATTATAACCGGCTTAGGAAGACGAAGGAGGGCGCCGGTGGGGACTCGAACCCCGGGCCAGGTGGATGGTCAGCACTGTACAGCTGAACAACAGACGCAAGAATTGTAAAATTGCATTGCATTTTAAGCTGCGTGCGTGACTATAGTCAACAGAGTTTGTTTGTGATTTAACTGTATTGTTTAGGATAATCATTTCTACACACAGTAGCTAATAAACCTTGAGACTTACAAAACTAGACATAAATCTGAATTGATAATACACTAAAACAAACTATGCTTTCGTAATCTGATATCCAAAGGGAGATTATTCAACCTTCCAAGTTTTTAACAACCAAAGAGAGGTAATTCTATTTCCTCAACCTATAAATTCACCACGCCTTACTGAATAGCTGTTTCAGAGACGACATCATTTTAATGCTCAGCTGAAAAGTTTAAAATTGAATTTTTGGCAGAGAATTTCAAATACTGTCACAAAACACGAGTTAAGATAGTTTAGAATAGTAAGTAATCAATATAGTAGCTAACAGAGCTGAAGTTATTTGAAAGCTATTCTTTTAAAGGTATATGATATATAGGTGTTAAAAATTTTAAGTTTTGTGTGATTAAAGAAAACTGAGAACAAATGTTACACTGAAGTTTCGTAACCCGTTATACCTTAAGATAAAAAATTTAGTCCTTCACTAAATAGGCATAGCTGATCACATAGTCACAGTTATATATGATACAGCCAGTGCTTCTACTTTAATAATATACTTCTCAACAGTTACAGAATGGTTACTTGAAATTTCGGTTGATTTATACAGCCAGAGTAAATATTTTATTGCAGGATGTCGAAAACAAAGCATCTAAAATAAAACACTAAATCTAAATTTATAGTTCTGACAGTTAATTTTGAGAATGTGTTTGAAATTGACCGTAGACATTCTCAAAGGAAAGCGATTTTTGTTAAACCCCACGCTCATGTGCATCAAATGAATAAAACAGTACATGTAAGTCACAGGTGTATGTACTGCTATAATGTCATCATACTATTAAATTAAACTAAATTATTACTTTGAAATACGAGTTATATAAAAAGAATAGGTAAACTATGAAAGTTTTAACTGCTATCGACAGCTGATACATGCCTTATTCATTTTAGACGGTAAACTTGACAATTAAATGTTGAGTAAGTAACGAAAAAGCCAGCTACTCAGTTAAATCACAAGGTTAAATTAAAGCAGAAAACTGAGAAAAGATGAAAATCTCTTACATACTTGAAAGCAAAAACTTTCATTGAAGTCTGGATTGTTAGTGTGTTTCTTAATTGCAGTGATATGACATTTCTTTTCTGCTTGTTCAATAAAAACCCTGAAATTTGGAAGAGACAGAAAATTAGATTGGGCCTAAATAAGCAGATTAAAAAAACTGTGGTTAACTGTCTTAACTACTTTACGGTTTTTGGACTTTAAATATAAAGGCGGGTAATCGATATTGAGGAAGAATGCTGATGAACTGTGCTTAGTATTTTCATTACTGAAATGAATTATTTCAACTATCTATAAAGGGATAAATGCCATTTGGCTTATATATACATGCATTAAAACTTCTTTACTATCTGTAAAACCTTGCCTAGATTACTAGCTCACTAGTTTTCTAGCCGGTCCCAAGCCCGGATAAAGAGGGAAGGTTGCGACGTGGTGCTAGCAACTCCACCCCCAAAACTTAACCAAATTGCTACTAAAACTTCAACGCATAAATATATTAAAAATACTAAAAATATAAACAATAACCTTATTTTTCGCTGGAATCGGGGAAGTGAAATGACGCAGGCTGGTGAAAGCCTTTGGGAAGCCAGTCAGTCGATGTGCCTGCTTTCGATGAAAGCAAAAATAAGGATGGGGACGTGGAATGTTCGTACAATGTACGAAGCTGGAAAGGCAGCCCAAGTAGCCGCAGAAATGAGAAGATATGGAATAGAAGTGTTGGGAATCTGCGAGAGCAGATGGAACGGATATGGAAGGTGCCAACTAACAACTGGGGAGATAGTAATCTATTCCGGCCACCCAGAGGACAACCACGAGCACACCGAGGGAGTGGCCATCATGATGTCACCAACTGCAGCCAAAGCTCTCATGCAGTGGGAGCCAATCTCCTCCAGGATAATGACAGCTATGTTCAACTCAAAAGGAAGGAAGGCTACAATCATTCAGTGCTATGAGCCTACAAACGTCTCAGAACAAGAGAAGAAGGAGGATTTCTACAGACAACTACAAACAGTAATGGACAACGTCCCAAAGAGCGATATCAAAATCCTGATGGGTGATATGAATGCGAAACTGGGAGGAGACAATACAGGAAGAGAACTCACCATGGTTGGTGAGGCCCTTGGTGAAATGAACGAAAATGGTGAACTCTTCTCAGACGCCTGCACCTTCAATGATTTGGTGATTAGTGGTAGTATGTTCAAACACAAGGACATACACAAGGCGACATGCATTTCACCAGATGGACAAACCAAAAACCAGATAGACTTCATTTCAATCTCAAGGAAGTGGAGACGGAGCCTACTGGACACAAGATCGAGGAGAGGAGCAGATGTGGGTTCAGACCACTATCTAGTACAAGGGACATTCAAGGTGAAGCTGAAAGCCTCGAGGATACCTGGGGATAGGCCACAATGCAAGTTCAACACTCAAAAACTGAAGGACACAACTACAAAGGACATTTCCACTGCAACTGTCAGAGTAAAGCAGGAAACACTACGTGGCACCACTGAGGAATCATCCGTGGAAGACCATTGGAACTCTCTGAAGGTAATTTTCAATGAAACGTGTTCAACGGTTTTAGGAAGAAAGAAGAAACAAGACAGGGAATGGCTCTCAACAGACACTTGGAAGCTAATAGAGGAGAGGAGGATGGTGAAAGAGAAAATGATTCAATGCAAAGATGGACAAGAGAAAGAGACGCTGAGCTCAACTTACACAGCACTGGACAAAGAAGTGAAGAAGAGTGCTAGGAAGGAAAAAAGACAATTCTACGACAACCTGGCCACTGAAGCTGAGAAGGCAGCCGGTAAAAGAGATCTGAGGACACTATATCAGATAACCAAGTCTCTATCCGGGAAGAGATCAGCACAAATGAAACCTATGAAAGACAGCCAAGGGAACCCAATTACCAAGGAAGAAAGACAGATTAAACAATGGGCGGACCACTTCAAAGGACTCTTGAACCAACCACCACCTACAACCCGTCCAGAAATACCAACAACAGCACGTACACAACTGCAAGTTGACACCAATCCTCCAACGAAAGCTGAAGTCCTGAATGCAATCAAGCTTCTGAAAGCTGGAAAAGCAGCTGGACCAGATGGAATACCCCCGGAAGCACTGAAAGCGGACCCAGAAACGACAGCAGATATGCTTACTCCATTATTGCAAAAGATCTGGAAAGAGGGAAAGGTGCCTACTGACTGGAGGAAAGGTTACCTCGTGAAACTACCAAAGAAGGGCGACCTAGGACTCTGCAAGAACTGGCGAGGAATCATGCTCCTGTCGACGCCAAGTAAAATCCTGAGTCGCATCATCCTGGAGAGAATAAAGGACGCACTGGATACAGAACTCCGACCAGAACAAGCTGGATTCAGGAAAGGCAAATCATGTTCTGACCAAATCGCAACTCTAATCATCATCATCGAACAAAGCATGGAATGGCAATCAAACCTATACCTCAAATTTATAGACTTCGAGAAGGCCTTCGACAGCGTTGACCACGAAGTAATTTGGAAACTACTCGAGTACAACAGCGTACCCACATGTATTCATCAACCTTATTCAACAGCTGTACGACAACGGCACATGTCAAGTGATCCACAACGGAAAACTCAGCGAAGCGTTTGGAGTAAACACAGGAGTCAGACAAGGGTGCTTATTATCACCAATGATATTCCTAATTGTGGTGGACTGGATTATGCGTCGGACAGTTGGAAACGAGGAGACAGGGATATCCTGGACCGACGTGAAGAACCTAGAAGACCTAGATTTCGTGGATGATTTATGTTTGATGTCACACAAAATCGAAGACTTACAAGCGAAAACCGACAAACTGGTCGAAGAAGCAACAAAGACAGGACTCCAGGTGAACATAGACAAGACGGAGGTTATGAAAATAACAAACCAACAACAACAACAGCAGCAACGTCCAGTGCCAATCACCATCAACAGGAGGGATTTGAAAGAGGTTACTTCATTCACTTATCTAGGGAGCATTGTCTCAACTACAGGAGGAACGGACGAGGATGTCAAATCGAGAATCGGGAAGGCGGGAAACACATTCATCAACCTGGAATCAATCTGGAAATCTTCATCACTTAGCATCAACAACAAAATTCGGATTTTCAATACAAACGTCGAGTCAGTTCTTCTATACGGATCAGAAACTTGGCGGGTCACCAAGAATATTTCCAACAGGTTGCAGACCTTTATCAACAACTGTCTTTGCTCTATACTGAAGATCAGATGGCCAGAAAGAATCACCAACAAGGAACTATGGGAACAAACAAAACAAGAACCAATCGCTCAACAAATATGCAGGAGAAAGTGGAGATGGATTGGACACTCGCTGAGGAGGCCGTTGGGTGACATCGCGCGTCAGGCCAGTGCTCGAGTGGAACCCGAAATGGAAGCGGCGAGTGGGATGTCCAAGGGTGACATGGAGGAGATCGTGTGAAGAGGAGTTGAAACAGCATGGATTAACATGGATGCAGGTGAAAAGTACAGCAGAAGACAGAAGCAAGTGGAGGCGTGCATTTGAAGCCCTATGTTCCACTAGGAACCCAAGGGAACAATAAATAATAATATCTGTATCTTTAGGACGGGAAAATTATCTACAAATCTGCAAAATAACTTATAGCACCTATGGTGATTTGTTTGATATATTTCTAATTTGTTTGAATTCTATCCTCAAGTGATACTTGGTGCTATTCATGAAGTAAATGAAAGAAATCCCACAACTCTTTTATTGGTTGAGGCAAATAAGTTGTGTGATGAAGTAACCAAAGTTTACTTTGAGGTGCTTTGTTAAAAAGAAAAAATATGAAGCTAGATTAAGGTTATGATAAACACTAGGAGAAGTGCGAAACTTCCTAAACGCCGTGTGTTACATACTAGCAACCCAGCTGAATTCTTAAGAACCAGTCACATCATTCAGTACTACTTGTTGGCCACACTCAGATAATTTAATCAGCTGAAAGAACTTATGAAAAACGAAGAGATTATGATATTACTTCTTGATAAAGGCGGACGAAACGTAATCATGAATCACAAGGATTATATCAGTAAAATGCTGACTATACTATCCGATGAATGCAAATTCACCGACCAACGAGAAAAACACGACTGAACAGACCGAACAGAAGCTAACGGACACCCTCCGTAAGCTAAAGACTGAATCTTTCATCAGCAACGAAACCTTCGAATCCCTAAGACCATCTGGCTCAAATATACCACGACTTTATGGACTCCCGAAAGTACACAGGAAAGGTATCACTCTTCGACCGATCCAAAATATGACCAATTAGCCATATCACCTACTAGAACCAATCAGAAGGCAAGTTTACTGCCACATAGTTCGAGATCCATTCGACTTTATCGACTTAATCGAAAACATCAACGTATCCAACAAGACCATGATTTCATTAGATGTCACATCACTATTCACAAACGTTCCACTGACTGAAACAATATGCTATATATGCGAACTTATTCACTCCAAAGGAATAAACATTGGTATACCCACCGAGCTTCTTAAGGAACACCTACTGAGGTGTACCCTAAATGTTCAATTCTCTTTTAACAATGAAATATATCGCCAAAAGGATGGTATTGCTATGGGCTCACCACTAGGCCCATTTCTTGCAGATTTCTTCATGGCAAAACTCGAAAACACATGCCTGAAGAAAACGATCGATACCATCGAAATCTATAAGAGATACGTCGACGACACTTTCATTATCGTCAACAATGAAGAAAATCTAGACTACATCTTGAAGTCGCTTAACAACTGCCATTTAAAATATCCTTTTTTGACGTCCAACTAACAAGACGAGAACAGAATGGAACACTGAAAAGATCCATCTACAGAAATTTATGTGGAACGGACAGCTAACTAACATTCACAGTTGGGTACCTCTATACACTAAACGAAACGTGATTTGTTCACTCAGCTACAGAGTTCGCAGAATTTGCACCCGGGACACCATAGAAGATGAGCTGGACAATATCAAGGGAATCCTCATCGAGAACTGTAATCCAGAACGATTTATTGCAAAAGCTGCTCATACTTAGTGTCCCGAAAAAAAACTACTCTACATGAACCTTCAATTTAATGGAGATATATCTGCGGAAACACTAAAATTCGACTGTCGCGCTCACTTAAGAAAGCCTTCTTCGCAGCTGAACTACGACTAACCTTCTCCACAAAACCTATGATACATGTGAACGTGAAGGATAAGCTACCACTGCTGGCCTCATCAGTGTGTATTTATCAATTCACCTGCTCGTGTGGAGCCAGGTATGTCGGTCGTACCCAGCGTTCGCTTTCCAAACGTATCACCGAACACTTACCAACATGGTTTTACAAAGGAGAAAAACGATGCCCCCGCAGCTCCATCTTAGAACATGTGATAGATTCCGGACACCAAGCTGCATCCCAAACAAACTTCAAAGTTTTCTACAGAATACGAAGTAATCTTCCTAAAGGTGTACGAATCAGACTTCTTCAAACTGCAGAAGCAATGGCGATTCACTTGCTAAGTCCTGATATCTGCATACAGAAGTTCGTTCAATCACTGCACTTGCAATGGACGTAATCTATCTTATTACCCGACAAGTAAATTCTACCTAATCCTTTTTTTCTGTCTCTTCATTAGTATTATTTTGTCTTCTCAAATGTAATATTTTACATTTTCAACCTTCTTGTTCTCTACCCCCCACCCGATTTAATTTCTACACCTCACTACCACTGTTACTGACTTGACCAAAGCTCAGTTTCTAGTCATTTATGTTACATCGTCCAACTTATTTGCTCAATTTCGGTTCTAATTTAAATGGCATTATTCTCTACCCCACTTCTACTTATTCCCTACCTGTAATTACCTATGTTTCTACCCTGACCTAAGTTGAAACATTTTAGTCAATTATATTGCGTTATCTAACTTACTAACTCAATCTTACTTTAGTTGCTGTCTAATTAACCTTGTTTCTATACTAGATCATTCTTGAATTACCTGATCGATTATCTAAACTTGACAAACCTCATGTACACACACACAAAAAATTATGTATAAATGCGATTGTACATCCATGTGAATGAATTAGCCGAAAAAGAGTCTCTTCGCTGAATGTCTCTTTTTCATATGACTCAATGGGGATTTTTAAGCTACTCAGCAAAAGTTCATTTCCTTCCACAGTCTACCAATTCACTTATTCAAACCTGTCGAACAGCCTAAATATTGGCTAGCTACTTAAGACAACAAGGAATAGAAAGAAAACTAACTGCTATAAAAATAAATTCAGATATTTATCCAGTGAAAATTCATTGTAGTTTCCTTTGCTTTCAGATACTATTTATAGATGTCTTTATTTATTGCATGGAGGATTTCATCATGAGTTGACATCGGTTAGAGAACCACTGGAAAACCTGGGAGTAATTGATAGCTGTTTCTTCCTAATTTAGGACTCTTCAGCAATACGCACCCACCGGGATTCGAACCCAGGACCTTCTGGTTACAAGGTGAGCTCGTAGACCATTGGGCCACTGGGACCCAATACAATGGTCCTTGAATTCTAACTTCTGCCAATTCACGACATAGCGCGACCATTTCACAATGTCTCCTTCGATGAGTTACTGCCTCATCTTCAACCTGTTGTATTCATTTATATCGACCGATCTAAATGACTGATAGCTTTTGCAGTTATTCAACGTCTAAACCACTAGCAGTTTTCCTATTGTAATTCTTCTCTATCACTGTCGAGATAATGAGATTAGCATGACCTCGTTTAGTTGAATTGTTCCAACGGAATAACTGTGAGCTTCATTCTTAATATAAACTTCCTCTAGCAGGTTTTATGCCCATGTAAAGTATGCAGTATTTATTAGCAGCTGCCTTGGACTACGGTGCACCATTAAAAGTGTGTGCAAATACCCATACTTACAGCATATGTTTTGTGTCTTTTTGAGTAATTTCTTGTATGAAGAGCTCAATCAACTTTTGTACATGAGAACTGAGTGCTTATAAATACTATTTGCGTTTCCATGATGCCACAGTAAATGGTAATCAATATGATATTCGAGTGGAAAAATATATTCCTGATTTCTACAGTTTATGAGGTTGTTTTGAAATTCATGACCGACGTCATTAAAATATAGGTCAGTAAAATGAACTGCTATACTACAGCATATGTTAAAATGAAAAGTAATTCGACATAGACAAATAACGTCTATTCCCCCAACTTGACCTTTGCCCTTGACTGTTAAAATCTGTCTTTCGTATACAACACATTGCATTTACCATAAAATCATTCCAGAAACTTACTTTACTCTATAGTCAACTGTAGGGTGTTCTTCTGAGAATGTACCTGATTGAACTGATGAGGATCCAACAAACTGTGAATTTGAATTTATGCTCATCTGACGTAAATTTCTAGCTTTATGGATAGTGACTTTAAGTAACTCCATTGTTTTATTGTAACTGACTGAAAACCACACTCTGCCTATATGTCCAGGTTGGATTTCATAAAGGTCTTCTGTTTCTTCACTCAAATACAGAGATGGATTCAATGTACCCAGATGTCGTCCTTGTACTGCAGAAAAAATAAAGTTATAAATAAAAAGCGATGTAAACCACACTTGGATGTGTCTAACACACTTTAATCTGTTTTATATTGCTGAAACAAGCAGGCAAGCTAAACAGTTTTATAATCGTTTATGTGTGCAGTAACAGACCTCGGAAGAAAATTGGACTGAAAGAAGTTTTCTCATAAGTTTATTTCGGAGAAGAATATAGACACGATCACGCCTGTAAACTAAGAGAATAAAGTATGTTGGTTTATCGATGAAGATGTTGCTTGTTTACTATTTTTGTCTGAATAAGCATATGGTCAGTGAACAGATTGAAATTGTTTAAATTAAAACTGTATGTCTATCTTTACTAAATTTGGAGAACACGCTCATGCAAGTTTCTTTTAAAATGATTGCTAGCCTACTGAATAAACTTCAACAAATACCTAATGATATCTCAAGATTTATTGGTTGATAAGTGCAATTTAGACTTGATTTTTACCTTCATTCTAGCTTCTTGTATTTTTGAATAATTACTAATTTGGTCATTAATACTTTTATCTAGTTGTTAGCTTATTGCTGTTAACAACCCTGTTACGTGATCTACAGGACTTTTTCTAACTATAATTTTATTTATCTGTTTTATTTTCCTATTGCAATAGGAATGAATCATCACTCATACCCGAAATATGGATTATAATACTACCAATCAAATCAAGTGAAAATCAAGTGAAAATCAACGGAATTATATAAATGAATTAAGGAAGTTGTGTGATTACCTTGATATGATTATGAGCAATAAATTGTGCTCGAAACGTCATCAGTAAATATTACTGTATAACACTGTGAGACTCTATCAAAATAAAATTTACCCATAAACTAAAGTTCAGTTTTACCCCCAAATGTTGAGAAGTTTGCTTTTGAAATAGTAGAATATTTAGTTACTAATTTCTTAAACTAATTACTGAATGATGTGCAATGAAGAGGTGAATCCCAAGGTTTAATGCATATTAGGTAGGCTGAATACATGTTGTATATCATTATATATCAGTACTTCCGACTGATAAATGTGTAGAAGATCTTGAAAAAGTGAAGTATTGTCAAAACTTTATGATAATTGTTTGTGAGCATGCTTTAAAATGCTTTGAACACGCCCTTTTTGCAGTCTTATTGAAAGTTTCTTTTGAACTCTCTTTGGTGTGGTGTGAAATTTAAAGGAAAATCTTTAAAGTACACTCCATCAGTTAAAATTTAGTTTAGGAAAAAAAATATCAGGTCATCCCATTTCAATTCGTTGGGCACTGCTTGTTTAAGTGTCTTCAGGGTATCATTATCTTATGTGGATAAGTAATGGCTGGAAACAATCACCAACAAGAAACTATGGGAACAAACAAAACAAGAACCAATCGCTCAACAAATATGCAGGAGAAAGTGGAGATGGATTGGACACTCGCTGAGGAGGCCGCTGGGTGACATCGCACGTCAGCCATTGCTCGAGTGGAACCCGAAAGGGAAGCGGCGAGTGGGACGTCCAAGGGTGACATGAAGGAGATCGTGTGAAGAGGAGTTGAAACAGCATGGACTAACATGGATGCAGGTGAAAAGTACAACAGAAGACAGAAACAAGTGGGGACGTGCAGTTGAAGCCCTATGTTCCATTAGGACCCCAAGGGAACAATAATAATAATTAAAAACATAATGTGAATGAATATGGAAACTATTTTTAAATGACTGGTAGAAAAGATAGTGAAGATGACAATAATTTGCAAACCTCCTACATAATACTTTTGTTTCCACTGTTACTGATAAAATTAAACAGTAGTGTACTACGCTGGCAGCATTGTTACCAAGTCACTAAATACACTTTGCTCTTCACCAAATTATACTATAGGGTGTCTGTTTGACCCAGTTAAAGTATTCACACTGTGTTTGCTATACATCAATCAATGTCTTAGTATACATTATGTTTGTATATATCTGTTCACTTTAAAACAGTTTTTATAATTATGTACGTAGCACAAAAAAACTGAGTCCAAATAAAATTTGGGAATCTCGTAAACCCTACTCTGATATCTTTTTAAAAGTTTTAAACTTGTGTAACAAACGTGTATAACTTATTTCCCTTAATTCCAGAGAGTCCTTTTAAGGTAGTTCACGAATCCTTTCGACGAGAAAAAATTCTTAGTTGGAGATCCTATAAGGAATTCTAAAAAGGATTTACACTTGTTGATAACATCAAACTAATTATATTTTATCCCGTTCATTGACTTCAAACGTCCATACAATATGTAATAAACATCGATGCTGATTTTATGACTATATGACAATATCTGATGAGAGATTTTTTAATTTTTAGTGATAACGTCAATACCATACTGAATAGTAATGATAACCCTTTAGGTGAGTACATATTTTGAATATATGCAAACTGGTTCATAAGGAAAATTTTAGGTGTTTCCATTTGCTATAGCCAGTTATATTAACTTAATTATCCGAATGCAGGTGAAGTAATTCGGTGTTCAGCAGTTCATTTCTACCTATCCTGGCTATTCTGAGGTAATTAGATGCAATATTGTAATCCACGCTGAAAATTCCATACCTGTACCACAAATACTGTTTGGAATAAAGCTATTATTATTATTCTGTATGTTGATCTAGTACGAACAAGCCACATGTTTTCTTCTATCGTATCTTTGGTGGTGAACAGATCTGATGCTTAAATTCATTGATTTACATGGGGGTCCTTATGATTTGCTGAGTGACACGGTAAATAGTAAAGTTTCGGAAAGACTTTAAACTTCCTCATACTATGATAATTGAATAGCCAGTAAATTAGACTACTAAAATCATTTCCAATGGTGGTCGTTGTATTAGTCCTCCATTTATGCACTTTTTCGTATATCGTTTTGTATTTCTATTAAGGTTGTGATTTATGAAAACTTGTGGGATGTTGAAATAAGACATTTTTCCCGATTCAGGATTTTTAATTAGAAAGAGATCTTGCGTTAAGAAACATTACGTGGGAGCATTCTTAATATTTTAGAAAGAAATGTGGCTATAAGAACTCTGTCTACCTGTATTCAGTAACTGTAATGTTGAGAAAATTAACAAAGTCTTCTTACCACGGGTGATTTTTAAATTAGATTCCGTCACAAACCGACACCAGTTAGAGAAACCTTGAAAACGAAGGGTACTAGACGAATGTTTCTATGTAGTCTAGGACACTTCAGCAGTACTCAAGCATTGTTTTACTTTAAATCAAACGGAAGAAATTCATGTTATAAGCCTAGCAGGTTTCCAGTCAGCCAGTGAAACAGAATCCAGTGACTCATTTCTTCTTCTTCAGTTACAAGTTCTCGTTATACTTCTAGGAAGTACTGGAATTGAGGTCATGGATGTATAGTGCGGAAGTATCCTGAAGAAGGATGAAACAGCTATTTGGACGTGAATACCATGTTGGGTAAGGTATTAAGCTTTGGAAATCTAATATTCTGAAATGTAAGTTTGAAAGGAACTGTATTCGGTTTGTTTGTATGGTAGAAAATTGAATGGTAGAGTTTTCAACATCTAGACAAACGTAGATCGTAAGTATAAGATGGTACTTATTCACGCTTTTGATAATGAATTTTTCGGTTTTACGATTCTAAATTAGTTTGCATTTCAAGCCTAACGTTTTTCAGTTTAATTATTTTTCAGAATACAAAGTCATATTTTTTTACAGTCAAACTTCCTTTGTTCATAGCTAGAATCTAATCTGTGTAGCTTCAAAGCTATTTTCACTCAATGAAGGAACTTTCCGTCAGTATTCCGCTTGTTCATTTTTCGCAGTAGGATAAAACGAAATCACTGATATTTCATTTGTGTTTTTGAATTTGCCAAGTACCATTATTTTACATAATTGTTTTTCTATTCACCGCACAGAAATCGAAAGAAAACAAAAATTATGATAAACGTTATAATAATGATGTTTTGAAGAATAATTAGTGTAAGTAAGACAAGAGAATAAATGAGGTTGGTTGCGTTTGAAACAGTTTGAAGATAAAACACCTTCAAGCCGAGTACAAATATCAACTGGTTGGTTGTAAAATCTTTCGTAGTGCCATTGCACAACTCAATATGGTACGGTCCTACAGATAAATGTATTAAGTCGTCTGGCTTGAATTTGTATATCCTATTATGGTCAGCATGTTGTCTATCAACTAAATATCACAATAGCTATGGTGAAATAAACGTCCCAGAGACAATCTATCAACAATATTTAGTAACCGCAATGAGATCTGTTGAGGTTACATAAACCAAACGTATGCTAAGTCTTCAGTCTAAAATTAGACTGTATGCATCTACAAAAGGAAAGTTTGTATGATATTCAAAACACTTTTACAATAGCATAGCGCAGTGACTTTTCGAAAACACTTTTATCAGAGTGATAACCAGTATCCACGCTTTTACTAAATCTCATTTAATTCACCAAAGTTATTCCATTAGTCGAAAGTTAATGCGATAAATTTTATTACTTCGGACTAAAATCAAAGGCTTTGTTATCACGACTTATCGTATAAATTGTGAAAAATACCTTCCTGAAATTGTCTCAAAAATGAGTCATTGGTATGATGTATGAGTGTTTCTACGCTTTAGCTTATGAATGGCAATAGTTTAATTTCAAAAACCTCAGTTTTTATATCATCAGTAGAATGAAACACACACATATTCCAAGGTTATTTGAGTCACCTTTCAAATTTTTATACTATCATGCTAACGATTTATGATAGCCTGAGAGAATTTCTAATAAAACTCTATGGGTACTTTTTATTCACAGATGTATCTTCATTTTAGAAATGCTGTGTTCTGTGCTCATGCAGTTTACTTTTGGAGTTTTTCTTTTTCGGTGACTAATGATAAGTAACAGTTGTCGTGGAAGAGAAACTAAGTTTAACTTCCTGCTTGTTATTGACAGTATGGTGTTTGCCTAGTGACTGTTCTTGTAGTCTTTTAGTAGCCACCTTTTTTTTAATGAAGTACTTCATAATCAGTGTGCATAATCCATACTTCCAAAAATATATATATGACTATTTATTTGCTGTGATAAAGCATACATAAAATATCTTTTAATGACCAATTGTTCTTTATTTCGATACCATTTCAATTAAGTTTTGATAATTTAGATTTATTAAGCGTTTCACTCTGTCCATAGGCGGATTTGACGAATCATCTAGTATTAGTGCAAATCATTGTTATAGATTAGATAGTTAGTCTGTTTCTTCACAATGTCTGGGCATTTGGCGTTAGCATGGAGAAGCTTTATTCCGTCTGATAGCTCAAGCTGAAGTAAAGCAGGAGATGATCTGCGTGATATATAGTAAGTTTAAACTAATTATGCTTTCGTATTCATGTCCTCCCAAAAATGTGTATTTGTGACTAAATACTGGCTTTAGTATATTACGTTCTTTACTTTCCAACGTTTACACTTGCTAATATCAAGCAGTTTGTTGCTGAATAACACAAATATCGTCTCTACCGTCTTTTCTGACGAAATACTCTGTTTTTGCAGTCTTTCTGGGGAAATAAATGTATAATTTTCATTCACTTGCTTATGAATGGTTCTACAGATGGAGAATTTCTAGTTCACTTCACTGACCATCAGCACTTTTGAATTCATAATTTGGAAATTCCCGCATTCACGATTCGAACTAACAGCGGCGTTGATTCTCTTAGCTTGACTGCGGAAACCAAATCAGCGCCAAGTACTAGACACCATTATACTGATGACACCCTAGTGACCAATCAGCATCTGTCATATTTTTAATGGCGTCTGAGTGAAGAACAAAGCGAAAGATTGTTAGTTTTTTGACTAGTAATAAATTAAAAATAACTAAACATTTATTTGAAGGGTTATTTTTTATTCAAAATAAGAAGCTTTTACTGGACAGCATCTTCGGCGGCATGCTTAAAACACAGGCTACTGATAATTTGTATCACTATATTGCATGTAATTACCCTATTTCGCTTTGCTTTAGTCGATTAAAAGGTGACCTCTAATGCCATTATTTATTCTCGTTTACAGCCTAGTGGTTCGTTAGTCTCTAGTAAATTTGAAAGAAGGCATAATCACGGATGGCAACATATCCCAGTACAGGAGATAACTTTTCCTGAGTTATGTCCTCAACGTTTATAATTGGTTTTCAACCAAATGTTGTGCATTTCTCAACGGATATAATCAAGAAATATCATAATGAACTGTTTTGCACCTCAGGTCAGACAGCACTGTGTCACACAATCTACTGTCAATTAATTTTTTATTTGAAGATTCTGTACAAAGGAAAATATTATTCCAATAAACTCTTCTGGAAATTATGTACATTATATAAACGTTGTCCAGAATAAAGCTATTATTATTATTGTGATCGATGTTTTTATGTAGAAAATTTGCTTTCAGAAATTGAACAGCTATACCGGAAAAAGAAAAGAGACCAAAAAAAAGGATTAAACAATCTAGGGCTTACAAGCTACACAAAAGAGACTGTTACTAGTAATTTTGTGAAGATAAAAAGTCATTTTTATTTCTTTCTCTGTCGTTCTGTTTCCGCTTAATATGTATATATATATATATATATATATATTTATAATACGAACAACATAAGAAGGTTTAAATCTGTGTATTTTTACTCCGAAAATGGCTGAACTCCAGCTGTTCTCACTAGCTCTCAACGCTTCTCTACAATCAGGAAAAGAATAAATTAGCTGAGGAGTACAGAGGATTAATGTATGCTTTTTATATTATTAGGGAAACACATTCTCGTGAGAAAAAGTCATAAATGAGAAACTTTATTTCTAAGTTAGGTTTGCTTGTCTCCATAGTTTCTCTTCTACTGTTTATTTATGCAGATTCATCTGCCTGAGAAGATAAAATTTATGGCTTCTGATACGACCTGATTGTGTACCTCCATAATTGTTTATCTTCACTGCAAAACTGTAAAAACTGGATGTAACAAAACTGTTCGTCATTTTTTTCTTGTGAATGGCCTTTTACAAAAAATATTTTATGCTAATTAGTGGAAGGTGAGGTAGAATGAGTTTTCCTGCTGTGTAAACAGTGTTAAGCGGTCAAAACGTTTTCCATATTTTCAAAACCTACGTTCATAGTTGCACAGAAAGTTGTTAGTATTGTGGAGCTGCTTAAGACTCCACTAAAACAAAATCCGACTTCATATTATTTCAGACATATTATCTTAGAAAGTTTAGGTCAAGATGTATAGGATTTCTACTGTCTGAAATCTTTTTGTTTGGAATTTCACCCACGAAGTTCTTGTATAATACGAATATATCTTTGGGCTCAACTAACTTTTCTTTTAAGGCAGCTTCATCACATCAATTTCAACCTGTTGTCCCAGTAACCAGTGTATTACATCACTTAAACGCTATCTCTCAGAAAAAATTGATTACTTCACGGTGAATCTCTAGTAATTTTTTAATGATTTTCTAATTCAAATACTACTGAGTTATTTTAACAGTCATTCTAACTTTTAACAGTGAATTTCCAATGAGTAGTATTTTGTGATGCTCTTCATTAATTTAGGAGTCTGTTACACCAAGTTTACTGAACCCAAATTAGGATATGGAAAGTCATATGCTTGCACCAGTAATTATTCACGGGCTCCGATGAGTAATTAGACACCCAGAAAAAAGAAGTTAACGACAAATGCTATCTGTAAAATTGAATCCACAAGGAAAGGTCTCCTATATCCAGAATCACCTTACCCAGTAAGTATTTTTTAGTGTTGGTTCAATTCATCGTAAAATTGAATGTAAATTGTTGTGTCAGTAATGATAAATTGTCTCAGTCTGATGAAATCACTAAAAAAGGGATTCATAATTCGTACATTTTATTACTTTTGCTTTCGGTATTCTCTTGAAAAGCGATCAATCGAATCGGCGAATAACATAAAGAACTGATACATTTCAACAAGATTCACTTTACATAGCGTACATGAAAATTTAGATTGTTTGTCTGGCAAACTAAATGTAATACAACCTTCTACACAGGAATGTTGATATTGCTTTCAAGAAATCGTTTAATTTCTACGCTAATCTTCCGCTGATTTGCCATTTTCTACCAATATTCAGTCACTCTCTCTGATAACAGTGCTGAACAAAATTTAGAATTTCTTTAAATTGTGTTCCGGAGTATTGAGTGCTTTAATAAAGATAAGAAATGGATAAAAGTACAAAGCACTAATTGTCAGTTTGATACTTATTGACTGACTGCACATCACCATAAAGAGGCCACTTTCATGAAAATAGATTAATGATTAAACATTATACTGGAATATTTATTTAATTGAATTTTAGATTTTTCCCGTCGATTGATTGGACCGAAGTGCTCGGTCTCAGGTTGACATGTCGGCTTCTTGGGCAGATGCTTCGACGATGTCTGTTGTTGGAAACTACGGGCATTGGGTTCGAGCCTCGGTGGGAACATCATCACTCACTGAGAAATGCAGGTACATCCAGATGACGAGTCCCAAATAGGACGAAATGCGCATCCTGGATTCCACTGCTAGTCACCATCCACCAATTAAATATTATACTGGAATGTTCCACTAGAAAATACTACTTTCAACTTACATGTGACCTTTTTCATCTAAGATTCAGTATGATAATTGGATGAAGGTTGGATACCCCAAATTTAGTTAATAAGTTAAACAGAAATTTAATGCCATGATGATAAAGTCATGTGGAAATATCAATATAATATATCTGCATGTAGACTTAAGTCACCTATGCGTGTTCTTGTAACTATATGTACTAATTCAAATGATAACTGATTTTTACTGAGCACTAATTAAGATTGCATCCACTGTAACGATTTAGCGTGTATCCATTTATGTCTGTTAAAAAGAAAGTATAAATTACTGTGTTGAATTCACACATAAATTCTAAAATTAGAGTGTGTGTGAACCTATTCAGTCAAGTTTTCAAATGAGAATAGTCCCACAGTGGCTGGAACCTCATAGAGTTGCGGTGGCGCACTGTGATAGAGTCATAAATTTGGAATGAATACAAATATTACATATTTTAGTTTTTATGAGACACGGGAATGACGAACTTATCAGTAAAACCTTTTTATATTTGCAAATATGATGAATGTAAGAAACACGTTTTTTCTCCATGTTTTTCATCACTTTGATCATTTGTTTTCACATTTAATAAATTTAAACACACCCTATTTAGATTGCCTGTAAGGATATATCCAGTTCAATGGAAAATATCGCAGATGAAACTGACTAACCCTATTAAAGAATCTCTAGTGCTATAGTAGATTAGTGTTTAGAAATTAGGATACCATTTTACTACTCACTTTTATGGCACGAACCTTATGGAGACCAGCACTCTCTGAACTTCCATTCTTATTTAACTAGTATTCTTCAGAATCAACTGTACTAGAAGCTTTCATGTTAGTTATTGACAGAACTAAGTGTGTTCTGATATAGGCTTCCTTTCATCTCCATTGACGACAATATTGCATTTATGGGAGATTCATGAAATGTATAAATGTCAACAAGTAAATGGGTTTCATAGACCAGAAACTGTCCTGATTACAGCATAGGTCAAAAAACGCTAAAGTAATGGGAATAATGTATCCTAATGTGTTTGCATTTGCATAGAAACATTTTCATGTCGGCAATTGATAAGAAAATAATTAGTTTTCATTCTATAGACGTTAATAAGTATATCCTAGAAGGTTATAACCATTTTATAACACGGAAAGTTTAATTTCGTAATTCCTTTTTGCACTATAATGCAGTACAGATTTCAGACGCTTAAAAACCTTAATTATTTTCTTATAAATAAGAACTTTAATCGCAAACTATATACTAGTGTTTATTACTGTTCACTTCGATACAAACTTTAGTCAGCATTCATGAAATTCAGTCTATGTTATTTTAGGTAAACAGGGGATATCTCCCAGCAGTTAATGTGAAATGGAAAATCCTATTTAGAGTTAGCCGTTAATTATTCCTATCTTTTGATTTTCCAAATACACACTTGATCAACGTAAGTTATCAAAACCAGTATAATTAAAAGTTTAAACAGGAATTCCAACTATCATATATAAGCTGAGAAGAGAAAAAAAAAGGAAAAATGTCACTTACAATATCTACTTTGTGTGTGATACTGAAAATCTGGTATACCAGAGGTAGGATTCTTCTGGTATTCATTTTTAGTAGAATTTTCATGAGAATTATTGTCATGGTGAGTATTAGCTGAACTGTTAACATGGTCATCACTGCCTATTATACGGTCGAATAACTGGTTACTGAAAAGTCTGTTAAATAGGGGAGATATTTTGTTCGATATATTTTCCATAAATACTTTATCCTGGATTATTATTTAAGAATGAAGATTAATGTCACTATCAGTGAGTTTAACTGAGATAAAAGCTCTACACATTGAACAAAATGACCGAGTTGGAATTCGCGTACACTTTAACAAGATTCAAATCTTTATTTTTGTACAGAAACTTGTGTAACCTTATCACTTATCATCATCGTGTGTATTTCCCACTAAAGATAATCTACAAAATATTTCCTATTTAGTAAAACATTTCTACTTGTGTTTCTAACGTCTGCTAATAAAACTGACAGTGGTGGCTTTGGTTGGTTGACTGTTAAGAGGCAGATCTAATTGGTCCATTAGTCTTCTTTTATTTAGTTTTCTACGTGATGCAGAATTATATATATATAAATATATTCACTACTCATTTGTAGGGATGTGTTTGCTATGGAAAACATATGGACAGATACTCGCTCACATATCCTTAATTAGTGTATATATTTGCTATAAGTAATTTTCTATTCTTCATGATGTTTAATTATTGTCCAAAATCAAAGGTTTTTCAGAATAGTGAAGTTTTTTCCTGTCGTGACATTTCATAATGCAAATTAAACTAAGGGACACAGGAGCTTCGTATAAGATGGTCTTTCTATTTGTCTGCAAAAGCGAAAAATCAAAACTTAAGTGGTTAATGGTGAAGAATTGGTGAGTCACGGAAATAAACGGTATATGATGAATATATTTCTAAAGCAGAGTGGCGTGCAATGAGATTTTCCTTATTTTGACAATCTGAAGACTACCATATTTAAAAATAGGCTAAATTAGAATGATTTCTAAATTACCACAGAGCTTATTCTATCAAGAAAAAACCCCTTTGCAGACAGAACACGGAAGCTGATAACATGGTTTAAATAAAGGGCACAAACTCATCATTCAAACGTTAAAAACAACAATCGAAAAGATAATATCACTTAGAAGAAAGTAAAACTTTGGTGTTAAACAGAAAGACTATACAGATAGAGAAAATTGAAATATATCATATGAAATATGTGTTAGGAAACAATTAAATGAAAACAAGTTACTTATTTTAATTGCCTTGGGGCATACTTTTTGTTAGAAGTATTATCAAATAAATAGACATCATAGTATTTACCTGTATTGCAAGTTCATTTGTAATACTCTTGATAATTACTGTTCTTTGCTGTTGTCAGGTCATTGGAAGTAACGTAGTCATCTACAGTTTTCTCAAAAACGTTTTTTCAACATACCGAAGAATTCCAGTCAGCTACGATACATCTTTTACACCCGGTCTTTAACTCTGATGCAGATGAAATCAAGTCAGCGTCTATCTATAGAAACGAAACTTGGACTGGACAATATTTTCACTAAAACAGCTTCTGTCCTATAAGCTATAAGCATGGAATAGTGAGGATAGTTTACAACAGAGCCAGGAAGCTATCTTTACTCAGCACACTGGAAAGAGAAACGAAATTTGTTGAGAAATACCTAAGGGAGAATGGATATTCAAAGGGATTCATCATAAGGTATAGTAGAGAAAAAGACAAGGGAATGAAACACCCGACTGTGGAAAAGAATAAAGTCTTTATTCATTTTCCATTTCAAGTAGGAATATACCAAAGAATTAACAAAAGAATAAAAGCAAAAGTAAAACATTTGCTTCTTCTCAGCTAAGCTCGTAACACTATGCACCTTCGCATGCTCAATAAACCAGTCTTAACTGGACAAGTAGTTGCTGATGTCACTCCCAACTGACTGTATAAATTTTCGTGCACTTGTCCTAACAAGAATTTTGAAAGGACAGAAAGAATGGCTTTTATTCTATTTTCTGAGCATATTCCAAGAAACGTATGCCCAAATGGAAGCGGACATTCGCAAAGTGCAATCACCAGAAGCCTTACGGATACGGGACACTGTTAAGATTTGCAAATCTTTCAAAATACTAAACACACAACATTAAATTTACTATGATCTGCTGAAAAAGTCGCAATCAAACTTTTCAAACCAAATTTATGCCTACAAAAAGGGAATGCAATCAATCGCTCACTCCCTTAATAACTGCACCTTGATCACATTTATTAGTCATCCATTTTAGTGATTTCAGCTCACAGAGCAAATACTATTACCAATCAAATCAAGCGATGGAAAATAATGGAATTATATAAACGAAGTTAGAAAGTTATGCGAGTACCCTGATATGATTATGAGCAAAAAGGTTTGCTCGAAATGTTATCAGTTAATATTACTGTAAAATACTATGTGATTTATCAAAATAAAATCTTAGTTATAATGGAGTTATACTATACTAAAGTGCCCAAGTTTTATACTTATATCACTGAGCAAATCTCAATCTTATGAACTAAAGCCTTATTGAATTGCCATGTATACTTATAAGCTAACACAGTTAGTTGGATTTTTGTGGTTTTCTGTCTTCACCTCACTCGTCTTCGCTTTCCACTTTGAAAGGCATCTACATTGAGGATAACCTAAACAGAAAATTGTGATGCTTACATTTGGGATGCGTTAATTTTGTACCATTTTTTCTACTACCATTCAAATATGATATTTTCATTCTTTTATAACCACTGCAGCTGATGAGAACCTGTGAGACAGATTGATGGTATTTTATACTGCAAATTTAGTCTTAATTGCTTTCTAAAAATTCATCAAGGGAATCATGTGGAAGAAATATTTTTGTTTTATGCCACCAAATAACCATCCCTGAACCATTTTGTAAATTACGGAAAACGACATCTTGCCTGAATGTCATGATTAGGAACAAGAAGAAGTTTGCAAATTGGTTTAAATGAAATACTCCAAGAGTAATGGTGTTCTTTTATCGACATAAATGACAAAAAGGGAGGAGTTTTTAACTGACAAACAACTTGGTTATTTGTTATACTGTGATTCGTTGAAATGGTTAATTACAGTTGAGAGAGATGATCATCCTATTTTAGAAAATGTAATTAGCAAAATAGCTAATGCTGATATTATGTGCTCATGTAAATAATCAGGGCAAATCTTCATGCTATAAGGCAGCAAAAAGTTGAAATAAGCACCTCATATATATAATACGGGGTGCTAAGCTCAGTTTTCCGAAAACTGGATAAATGCTCATTGGCAGATGATATCCCCTGAGATTCCTTTGTTGTGATTAACTTTTGCCCTAAACCGTTAATTTTAAGCCACGAAAATGAATTTACTTATGATGTGTATGTTTTAAACACTAAGTCATGTCAACAAATATGATGAAAGGGAACACTGTCACAAAGTCTATTTTTAAAAATCCTGTCTGCATTATAGCACTATGTTTTTTTTTCAAATCTAACATCTCGCTTTCTCTGCCTCACTTCGATAAATCTCATGTAGTTCACTTGAATCTTTCCCATCTTTATAACCGTGCTAATGACCGTTTTTAACTTTTGAATACCTTTAAGCAATCTATAATAACAGGTTTCCCTAATTTCAGAATATCAGTATTTTCAACTCAAATCAGGTTTCCGAATACATCTGAAATAACAGAGTAATATCTTTATGAGTGGTTGAGTTTAAGCAGTCTTGACTATTCGGTCATTTTCAATCCCGCCACATTTATGTTATCTTAAATCTTCCGTGAATTAAGTAGATGAAAGGAATCACTGAAATCACTAAATCCTGTTAGACTTCCCCTCTTTACTCTATCCAGTATAGATGAAGCATTACTAGAAGCTTTTTCTATTCCATATGCGCATCAAGCTAACCAGCTTTTCTGCATTTTACGCTTTATGAGTGATGTTCATATGTAAGTAAAGATTGATTATCTATAATCAGAATCAAAAGAACGATGCTACTTACAGTTAAAGACAGTCAGTGAAATGGGATAAAAATGACTGGTGAAAAAAATATGCCTAAGTGCCCAGCAATAAGTGTGTTGCAGAAGAAAACGTTTGCTCAGTGCTTTCATTTCCTTTCTTCACTATGTAAAAGTGTTAAAGAATTTTTATCACCCTGTGAATATTTCATAGGATTAAATGCAAAAATTTACGCTTCAATGAGCATCTACAAAATTAGAGGCATATAGTAAGAATTATAAATATATTATCATAGGTGTAGAAAACTTTCACTGTTTTTGATGTCTGAACAAACAACCCTAGTGGATGTAGACATAATAAGGTGCTTGATTCCTTTCCTCAATGATTACGGAGGAAATATCATTGAGCCAGATTGCAATAACATAATATTCCAATGTTTTCAACGTAACTTTCATTTCCGTTAAGGTTAGGTTGTGTATTATAAAACAGATGTAAATTGGTATTACTATCGAACCTACAGTATTCAAAAAGTTTGCCACGTTTTAAATTATTATGGCTCATTATTCATTTTTCTTACTGCCATGAGGTTGAGTTTAACGATAAGACTATTCAACAGACCTACACTTTGAAACAAATGGGCAATCTGTTTATAACCAATATTCATAAACTGATAAGCAAATAATTTGCCATACCGATAAGTATAATTTGGTATAAGTTTTTCGTAATAAAAGAGAATAAATGCTAACATACAATATTCGTGTACAGTATTCCAGAGCTAAGTAAAAGATCTATGTCAGCAGATATCAATTTGTCACATGTTAAACTTGTTTTATTTCTGCTTACATTGTGACGTTTCTAAACTGTGCAAAACACTTAAGTCGAATATCACTGTGGTCAAAAACGAAGTGATTGTAAAAAAATCTAATGAATATGCTCAACACTGAAAATCCTAAATTTTGTGGGTAGTAATCTGCAGAATAAAAATTAGAGAGCAATATGAATGGAAACTTAATAATTTTAGTTTTTGATTTGCCAGCAGAAATATTTTGAGATAAATATTTTCGTAGTCAGTTTCTAAAAGCATTTGCATATGCCACTGAAATCCTTGTGGTTAGAAGAGGAATTTATGGAAAGTTCCCAATGGGACATATAGAAAATCAAAACAGGTGATTAAGCGTAGCGACTCTTTTCAACGAATTTATTATCAAGCTGTACAATCCTATATATGTTTTTTAAAAAATCCTATCCGGTAAGGGATTCGAATCATAAATGTGAATAAGTTAGGAAGAAATTTTCTCATACACTTACATATTTTGTTTTGACCGACTTCAATTCTTCGTCCGAATATATTATATATATATATTACATATATATATATATATTCATTTGATTAATTTTAGAACTTTGAATAACATTCGCGATTAGGTCCATTCAAAGGTGTTTTAAAATACGCCCATTACAATGTTACGATGACAATACTTGATATCCTGTTCTTCAAAGGCATTTGTCTTTGTTACCTCATTTTACCAGCGATTCTTGTTTACGTAATTAGTAATCATTTTATATCTAGAAAATACTGGTATCTCATCTCTATGCTCAGGCAAAATAAAAATGTGAATTAATGAAATATGTCTGTGATAAAATCAGCCATGAAATTATCTAAGATCTCACAAATCTAACAAATTTATTTCAATTCATTGCTCATTGGTGACTAACTTGTTGATAGGTTTCACGGACTCTCAGTGACAAGCCATGATCTATAGTGTGGAGCAGGTTTGAGTTGCGATTACATTGTACACCACTTTATAGAGCTGTTGTATGTATTTTATCTTCCTTTGCGTTTCAAGCAATTTTTATATTGATTTCATTCAAATATCTAATGAATTTATTATTATTGTTTCCTTTAGTTACTAGAGGAACATAGGGATTCAGCCGCACGTCTCCATTGCGTTCAGTTCTCTGCCAACGTTTTCACCTGGCTCCACGTCTGCCCACATGCTTTCATCTCCTCTTCGCATGATCCCCTTTATGTTGTCACCCTCACGCTGACGATCAGCTCGCCGCTTAACATTCGGGTTCCACTTGAGAGCCTGGCGTTTGCTGTCACTTGATGGTTTTCTCAGATTATGGCCAATCCACCTCAGTTTTCTCCTGCATATTTCCTGGTTGGTTTGCTCCCATAGATCCCTGCTGCTGATCTTTTCTGGCCATCTGATCTTGAGCATTGAGCGGAAACAGCTGTTGTTAATGGTCTGTAGTTGAATATAATTATCAGCAATAAATTGTGCTCAAAACCTTGTTATCAGTAAATCTTACTGTATAAAATTGTGAGACTTTATCAAAATAAATGTTACCCACAATGGAATTATACTTTACCAGAGTGCCCAATTTTTATCCTTATTTCTTAAGTGGGCTTTAGTTAGATATCATGCGCTTAACCATCAGCTTCCGATGTTGTAAATGAATGGTAACACCTCTAGCTTAGACTTGACCAGGACAGGGTTGATTCCTTTTAATTTCGTGCCTTTGTACTACTGGAGTCTCGAACTACAATGAAACAGCAATCTAGTGACTCTTGGTTTTCAACATTTCTTTTTCGGTTTGTGAGGAAATCAAATCTGCACGTAATCCTTCATCGAACAGAACATCACTTAAATAAGAAAAGTAGTTTGAAAAGTATTAAGAGATGCTATACAACCTCTAGTATATCTCTAAAATAATATTAGAAATCTATTTGAGTAGATCATCCTGTTCGCTACAGACGAAGATCACGAAATCTTGGAAATTACAAATCAGACTAGGCAACTATGAAAATGCTTTCAGAGTACATGTGACTTTTAAGAAAAATTTTTAAATATCATTTCCAACACAAATTCCTCTTGCTCACTGCTTTGTTAATTTCTTCACTTGAAATTTAGCTAAATAACAAACGCTGATAGAAAGTATGAAAGAAAAAGGATGAAGTTTTAAATATGTATTCATTTTGTTTGTATGCTAGTTTAAGTACTTGCTAGTAGTGTAAAGGTTTCACAATGACTGAAAAAAAATATATATACTATTGCCTCAAAAAGAAAAATATATTTTATGCAAGCGATCTCCTTGACAAGTTTTGATAATCGTGGAAAATACTCGTAAGGAGATTAGAGAGAAAAGAACGTTAGCCCAGTTGAGGAAATATCTGACAAAAGCGAATCGCAATCAAATCTCACCGATGACACAGTTAAGAAAATTAAATAGAAAAAAAAATATGACTTGTTTTCCAACGTAGTGTTTATGATGCTATCTGAAATGACAGCTGGAGATCTGTGTTAAACAAAAGTTTGTAGCAGTGAAATTTTACTAGGAACTTAAGAGTTGTATTTTAGTACAACATAGTTAAACACACCAGTAAGCCTAGTGTTGTTATGATATGATTGCTGACAAGTGAAGCACAAAATAAGATAAACATAACTGATTTCAGTTAGAGGACCATCGAGAAACCACGCTGATGACATTCACTAGTGGTCGCGCTATATCGTGGATTGGCAGAAGTTGGAATTAATGGACTCACATTCCAATCGAGTCACAGTGGCTTAATGGTCTACGAGCTCGCTGGCCTTGTAACCAGTGGGGCCTGGGTTCGAATGCTGTCGCTGTGGAGAGTACTAAAACTAATGTGAAAGAGCTTTCCAGAACTTCCAGGTTTCCTGATGGTCGTCTAACCGATATCAGTTCACTATGAAATCCTGTAACCAATCAATCAAATCCCTACAAACCAATACTTGAATAACTGATCCCATAAAACCTTTCTCAGTCCAATTTAAAGTGGTTATCTTCATTAAAAATGTGTAATTATCTACTGAAATTTAAGCTGAAAAAATGACTAAACTGAATAAATTGCACAAGAAGATATTTAAATGAGTTAGAGATAAGTATTAAAATATATCTTATAGCTATAAAAGTGTAATAACAATTTCTTAGCAAAACTGTATTGTTCACGAATAAATTTAACAGTGCTCAGTATATCCACCGAGGTAAGTATATTTTTAGAAAGTTTGAAAGGAAAATGTTGGAATCGTAATTCCCACAGGTGTATAAATTTCAGCCATGCACAAGTACAAAAGTAGGTCATAAGCTGGAAGACGCGGAAAGCAAAACATTTTCTTCAGAAGTAAAATCAGGGAAGTGAATTGCAGTTGAAATGCCACATTAAATGTATTATCGTCTGACAGTGGAATACGTCTCTTTTAATTACGTAGGGAACCACGAGTGTCGCAGTTATGGTGAATAAAGTGTCCTTCTTAATAATGAATCCAAGTGTCTGTATAGAGCTGGTGGAAATGAATTCCGTCTATGTTTATTCTAGAGCAATTAATCATCATTTCCTTAATTCTTTCAATCTCTCATTATGCATTTTCAAGAATAAATCGATCAAAACTATTTCTTTAAGGATGCTTCAGTTTTTTCAGTCAACGTGATGTTCAAAAAAGTTAGTGTGTGTGTTGTTACCTTTTCCATTGACAAAGCTGCAGATGCGAATTTGAGTGGACAAATAGAATGATCAATCATAAAACTAACGCAAATGTTGTTTCTGAATCGATTGAAAGGTTGACAGACAGGAAATAGTGAGTAATTTCGAAATTTATGCAGTAGTAAGATGCTTTACAATTAACAGAATTCAATATGCCTGTTAGTATAAATAGTCACTTCAAATTTAAGCAACGATGTAAAAGATCTGTTATAGAACACTTGATTTTAATTTATTTTAACTGTCATATAACGATAACACCTTCAGATGTGTCCTTTCCAAACTAATTCTTACATTATTGTACTCCAAGTTGTTTTCAGTTTGATTCGTCCCTATTTCCTAGCCTTCAAAATGCCTTTGCTATCGTGTGCACTTTGAACATTGGCAGCTGCAAGAATTACGCCTTTATTTTTGAATAGTTATTAAAATATGTGTATATGTACTGTAGAAAAGCAGAAGTATATGGCCATGAATGCACTGAAAGAGAAACTAAAAGAAGATAATGGTCTAAAAGACAGAACACAGTTATCCGTAGAAGAGATAATAAGAGGGGTGGAATTCTGTCTGACAACAACATATTTCACATTCGAAGGGAAGATATACCAACAAAATGAAGGAGTAGCCATGGGATCGCCTATCTCACCAATAAAAGCTGACATATTCATGGATTACTGGGAAGAGAATGCCCTTAAACCATGCAGATCATCACTGAAATGTTGGTGGAGATATATAGACGACACACTAGTAATAGTGAAAAAAAACGATATTGAGAAACTCTTCTCACACATAAACAGCCATGTCGACTCAATAAAATTCTCTTTGGAAGCAGAGAATGAAATTGGGGAACTACCTATGTTAGACTGCAAAATACAAAGAATAACAGATGGTAGCATTAAAACGACGCTATATAGAAAAACCACACACTGGAAGATTCCTTGATTATCACGCAGCTCATCCACTCACGGTGAAACGAGGATTAATACAAGGTCTAGCAGACAGAATACGTAGACTTACAACAACGCCAGAGGACCAATGTAAAGAAATAAATGTCCTATTCAAAATGCTACTCGAAAACAACTACCCAAAAATATTTATAAAAGATAATATAAAAAAGAGAAAAAAGAGGGTAAAACCGGAGAATAACAAGATGGAAGAATGCAAAAAGACAGTCACAATACCATATAAAAATGGTTCATCAGAGGCAATTCAAAGAAACTTCAAAAATATCGGCACTCACATAACTTTCAAACCGACAAATCTAATCAAAAATAAAATAAATCAACTGAAAGATCCCATAAAAATGATGGATAAAAACAACTTGATTTACAAAATATCTTGTGCTGACTGTCCAACTAAGTATGTGAGGCAAACGTCCAGATCACTCAAAATAAGAGTGAATGAACATAACCGAAGGTCAACCAACAGGAACACAAGCCTACAAAAATCTTGAAAAAAATTCATCTATAGCTGCACATGCATGGGACAAAAACCACAATATCGATTGGGACAATGTGTGTATTCTAAAAACTAACATGAACAAATGGAAAGAAAGACTTAAAACAGAATCGATATTCATTAAAGTCGCACCGGATCCTTGTAACAAGGGTGGCTCAGTACAACTATCAACAACTTGGAATATGATTCTGAATACAAAATCATGAATGAGCAAAAAGAAATAATGAACTATATATATATATGAGTACAAATCATAAATGTGTGAACAAAACAATTCCAAAAGTGGTGTAAACACGGGCAGTAATTTTGCTCGAAATATTACCAATAACAAAACTTAACATTGTGTGTAAACCATTGAAATATAATTACACTTTATTTGATCTAATCCACAATGCTCAAACTTTTTACTGATATTAACAGAAGTATATACTTCTGAATTTATATCTGCTTGAATAAAACTAGCAGATTAATTTTCTAAAAGGTTCTGTGAAGTATTTTAATGCGGTATAACCATTTCCCGTCTATTGTGTTTTCCTTTAACGAGTGCTAAAACAAAAAGCAACCTTTTTCGACAATAATTTTTTAGTCAGATAAAAGTACATAACACGTAAGTATTTTCCGTAAATAACACTGAAAATTAAAAAAATGAACTATATTTCAATGGAAGAAATACAGATACATAAATGAAGGCAACAAGACCACTGAATATCACGGTTTTGAAGATAATTTTATTACTATATAATAAATACTGTGACATGATTTTTGTCAATAATGTCTGCATTATTATTAAGTTATTGTGAGTCTGGGGCCTAGAAACAATTGAAACGAATATTTACCACAGAGTCAGTTCATTTCTTCAATATGATCAAGGGTTTTGTGAGCAGGTAAAGTAATTTTGCTAGGGATAATTGGTAACTTGTTTCTAATGTCAAAAAATTTAAAACACTATTTATTATCATTATTGTATCCTTTAATTCCTAGAGGAACATAGAGCTTCAGCCGTGCGCCTCCATTGAGTTCGATTCTCTGCTAGAGTTTTCACCTAGCTCCATGTCTGCCCACACGTTTTCATCTCCTCTTCACATGACCTCCTACAAGTCACCCTTGCACTGATGACCAACTCGCCGCTTCCCTTTCGGGTTCCACTCGAGCAATGGCTTGCCTAGTGATGTCACTTGCTGGTTTCTTCAGAGTATGGCCAATCCATCTCCATTTCTTCCTGCCTATTTGTTTCACAATCGGTTCCTGGTTGGTTCGCTCCCAAAGATCCCTGTTCCTGATCTTTTCTGGCCATCTGATCTTGAGTAGTATTGAGCGAAGACATCTTTTAATGAAGGTCTGTAGTTTGTTTGAGATGCTCTTTATGACGCGCTGGCCAAGTCTCTGATCCGTATTGTGAGTAGCACTGACTTCATATTTGAGTTGAAAATCCTGATCTTATTTTTGATGTTGAGTGCTGTTGACCTCCACACAGACTTGAGAGTAGTGAAAGCTTGTCTTGCTTTTCCGATTCTTTCTTTGATATCCTCGTCAGTTCCGTCTGTAGTTGAAACGATGCTTCCCAGGTAGGTAAAAGAGGTTGTTTCTTTCAGGTCAAATGTCAAAAACTTTAAAACACTAATGAAAAACCATACAGAATTGAAAAAAACCAAAACAGTTATACTGATATTGCATTGAGAAATTTAAATATGTCAATCCGAAAAATGATAAGTTTTATGTGTATGACACTTCACCTAGTTTGCCTCCTAAGAAGACGATTGTAATCTAATTTGAGATGGGTGTCATTGCATTAGAGCTAGAAGAAATAGTAATTGTTCACTGCTTCTACATAATTTGTGGTTCATCTTTTCACAAAGACAAAGCCAGAAACAGTGAAAAGCATCAGTTAAGTAAGTTACCAATAGCGAATTATTTCAAGGTGAAATAAATAGAAATAATTTCCGTCTGTGATTCCTTTACTCCAAAATTATTTTCTTTCTACCAAATAGTAATAAAGCTTTTTGTCAAAAGATAAGAACTTTTCTGAACTTTCTAAGATAATAAGTACTATTATCTAATTGGCTAGTTTTCCTTCTGATTTGAAATAAGTGAATTATCTTACCTATTATATGTAAGAAACACAAAATTTTTCCCTATGAAAACTCTCTCATTCCACGGAAAACTTACTTTCTGAGAACAAAATGTTATATAATACTAAAAAGGTATAACCGTATCCGGCT
Organism: Trichobilharzia szidati; assembly: GCA_944472155.2. NCBI lineage: Eukaryota > Metazoa > Platyhelminthes > Trematoda > Strigeidida > Schistosomatidae > Trichobilharzia > Trichobilharzia szidati. The sequence goes on along the minus strand of OX235279.1, from coordinate 53,130,659 downwards.
TTGAGATGAGGGTTTTCCTTAAAGACACAGGTTTTTTAAAACGTTTCAGTCTGCTTGAAAGTACTTAAGAATCGCGTTGAGATGATACTTAGAAAACTGTACTCATATGGTGAGAAACTCACTGATAATCACTTCACTTTTTTGTTGATGGATGTAATTTCCAAAAGCTAAACTAATTTCTGGTCTTAATAAAATGGTTTCGCTAAGAAAATGAAGAACATGATTTTAAAAATCTATGGTGTAGCTAAGAAGTGATTTTAGGTCCATTTGTAAGAAATTATATTTGTAAAATCTCAGCGAGATTGAAATGAGTAATTCCAACGTTCCGTTCGGCAATCTGGTCCGAACTTCTTCAGGGAAATTAATCGAAATTAACATAACAGAGGTTTGTATATAAAAGGAACATCACTTGTTTTTAAAAACTTTGTCCAACCATGAGTCATTTAACAAGTATAATAAACAAAATTTTATGAGCTGTGATCAAAATTTTACCTCGGACTTACAAATATTGGTCTACATTTGTTAAACACTTTAAACAGAGTGTGTGTGTGTGTGTGTGGGTAAACAGTTGTAAAACATTTCTTAACGTCCCCATAAGAAGATATGGACAGTCAAGAATTTTGACCAAGTATTAATAATTAGTGATACATATCCATTTTTTATTTATTAATAAGGATTTCCTATGCATCAGCTAACATCACACCTTCATGTCTGTTCACACTGTTAGTATCTAGAATTTTATGATTAGACGTATTTTCAGAATTAAGGTGGTTAGGATTGGAGTTTACTAGAAGCACCCTCTTGGACTTATTGCTTTGTCTTCTTTCTGAAGATTGAGCTGCTTTATTCGACCTACTGGAGTTGTCAGGTGACTCGACAGCTACGGATTTAGGATATTAATTCTGTTACAGACAACGGAGACTGAAAACACGATGATTGTTCCAATTACACAGTTTCTTTGTTAATATTTTAGAACTATTCTGTCCAATCTTGACGACAGTTCATTTGAATGATTTTAGGTCCCTTGATATAAAATCTAAGTGAGGCAGCGAAGATATTCAAGGTTCACGTTGCACCTTATTCTCAGGATGACAGCACCCTGATTTAGATTCAGTGAAGTTTGCACAAAAAATATTTGACAAAATAATTCAAAAGTCGCTTTATACTTCAACTTGTATTTTAGATTTGTTTTCAACAATTAAAGAATGAAATTGAATAGACGAACTGTTTTAACTCACTTCTATTATTCATATTTGTGACTCGGTTATCTTAACAGGACGGGAATAAATGGGAGATGCAGTAGTTCAGATCAACCAAAGATAATATCCTGGAAATAATGGAAATGTACAATCAGACAATTAAACGTTATTTATGGAGTACAACACAACAAAATAATCAGTGGTAAGGGAATCATCTGTTATTTCACATTTCTGTTTAATACTGGAGTTTAACATGTTTGCATTTCTCAGTATTTTTAAACTGATATGATAGGTTAAATGAGTTTCAGGGTATTTCTTATGCATAGATTATAGTTAACACTTGTGTTTGGGTGCTTTATATGGATTATGCATCTTTAATAAGTGCTTTCACATATGTGAGTTAAATCACATTTAACTGGACGTTATTTATAAAATATAACTAATTTGAACCAGTATTTGGTGTGGTTTCGCGTAAACAATAGGTATTCGATGAGTTATCGATGATTTACAGAAAATGACTATAATTTGTCTGTCAGTAAAATTATACGGCATGTCCAAAATTTTCGAAATATAAGCAAATTCATCATACAACAGTTTCTGTACTCAAAATGATACTCTACGTCAATTATAATCTCAGCTTTTATCATATTGCTAATACTTATGAAGAATTGTCTTAAACACCACCATTCCTGATAATATTGTATTCCAATCGTCGATTAAAGTGCAATAGAATGAAACATGAGATATCATATCTGACCACCCCTATGTGAACTTATTGTTTCATCTGTTCTTGGAAAACTAGGATATAGACAGTAAAACTGTATACTACTGCTTGACACAAATGTGTAACTGTATACCACTCAAATCAACCAGTAGTGTTTTCTAGTCACACAGTAGTGATCTAAACACTGGAAGGCAGTTTAGCTCGTTTGAGGCTGAGCTCAACAGTGACTTAGCTCTGAGATTCGAATCATTCCAAACAACCCGCCACTACTGGCTAATGTGAGTGGTGTGTAACTACTCACCCCAACCAATCAGTGGTATATACAGTTTTTGCATTTATGCTTCCTTTCTTGATTACCATTTATAGTGTCATGCAGACCACACATTGTGAGCTGAATAATTTTGGTTTCCAGAGGAAACAGTAATGAAATTCCACCTCTTCGAACTGTGTAAAAATGCAAATTGTGAATTAATAGAATACTTGTAACCTTCCGGATAAGACGTTCCATAACCTAAGTCAAATTCGTAATCTGCAAACTATACCTGGCTACAAACTGATATCAGTGGATTTACACGAGTTACAATAACTGAATATTCTATTAGGCTGATAATTTATTCCTGACGAATTCCAACCTAACAGTTTTTTACAACGGAACTAGTGCCTATTCGTCTTCTTCATATCGCTGAAACTGTAACTACCCAGACAGAAAAGTTAGAGCTTGTTTCTATGCCTACTATTAAAATATTTTATAAAATTTCTCAGTTGATTACGTTTGTTTCAACAGTGTTGACAATTTTTCCACTCTTTAGTCACGAAAAATTATTTTATTTCTTACTACAAATTCCAGGTGAGGAACTGAGATAAGTATTGAACATATTGAACGTGTCAATAAATTTTTAATTCCCATTGTAACCTTGAGAACATAATATTCACTAAAAAGACTCTTTTCATCAAATTTATTATCAAACTGTACGATCATTCATATATATATATATATATATATATATTAGAACAAGACATATAAACGAACAATATTGTTTTTAATTAGATCTTCTTCAGGCTTTGCCCTAATTTACGTAGATTTTTATATAAAAATTTTAACCACTGACAGTGATTTTGTAGATCAAATAATAATAATAATAACAATAATAATGGTAATGTGGTAAATGTTTTGAACGTCATTAATAACGATGATTATAATGATAACGAAATAATGATAATAAGGTTTATGCAGGTGGTAACAAGAATAACAAAGGTAGTAATATGTGTGTACATGTAGACAATTCAATAAATAAATTAAGCAAAATCTTGAAAGTTACGTAACACTGAAGGTGAAGTGGGCAAATAATCAGAGTACGGTAATGGAAAATAAGAATGGGTGCTAGGGTTTTGATTAGAATTTACCTAGGCCAAGGGAGAGACAAAGGTAGAACAAACTTCCTTTGTATGCAGAGAATAGGGTCGTTCTCTCAAATTCCCATAGCCTCGACTATGTGTAAAAGGAGGGTTCGAATTCCCTTCAAAAGGCTCAGTGGAATGCGACATATATATGTATGTGTAGAGGATATCTAAAAGGACACATCCCTTGAGGAAATTTAAACAGAAGATTTGGTTACTTATTATTATAATTTGGAGTGCAATAAAGCATTCGTGATTATAATCACAGTCCAGATCAATCTTCTCAAAGCCAATTATCTGTAACCACCAAACTGTTAAAAATATGTTCATGTTGCACTGCTTTGGTTCGAATTTCAGAAATTGTTGGTTTAGGGAAAACAACAGACTGAGCGAAGAAATATATTCCATTTCAATTAACTCATCATCATCGGCTCAACACTAATATACAGTTTTCTACATCAAATTTTTTTACCAATCAAGTGGTTATTTTAGTTAATCAGTTTTAGGTATAGGCGGGGGTGAAATCAAGAGGTTGAAGGTCATCAAAACATATAACTAACTGATGTTAGTTACAAGATATCTAAGTTTTAAAAGACGGGTGAAAATTAATTACGGAATTCCAGATAAGTTGATTCTTAGGCGTTGGCAACACGTTATGACATAATCAAGTGATTTGTAAAATAGCAATGATGATTAAGAAGAATGGGATAAGATGAAGGATTTCATCATGAGCTGACATCAGTTAGAGAACCATTGGAAAATCTGGGAGTACTGGACAGCTGTTTCGTTCTAGTTTGGGACTCTTCATCAGTACACACCCACCAGGTTAGGATAACTCAGAAGAGTTACGTAAAATACAAACAAGTTAATAGAATTAGCTAGAATTGTAAAAATTAACAAATTCAAAAGATGGTTACAAGGGGAGAGGAAAACTCGTTTTCAAAAACTTAAAACATATTATGTAGTTGGCCATGGAAACGAAAGGGACTGTACAAATTTCTTTTGAACACACAGATTTGGCAATTTCAGATGAATTCTGATTGCCGCAGCCGATTCTTTTCCTCTCCCCTTGTAACCATCTTTTGAATTTGTTAATTTTTACAATTCTAGCTAATTCTATTAACTTGTTTGTATTTTACGTAACTCTTCTGAGTTATCCTAACCTGGTGGGTGTGTACTGATGAAGAGTCCCAAACTAGAACGAAACAGCTGTCCAGTACTCCCAGATTTTCCAATGGTTCTCTAACTGATGTCAGCTCATGATGAAATCCTTCATCTTATCCCATTCTTCTTAATCATCATTGCTATTTTACAAATCACTTGATTATGTCATAACGTGTTGCCAACGCCTAAGAATCAACTTATCTGGAATTCCGTAATTAATTTTCACCCGTCTTTTAAAACTTAGATATCTTGTAACTAACATCAGTTAGTTATATGTTTTGATGATCTTCAACCTCTTGATTTCACCCCCGCTTATACCTAAAACTGATTGAGTAAAATAACCATTTGATTGGTAAAAGATTTGATGTAGAAAACTGTATATTAGTGTTGAGCCGATGGTGAGGAGCTAATTGAAACGGAATATATTTCTTCGCTCAATCTGTTGTTTTTCTCTAAATGCACAAATGGGAATTCGGAAATTGTTGGTTTGTTTCTAAAATTTCAGATGGTTGTGTCACATACTTTCCGATTAATTAGCTAACACTTTTTTCTTGATCAGTCAAATCTCCTAGCCAGCTCATTTTACAGGGCCTTCGATGTCGTCGACTGTGAAGTAATTTGGCAGGTGCTTCAAAATGTGGAGTGCAACTTTGTTCTGTAAACTGAAAACATTGGTGATCCTCTTGATCATTGTGGACTGAGTCATCCAGACATACACAAGAAGAGAGGGAGAGAAGATATAAGTTGGATTGACAAGAAGACCCTAGAAATTCTGAAATTTGTCGATGATATATGTCTAATGTCGAAAATCTCTAAGATTTACAGGAGAAAACCAACAAGTTGATGTAATTTTACAAAATAAGCCGCAGAGACAGGACTTCAAGTGAAAATAGAGAAGCGAGAGAAGGTGAAGATACCTAACCAACAACAGTAAGCACCAGTCACTATAAGCGGTAGTATTTCGAAGATCACTACTTTCTTTTATGTAGGTAGCATCTTTTTGACTACAGGTGGCATGAATGAGGATATCAAAGGTAGAAATGAAAAAGCAAGACAGTATTTCATTAACCTGAAATCACTATGGAGAGCTGCTTCTCTCAACACAAAGTAACATGATCCGATTTTTTACACTAATAAATCAGTGCTTCAGAGACTTGGCGCGTCATTAAAGGTATTCTCAACTGGGTATTGCAGGCTTTTGCCAACATATACCTTTGATAAATACTGAAGATCGAATGTTTGGCCAGCACGAAGAGATGAGCAACAAAGAAATCTGTCAATGTAGCAAACCTTTCCAGGACTTGTTGTCCAACTAATATGCAGGAGGAAATAGGAATAGATTGTACATATTCCAAGAAGACCGGTGAATGGCATCACACACCTGATAAGCCATAGAGTAGAACCCGAAAAGGTAAGGGTAAATTTGGTGTGGATCCGAGGTCGACATGGATAAAATCATGTGAACAGAAAATTAAAGCTTATAGGCAATCGTGCAGCTGGCTAAAAATGAAGTGGCAATATACTTCTGAAGCATCATATGCTACTCGGAATTCAAAGGATGAGTAATAATAATAATAATTTAAATTAGCATGAATAAAAATGAGAACTCCTAACACCGTGAAACTCAATCTTCAATTGTTTTGCTGCCGACTAGAGGTCAGGAGGTAACTTAGGCTTGGACTATTCTACTTAGCCATGTTCTGATTTGAAACTACACTAATATATGAGTAATGAATGCACGAGTTTAAAAATCGTAGAAAAAGAAACATGAATTATTGTAATATCTGTTGCGAAATTCTTAGTTAATTCTCATTTGTAATTTTGAGTCACTACTGAGCAGATTTTCCCTAATTCTTAGCTATCTATAAGAGTATTAGCGTGAATCGTTTTGTGGAGATTAGATTACAAGGGTACTTGAGTATCCAAGAAAAAAATTAAATTTAATTGAAATTTTTATCTGAAACTCTTTTCCTAATCAGAACAATTTTTCTGAAGTTCAACTACATAGTGGATAGTGGTGATTGTATATGCTAAAATTATTGTGAATATAACATATTTCATCCTTGTCCAATTTTCCAGTATTTTCTGTGAGAATAAAAATGTAATTTCTACCTTGTAATAACAGCAATATCCTTTCTTTATTTTACAAATTACTGACTACTTTATTTGAAATAGAAAACGACGATACTTCACAAATTCAAAACTCTCATTTATTCAACTTTTAGATGCATCGAGTGCTTCAGTGATTTCAAGAGTAGTCTGAACAGTTCATACTCAAGGAAATTTTTTAAAAAGTTAGTAGACGGACAACAGATTTTATGTTACCAACTATGTGCGTTTGTGCCATCGTCTCTAGCCCTCAATAAACAAGGTCAAATAGATTCCAATGTGTGTAGATGAAATGAAACAGTAAAATGACATAAAACAAAATACCTGTGTGAAATACACATGTCAAAATTTCAAGTTATCACAGAGAAACTGTGGGAAACTACAACCAGTCTGTGTATTCATATATACACATGTTTATGTATTTGGTTCACTTGGTTCGTTTCTAAGTATCTATTCGCTGTTTAATTCCAAGGCTTGATAAGCAGCTAGACTTTTCCCCAGCAAATCTACAGAAACTACTTCATGAACTAAACTTGAATAATTCTTTACACATTTATCGCATTCAATAGAACTTCTATCACTCAAGTTTGCGATTTGGCCGCCATACCAGATAGAATTCACTCTGCACCAGATATAAGACTAGACATATTACACTAGTTACTGACTGTTGTCCAGTAAAAAAAAAATGCATAAAGTTAAAAACAAGGTTTATCGTTATGGGTCTCGGCATACAGACGAAACAGCTGAGTAGAAAAGCTGCAGATTTCAAAATAAAGATGAAGGTCTTTGATAATATGGTGTACATAGATTAGGTAGTTCCCATCATTTTGAAGTTTATTAATTCAGTAGTAGAATCTTCATCAGTTTCACATGTTGTCTAGGTTTGACGCCTAACAGACAAACTCCTAAGCATCATCTAGTTTACCAGCAGCTGGCAAGACTGGAAAGGGAAGACTGAGCCTGACGTTTGCAACTCTACCACATAAAAACAACACCGTTACTGAAACTTCAAGAAGTGGAAGGACTATGTTCCACTCCAAGGACAGAGAAACGAAGAGGAAAAAGATATTGTGGTGGCCTTGATTCTCATTTAGTTTATAGACTCTTCAAGCAACAGGGTTATACGAGCGTAATTTATTTAGTAAATTCTTTTAAGCCGCTTACAATCTAAATTACATAGAAATTAGTGCATCACACTACTCATACTTATGTTAAGTTTACATGAATTTATTGACGGGAATGGAGAGCCAAACAGATCGAAAGTAATACGAGCTATTATATCTGAAAATTTTCTGAAGAGAAGATAAACAGTTAAGCAGACAAAAACACGTTTTCTAAAAATAAAAGGTCATGATGATGGATTACATGACTGATTTATGCACAGCAGTAAGATAAACGCTATTTGACTTAACTAGTTGAAAATAAATTATGAAAAATAATAAATCTGTATTATACTGCTATAGTTGCTACTTCCGGTATGCTGAAACATACATCAACAAAAAGGGTTTACCAAAAGTAATTATGATGGTGTCCCAATAGATACATTAATTCACAGTCCAAAAGTTTCTCGCTGTGTGGTAAGTAAACATGAAATGGAATTATACATTCGGCGCAAAAGCAGTAATTTATCGTATTGTATCTAATTTGCCTGTTCAAATACAGTTCTCCGTTCACTCTTTACTCTGTACTCCGCATTTTCCACTTTATTCTTTGGTTCCACTGTTTTTATAGCATTCTCAAAATCTCAACAATCTTTATTATATGTCATTTTTTGGTAATATTCATTTAAATCCCTTGAAGCTTATGCTTTTAGACATATTCATCTTCGTAAACATTTCACTCATCATTAACACCATGCCTTCCTGAATAGTTGAACTTTTCTTATCCTTAAAATTATTAATTTTATCATGAGTTAAGTAACCGTGAAAATACCAGGTTACTGTACACGTGTTTCTGATAAACAAGTATAGATATGTGTTACTAAACTTTAGAAGGCATACACTTATATCTAACTGAATGTCGTAGCAAAACATGTGATGCTGCAAATGTCACATGGAATTACGTTTAATCTGCCTTACTTACTTTCGCTTTTCTGACTGTCTTTACAATGATCTTCATACTAGTGACCATTTTTAAAATGTTTTCGGTCTTTTGTCTAACAAATGAAACTGAATATTCATTATTCTACATGAAAGCAACAAAATTGAACCAAGTGGTTGTATTCAAAATGTTTACCACAAAAATCCATACACTCAGATTATAGAATTTGTCAGGATTTTGGATTAATTCTGAATGTAAGATTTTCCTCAAGAACCAGCGTCACTTAGAGAGACCTTTGAAAACCAGGGAGCACTGGTTAGTTGTTTACTCTTATTCAGGAACTGTTCATCAGGTGCGCAGCGGAGGCGGTGCTAAATCATGAGTTGATAAAGTCAGAATTAACGGGTTACGGGATTTCAGCCCAAGTGGCTGGATAGTTCTTTGTAACCTGAAGATTCCAGGTTCGATTCCTGGTGGGTTTATCAGGGGCAATTCTGAAGAGTTTCAAAATAGGAAGAAACAGACATCCAATGCTCTGATTCTTAATGATATTGGTTCGTGGCGAAAACCTAACAGTTAGAAATAAATTCAAATACGATTTAAAACAAAATTCATCTGTATTATTAAACTCTTGTAATTTGCACAGAAAACTATGTTAGAAAATATCTTCTTGAAAAACTTTTTGGCAGCCGATGATTTTCTTAGTCCTACTATCACTCATAAAATAGTCAACTTATTATTATTATTTATACTTTTTTTAATAACCATTTATGTTTCCATTACATTCTTGGATAGATTTAGCAGTGTTAAATGCTCCCATTTCTGTAATAAAGAAAAGTTATTCAAAATGACGCCAACACAGTTACGAATATTGTGTATTTTGATTTGTCATATCTGAGAAATTAAAATTCAAAGTGAAAACAGTCTTTCATAAAACTCCACATACTCATGTAGTTAATCTCTCAGAAAACTTTAGCAAACATATGCGAAAGTGATAAAAACTATTATGAAAACTTAAAGAATATCACTCCCATAAACGGTACATCTGATTCACACCTACAGATTCAGTAATCAAGTGAGTGCAGTAAACATAGAATTTAATAAAGATTTGTATAGAATATCGCGCCTAAATTGAAAGGCGCTTTACACACCTGTTCTCTGTCTAAATTTCACACACATAATTAGGCAAACTGTTGCGTTAAAAGTTTAGTTTCTACAATAAAAGCGAACAGATGAGAAAGTTAAGAGTTTTAAGTAAATCACTTCATAATGAAGTGAACTTCGAAGAAGGTATTCTCCTTGATAAGAATGAAACTGATAATTTTAAACTGTCGACTTATTACCTTATAATTTTTATTAGGTGGATCAATTAGAAACTCAATCTTTTTTTTTTTTTTGATTTACACCTTGATTCCACACCGTATTTTCAGTACAAGTATGGAATTTTCAGCATGGATATCGGTAGCCCAAATTCAGGCCGACCATAGATATCGGGTGTGCGCCGGCAGGGGATCGAACTCCGGACCATGTGCATGGTCGGCGAGAGTCCTAACCACTGTGCCACCGACATCAGCTGAACCTTCACCTAGGCCTTGTTAGTACCAGAGCCAACTAAATAAACTTGTTTTGAACATTTTTTTATTCCTTCACGTTCCCAGTGGAACATAGGACTTCAAGCTAGAGGCCTGAAGTTTCTGTAGCAGTGTTTATTTTTACAGGATGGGGTTGCTAGCCCCAAGACCAACCTTCCCTCTTTAACAACTTTTTTTTAATACTGACTTAGCGAGGTTTAGGAGTGCGTCGGCCGGGGACCGAACCCCGGACCATGTGCATGGTCGCCGAGCGTGCTAACCGCTATGCCATCGAAGCACCATAGTAGACGATAAATTCATCAAAAAAACTCTTTCGAGCTCTAATTTTAAAAAATGCTAATTCGTTAAAAATAGTTGATTCGCATATCTCATATTCTTCCAAATAACATCATACTGGAAAATCTGTCTCAAAATGAGTTCTTTCTATAGTTATGGTATATTTAATCTTCACACGTAGAAAAGATGCCGTGGAAACATTCATATAATCGTATTTAACGAATGTCTGTTAGTCTGAGTCAACAAAACACCTACTTCTTTGTGTTTTTCTCCTTTCCTTGAATTATTGACTTATGTTTTTTAATGTTAAATTTATACAAATCCAAGGTAAGAATAAAAGCTATTACAAGGTGTTTTCGCGCATAGTATAGCAATCGCTATAATATGTATTCCAACTGTGTAAACAAGTCAATAAAACATCTACAAAACACTCATACGGACAATATCATTACAGCATTCCTCCAAGCAAGTAATACAAAGGTAAATAAAACCAACTATCTGAGGAAATTCAAATAGTAATTGACTGCCTCCCTTCTCCCTACTCAAGTATACTGAGATGAAAGCCTGGCAGGTTTGTTTGACTATAACTTCTATACTTATTCGCATACTCAAGCTACTAACCTGTAGTGTTTGCAAAACTAAGAAAGCTTACTTGTACTTTACTGTCTATAAAATATAATAATTTAGTGGATTTTTCTGAAGAGGCTAGGAAAATGGTCCCTCATTAACTGTCATTTAAATAAATTTGGAGAAATTGATGATAACCTGCCCAACATCCATATCATTTTCACAGCTAGAATATTTTGTGTTGCAATTCTCAACTGGTTTGCTTACTAAAAACATAAGCATGAACTAATCATAAAATTCTGGACTGGTTTCATACTGAATTGATTGATAATTGAGGATCTACTGTTTAGATAAAGTGACTAAGTATTTACTTGTCTTCAATAAATTTTTCTTCATCACATGCATAAAAAATCATTTTTGTAATCAGGATTATCCTAAAAAAAATTGTATTTTTTGACTGCCAAAAGTAATTTGCTTGATGTTATTTCTTTTTTATCCTCTAAAAGACCACACAAAGCATTTTGTTCCTCAAATAACTAATAACTAAATGAATCTAAACTGTTAAGCGATTTATGCTTATTGTTGTTATATGTTACAGTGAGTAAGTCGTTTGTTTAAGCTGCACAATTCAAATGCATTTACTGCGATAGGTGTATTTGCTTGAATGAATAAAAATTGACTTTAACAATTTAATGCGGTTGAAGAATCTATCAGTTTAAATCAACATAATTTACATTTAATTTACATTATCAGTAAGAAGTCATCTAAATGACAACAGCTTTTTAAGGTCAGCTAGCTTTTCATTAGCTAGATACCAGAAATTTTACTACTAGTTAGAAACTAATCTGTATGCATGAAAGTCAAATAAGCATTAATATCATTGCGGCGAAATGACTGCTGTTTATACAAAATGTACATACCATACCATAATGTCTGAATCTGTTTTTGAAAATAAATTAAATGTACTTTGACTTCATTATCAAAAAGTTAAGTTATTCATAATAACAATGTTATTAGTACACTTGATAACTTTAAGATCTAATATTAGAAACCGATAAACAGTCATCGGGGTGAAGCATGATGTACTAGACAGGACGCCATAAAATTAAAAACAGCTGGTTGTGGAATATGCTCTAAATTTAGGCAATCTGATGTCTTTTCTGGGTTTCAGAATTTTCTAACAGTAGATACATAGTTTCAGACCTATCGGCAAAATCGTTTGAATGAAAATCAGTTATTTACTATGGTGAAATTTAAAGCGGAATGAATACAAGTAAAAATGATGAGAAATCTTACGAGAAGATCATGATGTCATGTCGACATTCAACCTGAACTCCAGCATGTTTAGTTTAAGCGGAGCATAAGTGTTTATTTCTACATATGATATTGCAACTTTATTGACACATACTTGAATTATATTTCTGAGAATTTCATTGATATATAGGTCAACAGTCCCGTGTGAAGTACAGTGACTTCTGTGCTTGAGACATTAATATTAATGTTCCCTTTGGTTCTGAGTGGAATATAGGGCTTCAACAGCACATCTCCATTTCACCCTCTTCTCTATAGTCCTCTGTTAATGGCCCCTCGGTTGCCCATATGCTCTTATCTCCTCCTCCCATGCTCTCCATATCACCCTCGGACCAACTCACAAGTCATCGTTTCTCATTTGAGATCCAAGCGTGAACCTGGAGCGTAATGACACTCACTGGTCTCCTCAGTGTATGTCTGATCTGTCTCCATTTTCTTCGACACATTTCTGAGCAACAGATTCTTGACTTGTTCGTTCCCAGAGTTTCTTATTGCTAATTCATCAAAGAGAGGACTTCAAGTGAACATAGACAAAACAGAGGTAATGAAGATTCCTGGCCAACAGCAACAACCGACAACAATCAGCATAAATGGGAGGAACCTGAAGGAAACAACTTCTTTCACCTACCTGGGAAGCATCGTCTCAACTACAGGAGGAACTGACGAGGATATCAAAGCCAGAATCGGAAAAGCAAGACAAGTTTTCATTTCTCTCAAGTCTATGTGGAGGTCAACAGCATTCAGCGTCAAAAATAAGATCCGTATTTTCAACTCCAATGTGAAGTCAGTACTACTATACGGATCAGAGACTTGGCGTGTCACAAAGAGCAGCTCAAATAAGCTACAGACCTGCATTAACAAATGCCTTCGCTCAATACTCAAGATCAAATGGCCGGAGAGGATCAGCAACAAAGATCTCTGGGAGCGAACTAACCAGGAACCGATCGTGAAACAAATAGGCAGGAAGAAATGGAGATGGATTGGCCACACTCTGAGGAAACAAACCATCAACTGACATCACTAGACAAGCCCTCGAGTGGAACCCGAAAGGGAAGCGACGAGTTGGTCGTCCAAGGGTGACCTGGAGGAGATCATGTGAAGAGGAATTGAAAGCGTGTGGGCAGACTTGGAGCCAGGTGAAAACTCTAGCAGAGAACCGAACGCAATGGAGACGCATGGCTGAAGCCCTATGTTACTCTAGGAATTAAAGGAAATAATAATAATAATAAATTCATTCTAGGCATTTGATCGCCAATATTCAGCCAGCAAAGGCAGCTGTTGATAGTAGTCTGCAGTAGGGCATCAGGACAAATACTCACCGGTGACATTCACTAGTGGTTGCGCTATATCGTGGATTGGCAGAAGTTGGAATTAATGGACTCGCATTCCGATCGAGTCACAGTGGCTTAATGGTCTACGAGCTCGCTGGCCTTGTAACCAGTGGGGCCTGGGTTCGAACGCTGTCGGTGGGTGCGTACTGTGGAGAGTCCCAAAACTAATACGAAAGAGCTTTCCAGAACTTCCAGGTTTCCTGATGGTCGTCTAACCGATGTCAGTTCACTATGAAATCCTGTAACCAATCAATCAAATCCCTGCAAACCAACACTTGATTTGAGGGTAATGAATATCAGTCTTGGTCTTCTGGTCCTGCTTTTGACATCCTCATTCGTACTGTCGCCTATAGTTCAAGCATTGTTGCCTAGATAATTGAAAAAGTGATCTCCTGGTTGTTAAGGTTGGTTATCTTGATTACTTCAGTTTTCTCTATGTTCACTTGGAGTTCTGTCTTCTCTGCTCCCTTAGTCAGTTTGCTGGTTTTTGCCTGCAAGTTTTCGAGTTTGTGTGACATTAGTCATAAGTCGTCTACAAAGTTCAGATGTTCTAGAGTCTTCTTATAGGTACAACTCAATCCTCTCTTCTCGCTCCTCATAGTCTGTCTCATAATCCAGTCGACCACAATTAGGAATATTATTGGTGATAGTAGGCAGTCAGCTTGTCTTACTCCTGTATTCAATTCAAAAGCTTCTCTGAGTTTTATTTGGTGGTTTACCTGACACGTGGCATTTTCATATAGCTGTTGGATCAGGTTGATAAATATTTCGAGCACCGCACTCTGTAGTGTTGAAGTGGTTTCCAAATTACTTCTGGGTCAACGCTATCGAAAGCCTTTTCAAAGTCGATGGAATTGGGATAGAGATTTGACTGCAATTCTATTCTCCACTCGTTGATGATGCGTAGATTTGCAATTTGATCAGCATATGATATTCCTTTCCTGAATCCAACAAGTTCCGGTTTGAGGAGTGCATCCTTTATTCTCTCCAGGATGATGTGACTTAGTATTTTATTTGGCGTGGACAAGAGCATGATTCCGCCGCAATTCTTGCTGATGCCTAAGTCACCCTTCTTTGATATTTTGACAAGATAGCCTTTCTTCCAATCAGTGGAAAGAACTATGTATGAGTTAATGAAGAGGGAAGTAGGAATAATGCATATTCAGTTAATTAATACTTCTTCGATTTATAACTTAACCGATCAGTCCTCTTCTCCATCTGAACTCCTATATTTGCCTTTACAACAACCATTCGACAATTAAACATTCTTAATTTTATTATGTTTCCCGTTGTAATATTTTCATTACTTCAATGTATTACTTAAAAAATTTGAATAAATGGAGTCAGTAACGAAATACAAAGGTTGAATATCTTGTAAATTTATCAACCGATGACACGAAAAGCATAACGGATTTATGAAGTAAATAGATTGTGATTTTTACTTCCGGTGAGAAGGTTAGGAGAAAATACTCTATTTAATGGATACATTTGGTTGAATAGACTATCGGTTGTAAAGCCAGCTGCTTTTGAGTAATTATGAATAGTAATTACACCAGTAGTATTCTCAGTTAAATTAACAATGAAGGCGCCTTTTGAATAACCAACCAGCTCAGAGAACACTATTAATTGCGAAAAGAGATTTATTATTGACTGAAACTGTCCATATGTTTTTGAAGACATTTCTGTATACTAATGAATTGAGACAAAGTAATGAAAAATTCCGTCTGATGATGAATTCTTGAAAAACCATATTTAAGGATCTTATACCGATTTCACAAAGAAACCTACGAAGGGCTTATAATGCACCAGTCTTGGTGATAACAATAAATGCTCTGTAAATAGTCCTAATTCTGCCATCTTTTCTTTCTTTATTATAATGAGTTACTAAATAATTCATATGAACTGTGATCAAGATTTGACCGGATAGTTAAATGTGAAGATAACGATGAATCAAAACCTGATGCTAAGAATTGGGTTAGTACAGCGGTGATTCCTTACCGCAAAGAAACATCCGACGAAATAAAGCGAATCCTTAACGACCATAACATACGAGTGTATTTTCGTGCATCAAACACCTTACGCTCATTACTGGTTAAGGTTAAGGATAAAATAGAACAAGAAAACCAGCAGAATTGTGTATACCAGATCAGTTGTGGGGATTGTAACGCCGTATATGTAGGAGAAACTTCCAAACAGGTAAATGTAAGAGTGAAAGAGCATAAACAATGTCTAAAGGTGGTTCCAAAGACCTCTGCAGACTTGAAGAAGCTAGAAAACAACTCAGAGATTGCACTGCACTCGATAGAAACGGGACACAAAATCGACTTTGATAAGACTAAGGTTTTACAGAAAGGTTTTGGTTCATATAAAGAAAGACTGACTGCAGAAGCCCTACACATATGGGTGAATCCCAAAAGTTTGAACAGACGTGAAGGTGTGATCTTAGCTGATGCATGGCAAATCCTGACTAATAAATAAATTGGATATGTATCAACAACTAGTCACACTTGATCAAATTCCCGATTGTCTACGTCTTCTTAAGGAGAGAATAACAAATTTATAAAATTATATTATATTTGTAAAAATCTCAATTATTTCATAACTATCCGGTCAAATCTTGATCACAGCTCATATGAGAATAACAAATGGTTTATGACTGTTCACCCACCCACACACACACACACCATTGATACTGCATATAAACATATACACATATATTTTAACAAAAGTAGACTAATTTTGAAAGTCTGAGGTCAAATTTTGATCACAGTTCATATAAAAGATTTTGTTTTGTTTTGTTTATTATTCCTATTGATAGCTGTTTCTTGATTCACATGACAGGATAAACAATTTAAAACAAGAGATGTACTTTAATATATATAAACATACTAGTTTTGTTCCTATCCAGTATAAACGTTCCCTAGTGAAATGTTTGTTCTCAAGGGCCCGAAAAATATGCACGAGTGACACATTGATGGATGAGTTTCGACATATACATTCAGTTTTATTAGCTAATGGTTATCCGGAAAACTTTATCACTTGTCACAGTAAAGAAAGACCACATCTCGAAAAGACAGCTTCGGTACCAAAGAAAGCTATCTTTATTAACCTACCATTCAAGGGTGATCAGATTATGCAGTTGACAGCTCAAAGACTCCGGTCAGCCATCAAACGCACATTCTACGCCGCATCTCTTTTCCTCACTTGCCGAACATTTTCAATCCCTGTACCTACGATTAAAGGACGAAATTCTGTGGACTCTACTTCAAACTGTATCTACAAGTTCACCTGCAGCTGCGGTGACACCTATATAGGTAGAACCAACAGAATGTTCCAATGTCGTCGGAAAGAACATGTTCCAAAATGGCTACTAAATCACATAGAAAATCCCAATGCCAGTAATCTGAATAGAAATCCAGCATCATCCATTGCAAAACACTTATTAATGTCAGGTCACAAAATAAATATTAATGACTGTTTTACAATTATTTCACATAACTCTAATTCAAGGTTATTGAAGGTGATGGAAGCACTTTGGATTAATCACATACAGCCTAAACTGTGTGTACAAAAATCAATAGACTTCAATCTTCGCCTACCCTGGACTACTTGACCTATCTAAATATGATTGGTCATTAGTATGTACTTTTGTTTTTATTTAACTGAGTAATTGTCATGATCTTTATTTTATTATTGTTAACCATGTTAGTTGTGAAGCGGTTGTAAAGAAACTACGAAATGATATCATCTCGCGAAATTTGTCTTCTTAATGCCTTATTCAAATATAAACATACTATTTTATTTATTTATTATACATGTTGATGTCTGTTGCATGACTCATGATTGGACAAAATTTAAAAACATGAGTTGTTCCTTTTATATATAAACCTCTGTTATGTTAATTCGATTAATTTCCCTGAAGAAGTTCGGACCAGATTGCCGAACGAAACGTTGGAATTAGTCATTTCAATTTCGCTGAGATTTTACAAATATAATTTTATAAAAGTTACTAAATAAGTTTAAAAGAATAAATGCTCTATTTCAATGCCTTATTTACATTTTATTCATTCATTTAGATTTTCTGACTCAGCATTCAGTCTTCTGGATACTTTCTTCAAACAGTTTACTAAGCCTTCATTAACTAGTGTGGAAACGTTGATCTTCTACTTTTTCTTCCCTTAATCTTGTAATCTAACATGATCGATTGCAACTGTCTGTTTTCTGACTTACCTAAATTGTTTTGAGTCTGTCAGTTAGATTGTGTTTATGCAGAAACTAATGCTGTTTCGACACAGCCAATGCGTCGTCTACATATATCCACTATGCTTTAGAAATGTGATTAAAACTGTTTGAAGTCTTACTTTAAAAAGTGAACTGATTGTCAGCTGCTACGGTCAGAATATTAGTTACAGCACTGCTATTTCTTTCAATTATTTATGTTTATTTTCCTCAAAATTAAACAGATTGAAGATTAATCATAGGAGAACAGTTAGATATGCTCTCTCTTTTTCTCTCTCTCTCTCTCTATATATATATATATATACATAGTCCTATAAGTTAAGGTGAAGTGGATGTATATCCAGGGCATTGGATGGTGATAATTTCTCAGGAATTTACAGCACTAGAATCCACGGGTCATCCAATTCCGATCCAAGTGTCTGAGTGGTCAACGAGTTTGGTCCCGTAATTTGAGGGTCCCCGGTTCGATACCTGGCGATGTCGTGGACGAGTACCTCTGAAAAGTTCCAAAGTTAGGACGAAAATTCTATCTGCTGCTTCCGCGTTTTCAGCGGTCACCGATTGATCTTGGTTTATGTCAAAATCATTTTTGAAAATGACAGCATCGCTGATTACTAAGATAACCAAGTAAGACAGAGAAATAGTAAAATTTAAGGGTAGAAAAATTCTTTGTAAATCTCTGTTTTCTCTTACTCGTTAATGATGATTAGTATGGAGCTTTAGCTGACTGATTAATGTGACTGACTGTTGTCCACCACGGCACAAACTGAAACACAGTTTCAACAGCAGAGGTTTCAGCAACTATGCAGTATCACCAGCACTAACACACTAGTTATTAACCATCATCAAATACATATAGCTGTACTAGCTAATATAAGACTAAATAATATAGTCTACATCTTCTTTTAGTCACTGACAAAAAATTGGTATCACTTCTCATCCTTGTACATAGTGGAAATTCGCGAAGCCTGTGGTAAACCGTTACAGCTGAACTGAGAAAATTTCGTTAGAGTTTAATTTCATTAGTAAAGACAGCAAATTCTTAAACTGGTGTCAAGTAATACAATCTATGAATTCAAGTATAAATTCTTCAAACAAATTATCCATGTATCTATTACTCTTATACTTTGCGCTACCACCTATTTTAGTTTTAACATCTTGAGTAATCTTGAAAATACTTTCCACTGATGATGGAAACTGTCTGAGTAACCTCTGTACATCATTGAAATATGAACAAATTTTTTCCCCTAGTTTGCCACTTCTTCACTATAAACATCCCTAACCTAAAAATTTTTTGACATTCTCTGAGCTGTGGTATTTGATAGTGGCAACGTTATCAGAAGACTTACTGACACCTTCAGTGTTAACTTCTTGATGAAGTTTGATGATGAAACATCTACTATGAAATATCAAGTCATGGGGAAACAAAACAATCTTTTATATTTTAGCAGTAGATAGAAATTTCCTGTGTTATTTTGAATAGATTTACAGTTCAAAAAATCCAATGTCTTTTGACGAAGACGTAAGTTACGAAACTTTAGTTGACAATTTATTCATAAATTTAAAATATTTCTCTCAATATCTTATTTATTTAAAGGTCCAAGTGAACTCTGGTATTTGTGTTTCTCAATCAACGTGACCAGAAGGTCCTGGATTCGAATCGCTGTGGGTGCGTACTGATGAAGAGTCCCAAACGAGGATGAAACAGCTGTCCAGTACTCCCAGGTTTTCCAATGGTTCTCTAACTAATGTCAGCTCATGATGAAAATCCTGTAACCAACGTGACCTTCTTAATATAATATAATTTACCTTACTGGAATACCTTCTTTAATATACTTCAGATTTTTTTTCGACCATCCACTGGTTTTTATTATATAGTTTAATCCTCAATAAAAATTGACTGAAAATCAACTGTTTCTCGTGCCTGTGATAGTTTGAATACCTTCTTTACTATTGACAAACTCCAGACTCGAATTGAATAATTTTAATACCTTAGTCATTTTTCTAAGAAAACAATTCATATTCAGTAAATGAATGAATATTGAGTCAGACAGAGAAAACCGTAGAAATATAAACTGGTCAGTTGTCGCAATGATGACGTTCACATTTTGTAACAAGAATTTTCCTTACCCTGGTTGTGCAATCAGCCTAAAAAATCAATAAGATGCACATGTTGTGGCCATTCATTTTGTACTTCACTGAAATGAGACATCATAATGAAAATAGAGACGTTAAGAATGTAACATCCTCGGTATGCGCGAAAAAAAACAGAGAATTAAGTAACAATTGTCTTCAAATAATATATTGTATACTACTAACTCAAGCCACTGTTACTACTGATTTGTCTTCCCCTAAAACAGACTATTTGATGTAAATATACTCATATCATTTTGCATTGATTTATCGTCGAAGCACTATTAGTCAGATATAGTGCAACACTGGGTTCATTGTCAAATGAAATTATCTCATTAAGGAGTCAGTCTCATTATTTTTAACCACTCTTGTGACTTCAAAAATAGAAAGATTTTCCTGCACATACTGAACAAGAAATAGACTCCACATTAAAACATATTTGAAATCAAACGTGAATCACACAAAACTGCATCAAGAAATGCACAAATAATCCAACTATACTAACTGAGTAGTTAACAAAAAGGAAGAACAGAATAATCCTTCATAGAAATTACCGGCAACGATATTATGCAAATCTACTTATCTTGTATCACCATTACATCAGAGAAAACTGAGTTATTTTCAAAAATATTAAAATTTAAAAAATTAAAATTTCAAGCTGCATCATTATTCATATAATATGTATTAAGAAAATTTTCGAGTATTAGACGTGGAAAACTTTAAATCTACCGATGATTTTCGTGAACGATAGGACTTGAGTCAGAAAACGGTCAACAGTTTTTCTAACTCATACGGATTCTATGAGTTGAAGAACTATAAATAATAAATGGTCAACGATTGGATGGAAAAGCCTCATACGATCAGTAGTGGTAATGATCCGAATACTGTCAATAGCAGTCTATTTCCCCAAACATGTAAAATATGAAGTGAGATGGCTTGTTTTTAGCCTGTCATTTATATTTATTGAGAACATTATATAAGGATGGTTTGAGGGTGAGATGCATGCTATAAAACGATCTAGCTAAACGAATACCGAAATGACAAAATTTATATCTTCTTCGCTAGCAATACATCGACCTACATTTTTCTTTCACCATATCTTCAGGCTAGATGTTGTCACACACGTACTCATATAACAGGAATCTAATAAAAATTCTTTTAACCTGGAACTACTCACTTATTTACTATCTATTCCTTGCTTTCCAAATAGAGCATAGGGCTTCAGCAGAACATTTCCACAGAACTTGGCTCTGTGACATCACTTTCTGCTGCCTCCGCGACTGTCCAGTAGCCATTATTTCCTCTTTATACGATCTTTTTTACCCGTGGATCCACAAAAAACTCTTCGCTTCTCATTTGGGTTACAATCGATGCTCTTCCAGGTTTGTGATAATACGTAAAAGTGTCTTCAGCGTTCGACTCGTGTTTTGTCCAAGAAGGTGCAAGAACACTATCCTGCATGGTCACGAAAAGGTGGCAGTGGAGCAATAAGAAGCCCAATCATTGAACATCTGGTCGATAATGATCACCCTATCTCTATAGCCTCCGCCTGTAAAGTCATCTACAAGGTAAAGAGTAATTTACCGAAATCCCTCCGTACTCATCTGTATTGCTGAAGCTTTGGCTATCGAAACAGAAAAGCCAGATCTCTGTGTACAGAAAAAGTTCGTTCAACCCCTCCAACTTCCATGGTCTTAATCACTCTATGCTAAAGTATGTTAATCCTAAATCATATTATAGCTCTACCAGTTTTTCATTTTTCATTTTTGTCGATTCAATTTGTTTACTCTTCCTTATTAAGTCAATTGTTACTATTACTACTCTCACTTTTTATTCTCCCCGGTATTATTTCACTTGTGCCACTTGTCATTTTAAATCAATTCCTTTTTACAACATTAAATTCTATGCTATTAAATTTCACACAATATTACGTAACGTTTTTATTTTATTCGATTTGTCTACTAATCTTATAATTGCACACCCTTTTTCAAGTTCTATCCATCCTATGAATTATTCTATATATGACATTAATTTGCTTTGCCACTTGACATTTATCTACGATTATAATCACAAACATTTTAGTTTTAATTGCATTTCATATTATTATTTTAATTCCCTCACCGGATATAACTTCTTAAAAACCATATTTATACTATTGTACAGCTTGATGATAAATTCGTTGAAAAGAGTCTCTTCGCTGAATCATTTGTTTTGATCTTCAGCGTATGTCAAATGTATCTTTGTCTCCTTCTGCATAGTTGTTTGGTAAAAGGATCTTGATTGACTTGCTTCACCACCAGAGTTCCTTTGTAACAACAGAAGACAAGGGCCAGGCAACAGATTGTTTACTAATAAAATCAACACACACTTATAGATTTTCGTGTACATTATATTAGATTATTGTTAGCTGACAAACACAGTCTTCTGATTGGTTGTTTCTCACTAAAAGTTAATCTTTCATCTCTTTGTTGCTGTTTCTTGAGTGTCAGATCATCTATCTGCTAATTGTATCCTCCTACGCAAAGTCTGCTGTTCATCTTTGACCTTGCTTTCACATGACTAATATTTGAGAGATAAAAATTAACGTCAATTACTGTCTACCAATTTGGCTAGCAGCCATCTCTCACCATACCTTATTACTTATCCTTTCAGACAGGCCGGTCGTGTTGTCTTTTGTATTGATCAAAGGTATTAGTTGGTGAAAGTCTGCGGTAGCAATTCATGACACACACGTCAAGTCCCAAATCATTTAGAAATACCAACTTGGCATTATTGTAGAAAGATTACGCTGATCAGTGCTTGCTGTTAGAAGGGTATCTTCATTAATTCTGCCCATTTTATGTTCACCCAAAGTCTTGTCTTCGCTGCCATTTTTGCCGACTTGTTTATTTTCGCTTGTAAATCTCCAAGTCTGTGTAACATGAGGTATGAGTCATCCGAGAAATCTTGATCTTCTAGAGTCTGCTATCGGTCCAACGAATGCTCGTCCTTTCACTCCACCACAATCAGAGAGATACTCCTGATTATTTAGTCACAGTTCATCGAAACTCAAAATATTCTCTATTTATAAAAAATTATATTTGTAATATCTCAGCGATATTGAAATGAGTAATTCCAACGTTTCGTTCGGCAATCTGGTCTGAACTTCTTCAAGGAAATTAATCGAAATTAACATAACAGAGGTTTTATATATAAAAGGCACATCTTTTGTTTTTAAAAACTTTGTCTAATCATGATTCATAAACACAAGTATTAACAAGTATAATAAACAAAATTCTATGGGCTGTTATCAAAATTTGACCTCGGACTTACAAATATTGGTCTACCTTTGTTAAACACTTTAAACAGAGTGTGTATGTGTGTGTGGGTAAACAGTTGTAAAACATTTCTTAACGTTTCCATAAGAAGATATGGACAGTCGAGAATTTTGACCAAGTATTAATAATTAGTGATACATATCCATTTTTTATTTATTAATAAGGATTTCCTATGCATCAGCTAACATCAAACCTTCATGTCCGTTCAAACTGCTAGTATCTAGAATTTTATGATTAGACGTATTTTCAAAATTATGGTGTTTAGGATTAGAGTTTAGTTTAAGCACCCTGTCGAACTTATTGCATTGTCTTCTTTCTGAATATTGAGCTGCTTTATTCGACCTACTGGAGTTGTCAGGTGACTCGACAGCTACGGATTTAGGATGTGCATTTTGTTCCAGACAACGGAGACTAAAAACACGATGATTGTGCCTATTACATAGTTTCTTTGTTAATTTAATTCGATAGCAAAATAATTCAAAAAATTCAAAAAATAATTCAAATTAATTCTCTATTTAGGTACAAACTTTGATTCATCAGCCTTAAATTAGCATATTCCTTGCTAATTACAAAACACTGACGGGTGAGAAACAGGCAGCTTTTAATTGAAACAACTTCACTGGTTTCTAATATGGGTTAACCATCAGGCTCACAATTTTCTGTTTACATAACAGGGTGGTGGACGGAATTGTTTATCCCTGTGCAGGTTATTTATATTAGTTTATTTATCTACTAGTATTCCAATTAAGCAAACAAGCTGCCACCTACCAATAGCAAATATACAGTACCTGAGTAAAAGATGAATGAGGTAACTAAAACTTGCATAAATCTCCGATACATGTATTACATGTGAACAAAACCTAAACTAAATTTTATAAGTTCCAAAAATCTAAATAAGTGAAAACCATATCCAGTACAAAATCTGCCAAAAGAATTAAGATGAGGACTAGTTATTTAAGGTCTGCATAAAACTAGAAATATAAATATAAATTATATACAAATCAAATATAAATCATAAAATATTATTCACCTCATGGGAGTTCCTGAAATAGTAAAATGAAAGACTGAAACTGTCTATTTTCAGGTGACTTTTATTGGTATGAGAAAAAATTATATTGGCGTTAACTCATTATAGGCTACTTATTTGTCAGTTTAAGTAGTATACTGGGAGTAATCTTTGTATAAGTTGTTTATAGAAAATTTGGAATCAGTATAATTATGGTCATTACAGCACAAGACCATTTAATCGAAATCATATATAAGACTATGGCGAGATTACCTTTCTTCTTATATTGGGTTATGAACTTCAACAAGCCTAAAATTTGGGAAATGTTACAAAAATCAGAAAAGATGTAAGTAGAATGACATTCGGTACTAGAAAGGAGTGTCAATAAAAATAATGTATTCTTGTCGTCCATACAACGTGTCACATGACAGAAGTTCTTGGGTTTTGTTCCTGTTACTCAGTGAAAGTTCTAGCATCCTTGTTAAGAGTTTGATTTGAGAAAGCATGAATATTTGTTTATATTGGACGTTATAAGCGTAATCTCCGAAAACGTGTAGCTGAACACTATCCAGTCTGGTCAATGAAAGGCGAACGTAGAACTGCGAAGTCGTCTATCTGTGATCACCTGTTAGAGTCAGGTCATTTAGCCCCACGTGATTCATCTTTCAAAGTTATCTACATGACAAAATTTAATCGATCCAAAAGTTTACCTTTTCTTCACTTATGCATAGCCGAAGCTTTAGCTATACATGAACAGAAACCTAAATTATGTGTTCAAAAGCTTTTTGTCAAACCCCTTTCTTTGCCTTGGTCATAGTAATGTTCTTTCTAGTTCTTACTTTATTTTATTTTACCACTTGAATTCTTTCCACTTCACTTCACATCTTCATTCTTATTGTAATCGTACTCCTAATTTTTAAAATTTTTAGACAACACTTGACATTTTTAAAACATTTTTGATTTCAATTCACTTATAAAACAATCTTTAATAATTTTGTAATTTATCCACTTCAACTCTACCCCTTATAACATTTTAATTATCGTTATTCTTATCACATATATGTATATTGACTGAGCAATTATTTAGTGCCACTTAATAACCTTTTCTGTAATATAAATACGACTGTACAGCTTGAAAATGAAGTCGTTGAAAAGAAATTTCTTCGCTGAACAAAAACTGTGTTTTTACTTATGAATAAATGGGTATTTTTCGTGATTTAAAGCATGAATAAACAAAACTGATTATTTAAAGTTGCTGAAATTAAAAATGATGGTAAGTAAGAGAGGAATACATCTAAACTTAACTACTGAGTAGAAGTGTAACAACAGAAGACAAGGGCCAGGCAACAGATCGTTTATTAAGGAAAATCAACACATATTTATAGATTTTAATGTACATTATTGTAGATCATTGTTAATAGAAAATACAGTCTTTTGATTAGTTGTTTCTCTTTGTGGCTGTGTCAGATCATCCATATGCTAACTGTATCCGCCCACGCAAAGCCTTTGTTCTCATTTTCTCACCACCAATATTGGGACATAAACATTGACGTCAATTACTGTCTACCAACTTTGGCTAGCAGCCAGCTCTCACCACAGAAGGATACTTATTATTACATCTTTTTGAATCTTTAGTTAACCAACACCAGAATGTTTATTTACTTGCCTAGGTGGAATCGCCTAAAAATCTGTTATTTTCACCCCTCAATAGAAAAATTAAAACGGACTCATACTGTCTCTAAGAGAGTCGAAGAGACTCAAAGTAACAGTGAGATTTACATCCTGAAAATAAATTTTTCTTTAAAAATGTTTCGCTAATCTAGTTTGACTTGAACACCGAAAAGAATCGTTTTGACTCTCCACGTTTCACAGCAGCACATAAAACGAAGAAACGAGAAGTGACAGAAAAGTACAATAATATAAAAGTTGAAATGACAGTATAGAAAATGACTACTTGAGACTAATTAGTTAGGTGTAATTAATGGATAGCCGAATGTAGTAAAATTCAAAAGGATGTCCTTATTATTTATCATTTTGTTAGTAAAATTACTCACAGATAATGAGTTATAGTGAATATTGAGCAGGTCGTAGGGATTTGATGATTGAACTTGAAATGGAAATCTCGTTCGTTATATGATTCGAACTAGAACTGGGTGAATATACACGTACATAGTTATTCTGATGAGAATAATGAGGTTTTTTGTGAAGGAATGTATCTTTCTGTCGTCTAATAGAGTGATACTATTGTCTTTCAGTGTTTTTACGTCAGTGTTTAATTGGTTATATTTGGGACTTAAGTGAATATCTCATCCTACTTTCAATTACCCATTTGCCAATGTAATCTTTAGATTACCAAAACATACCAACCATTTAACTTTGTACAGACACACTTCAAAATAGATAAAATTCATTTTGGAACTATTTTTCGCAACTTATTATCTTCTCATTAGCTACTCAACTGTAACACTTTCTATGATAAGTTTTTACAGTAAATTCAATTTTCTCGCACTTAAATTGACAGTAGATTTTGATACACTCGAGTTCAATCCTCTGAAAGTTTTATCTAACACTCTTTTGTATAGACTGCCAACGTTACTCTCTCTGCCTATCTCTATTCATCCCCTTTTTGATGTTTCAGTAATATTTTCCGCCTATTTTTCCAGTTATTTCCGCATGATCAGTTTGAAAGTATCTCAACAGCGGGATCTATCCTAGCTTGGATATTTGGAACTGAAGTCTTCATTATGAGTGCTATTTTTCACAAATACATATCATGTGTTAAACTAAACTACCACCTTATTTTTTGATAAGTAAAACACCAGCATCAGTAGTATCTCTCCTTTACTGTCAAAATAATTTCGTAAAAAGTGCAGAAAACTGTTATTACAAGTGGTAGACAAAATCGAGTACAGACTTTTACCGAATGCTCACCAGTTAACGGTCTCACTCTATGACTTTGACTTAAATCTTGAGTGATTGCCTATGGTGTTTTTTTTTACAAATGTTGATCTCTTGTTTAAATTTTGTTTTTTAGTCAGCATCAGTGATGAAAAAGTGAATAATAACTTCGGAAAATATGATCTATGGTATCCATGTTTGAAGACCACGAAAGATGAATTTTCTTGAAATCCTTAGCAGCAATGAAGGGTGTCAGAAATCAACTGTTACAATGGGAACATACCACAACCACTACTCACAAGATAATAACAAAATAACAGCCAGTTAGCTTCAGCCCACGACCCCTACCAGCAAAGTCAATAGATACTGTGATACAGTTAAGCGCCATTTGTTCAACAAACAATGCGCCACCCCCCACCTTCACAGTTTTTCATTAGTATTAATTTAAATAAGTCACTAAGAACACAAATATTGTGAGAAGATATCATCCCTCAGATTCTCTACGATCAGACACAGAGTGACCAGTTTATATCTCAAATTTAGAAGAGTATTTAGTAGTCTTACAGTATCTCTAGAGTGTCGCTTGAGAAAATCGAAATTGTCTGTTCCTTTGATGAATTTAAATAGTTTTTAAAATTTAAAATGTAAAACAGTCACTCTGTGTGTGATAGTAGACAGTTTACGAAGTGATGTCATTTAGCAACATTCGTCTTCTTATGACTTATTTATCATTAGTTTTGCGAAAGATTTCTCAATCTGTTAGTATAACCAAGGTATAGTTTATTCTCAGAACACGAGTTCCATCCAAAAAATAGCGCTTTAGAAAAGCTACTTCATCTTTCCGCAAACATTCTGACAAAGTAATTCGAATTCTTAGTCTCTTTCCAAGCTACAATGGAAGCTTTTGAATAGACAATGGCTCTTCAGAAGTATCCAACTTCTAAACATTTTACTTAACCCGAAAATGTCACTAATCTTAATAAACGAATTTTCAGTGTTACATCGTTCAACTCTTCAGGATTTCACATCCAAAATAGGAGCACTGGTCAAATTCTTATGATTAGATTTACCCAGTAATCTGCCACTTTCTTCGGACGCTTGCGAGCGCTATGTATCACAGTTTGCACAAGTGATACATTATTTGATGAACCACGTGGATTCATACAGTTTTGTTAACTAATAAATATTCTAAAAACTTCATGGTATATCACAACAAAGAGTAACCACACCTTAGAAACAGTTTCCGTAACAAAGAAAGCTATTTTGACTAAACTACCATTCAAGGATGATCAAACCACACAGTTAAGAGCTCAAAGGCTTTAGTCAGCTGTCAGGCTCACGTTCTACTCCACATCCGTTTTCCTTACCTCTGGAATAATTTCAGTTTTTGTGTTCACGATTAAAGGATGAAATACTATAGAAACTACACTGCACTTTATCTACAAGTTCACCTGCAGTCGGGGAGACACACATATAGCTAGAACCAATAGAATGTTCCAGTGACTTCGGAAATATGTTCGTAAGTGCTCATTAAGTCATATGAAAAATTTATATGCACTTAATGTCACAAGAAATCCAGAGCCATTCATCTCAAAACATTTATTAATGTCTCAAAATAAATATCAGTTATTGCCTGTCAAATATTTCACATAACTTTAATTCAGGTTTATTAAAGGTGATGGAGGCACTTTGGGTTATTTGCATGCATCGCAAATTATTTGTATAGAAAACAATAAACTTCGGCCACTGCCTACACCAGACTACCTGATCTATTAAAGTACGGTTAGTTATTAATTTGCACTTTTATTTCATACAACTGACTAACTTTAAACATTTTATTAGTATCAACCGTGTTAGTTGCGACGCGATTGTAGAGAAACTACGGGATTATGTCATCTCATCATGTTTGCCTTCTGAATGCCTTATAAAAACTCATTGAACTGAATACTGTATGTTGGGATAAGGTTCTCTGTTTTTAACCCAGACAAAAAGAAATTTCTGTAATTTCCCACAATATGGAAGTTTTTTTTCAAGTTTGATCATGAACTGACTTCGGTTACAGAACTATTGAAAATCATTGGGTACTGGATATCTGTTCCATCCTAGTTTGTGTCTCTCCAGTAGTACCTACCCTTGACCTTACTGAAGTTCGAACCCAGCACATTCGGGTTACAAGGTGAGCCCGTTAACCATTCAGCCACTGGATACTGGAAAAATAAAGATTATTTCCATAGATTGAGGGTGACTGTTTTTATATATCTATATCTTTTGGTAGTACCTAATATATTGGTATTTTGAAAGTCATCTTGTACCAACTGAAGGCAAGACACGGAAGCCAAGGTATATTTTTCATTGATCAAACCACTGTTAATATATGCAGTTTATTTGAACAAAGCAAGAACTACAGTTTTAGCAGTATAAAGTGGTACCATCTTTTATTTCGTTGCCTTCTCGTCAGCTGCTTACAGGGCAAAGACATGATTAAATATATCTACAAAAACAATTTTAACATACTTGCACAGAGTTCATTTTAAACAAAAATCGATCGTTCAGTATATGCATACAGTAATAATATATACATATATATGCAGTTTACATTCGTTAACCAATCACTGAGCGTGTGATTTTGGCTTACATTAAACTACATGAAACAGAATGTTCAAATATACATAATATTCTGTTGCTAACACAGTATCGAACTGTGTGAAAGGATTCTGTCTCTAACAGCAAATAGAATGTCCAATATATATATATATATATATATATGTAGTATTCTGTTGCCAACGCAGTATTGAACTATGAGAATAATATTCTGACTCTAGCATCAAACAGAATGTTCAAACAGATAATATTGTATTGTGTTGCTAATGCCGGATTGAACTGTGGGAATATGTGAGAATCATATTCCGTTGGGACACATTGTCTGTATCACACCACCACAGTCTAACTGAACTTTATTCAGACGAAAAAAGTAACAACGTTCCTGTAGTCAAAGTACTCAGAAGTAAATTAGCTGGTCATCAGTATTACTCTCTAGTAGCATCATTGACTTATAATTTGTAGTCCTAAGTGAAGAAAACTATAATTAATATGTTCTATTGTTTTTATTTGCAATGAGTGGATAAAATTCCAAACTTCGGTTACCTGTTTTTCAACGTTTACAGTCGAAACCAATGGTAGTCATCACTCTCATCTACTTCTTTAAAACTATGTTATGACCGGTTGGGCATTCCGTGCAATACTTAAAAGTAATCTGTTTTACTACTCTGACAGGTAAAGTAAGTATGAAAAACAGAGAAGAAAACTGGCATGTTAGAAACTAATAGTATATTTTTTTCCTTTTTATACTTCAGTTCACTATTCATGGTTCGGCTAGTTCACAATAAATTAAAATTAGCGTAAATCCAACGTCAGCCAATCAAACACTTTATTTGACTACTTTATACAGCTAATAATGAGTTTTCCTCTACATTTAAATATGAGTCACGAAACGAACCGTAATAAGGCATTTTCCCAAATCATCCATAAAACAAAGATAAACATGACTTTTAAATGCTAGGTAGTGTAAATCAGCAGGGACCACTGAACCTACGTTTTTATTTGTTAGCATTCACTCTCAAGGTTTATCAGCCGCCTTCACAAAACTCATCTTCATCATCTGATACAGGCGTGCTTCATTCAGTGTCAAGACTACATATTTACCATTAAGCCATGTTTAACTAACTCGGTTATTAACACAAGCTGTGAAATACAAGTAAAGCATAATCAAAGGTCTGTAATTTCTATTAAATCCGTATATTAGTAGGATAGCTATTTGGCACCACACTATATATTCAAATATCAGAAAAATGCAGGTGATCAATAGAAACCTATATGCTTTGATTACATCCTTACTGATTTCCGTCAACAAGATGAAACATAAACCCACCTGGAACTACTGAAGCTTCAAAACCCTAAGTCTGCATTAAATCGCTCCATTTCGAGTCGTTATCATCGAATTTCGTAGCCAGTGTCTGCCTCCAGGGTTTGAAATTCGAGATTTTTCCGTTAATGAACAACTAACTGACATCTGATGTCAAACAAAAGATGGGTAATCGTGTATGCGATGTTCAGGAGATCATTAATACTATTCAATAACCTTACTAGTTCAAAAATCACAGTTTGATCTGCTACAAAAACGGCAGTTCTAAATATAGAATACTGTCACGTTAACCATAATATCCTACACCAATCTTTACGGATTGGTTTATGCCAACAGTAACCGGCACAAGCTGTTTTTGACGTTTGGTACGATTTTCTGTCTAGTGTTTTGTGTGTAGACAATCATACTTATCCTCTAAATGAACTCTAAGCAGGACTTGACTTCTCACTGTATGTGCAAGCACTGTCTTTTGTAGACTAGTCCCCAAATAATTCGTTAGTTTTTTTCTAAAACTAGTGATATTGATACCTTAAGTGATTTCAAAATAGATGTCATCAAATCAATTATTAGTTAATTTTTGCACTTGAACCTACAAGTGCTTTTTCGATGGTGAACACTCCCACAGTTAAGTAACTTAGAATTTTATCATTTCCCTTAATGAATTTACACTTTTAAATATCGCGGCAAAAAATGAACAGCAGCCAATTCATCGATTTCGTTTGAAGTGTCAAAATTTGGCTATTCCATATTCCAGGTTAGACCTGGGATCGATATCAGTTAGGGAGCCATTGAAAACCAGGGAATACTGGCCAGTTGTTTCATCCTAGTTTGGGACTCATCGGCAGTACGCACCCACTGGTTTTCATATTGGGACCTTCCCGTTACAAGGCAAGCTCATATATCATTCATCCACTGGGACCCGATTCAATGGCCAGTGCATGAATTCTAAATTCTACCAATTCGTGATTTAGCGTGACCACCAACCTATGTCATCGTTGGGAAATCCATCCTCACACTTGACTGGCTGGGCCTCACTGGTCACGACTTCTTACTAGAGCTCCAGGTAACTTCTTCCTGTAGCCACTCAGTAGAGAGCATCAGATTAATTTTCAAAAGTCCCTACAAACCAATTCATGTCACAAAAGCTTTTTTCTATGTACTCTTATGCTACTTATCAGCTATACAGTAGTATGCCTTCAATTAGTCTATAAAAATAATCATCAACATTTTGTGATTAGAATGATGAAGTGATCTTCCAGGCTCAGTAATCAACTCTGAAATAATAGGGATTTATAACTCAAGATGAGGATGAAGACATTTTGGTGTTCTATGAGGTTCGATACTTTACTGTGGATATAATATCACCAGGGTTATTGACACCTTTAGCTATTACTTCATTAATATCTAGGTGCAGAGAGCCCCAGAAAATTTCTAAAATTAACTAGATTGCAGAATAACTCATACTTACAGAAAGCTGCAATATAATCGGACACTGATATACTATTTTATCCTATGAGTGCTAATGCATGACACACTAATGCCTCTTCCTTATGTAGGACAGTGATGAAGTTTAGACTAATGTTAAGCATTCTAGCATATGGAAGGAAACTGAAGGACCTATAAAGCCGACTATGCAACCACTCTGTGGCTTTTAATATTTAGGTAGTACACTGTTTTATACGAATTGTGATATGTAGAAGGCAAATCAATCCGATATAGTGGATAGGAAGAAATCTCCTACCATTAATGCTCAGCGTTGTGGTCTAACATGCTCTTATAACTGTACAAACAAGAGAACAATTAACAACACAGAATTAATCTATTTAAAAAGTACGAATACACATTAATGCGTAGACATTCTAATTATGACTTTAGACAGAATATCTGTTTCAAATTCAATCATCGCACACCCATTACATTATAATCAGATCAACAAATGAGGACTGTGTCGGTCAGTTTCACAAGCACAAACATAACCCATTCAAAGAAAATAAATTAACAAATCTATCTTCATGTATATATATTTTATTTCAGCAAAATCTCTTACGGATTTTATGGGAGTGTATTTACAGCGATCTTATTTCGATAACAGATTACTTTTATGACTCATTTGCAGTTAGCGTTTAAATGTGTTCCAAGTCATTCATGACACTCAGTTTCGAAGTATTTATAAACACATCGTGTTCTCTGTATCTTGTTAAAAATCCTCAACAGTGAGCTAGATCTTATTTTATTTTTCCTGTCCCTGAGAATCATAGTAGATTAATTTACTTACTTGCGAGAGAGCTAATAAAATCAAGTGGGAAAAGGGAACAGAATATTTACCATCCACCTACACATAAAGTATGCTCTTACATTTGTTGCAAAAGTTCGCAGAACTTGAGTTTATGAAAGTTTAGTGACGATGATAGTTGGCTTTGGAGGATTATTTCTTAAATTATGGATCCCGCAACAGTGGAATCATTAATAAAGCAACAAATAAAGTTGTCAAAGATACTTATCAACACAAGATCTGGTTCAACCTTATGACTAAGCTTACTCTCCAAAACCAGTGGAGCACGTGTCAAGGGAATTACGAGTAGTATTATGGAGTTTAATGATGACCCAGGTGTAGGTGTTACTTTGACACATAGAAACGATGTTTTGTCGAGTTCCTTGAAGTGGATTTTGTAATCCACAATGACGTTTAGAAAGTGCGTTTATTGCTTCGTAAACTAGCTCCAAATGAACCTAGAAAGTAGTGTCACTTAGTTCTTCCTCACAACAGATGGGATTAAAGTTTACATGACACACTTCACTAGCTGGGTCAACAACAACGAGTTTTTACAGTCTCTAACTAATATTCGTTGTTCAGAGTCATCTGGTGGCAGCTATTCTGTAACTTTACCCAGACATCCGGCACTGAAGACACCAATCAAACTGCCATAAGCGTCTGCAGTAGCTACCATCTATGGCTTTGAAACATGGACAATACGAGTTGAAGACATGAAAAGGTTGTCTGTTTTTGATCATAGATGTTTACGATGTTGACGTTAGGCGTAGAGTGTTGGGCAAGGAGGGAAAATCAATCGAAGAGGCTATAAAGTTACATAGATTGAGATGGCTAGGTCACGTGCTGCTCATGCCTAACCATCGCCTCCCCCGACGGGCACTACTAGCCGATATAGGTGCAGGTTGGAAAAGAGTAAGCGGTGGCCAAACAAAAACATGGCATCAATCCATGAAATCCGTATCTGTCCGAATCTGTCTTTTATTTTCTTCAAATCCGTAACAGTTAAACTGAGTCAGGTAGGGAGATGCAGACTTCCGGGTTGGGGCCCTCGGGACTCTAAGAATCAATGGCTGGAGACAATAGGTGACATGGCTCAAAATCGTTGTCAATGGCGCAGATGTATTCAGTCTCTGTAATCTTTCATATTCCTTACTACCATTACTCATTCTGTTTCACTCTTATACTTGTCAAAACTCTATTGATTCTCTTCACTCATCTTCTTGTCTACCTTCGTGTGCTATTTGGAACGTGGCAACTCGAACTGCTGCACTTCGGTGCCAAGTTCTATGCTGAATCCAGCCATCAAATCCATCCAGTCAACTCCGTTGTACATCCTTCCGAAATATCATATTCACGGGAACCTATCAAGCGAATGAAATCTTTTGGTAATTGATTAGTTCGATCACTGCAGCTGGCAGATATTCAACTAAGACACATCTGTGTCATGATAATTCATCCTCCAAAGTCAGATAACTCCTTATCTACACTGCAAGAAAGCCATGGGTGACAGGAGCAAGAGAAAAGTCTCTACTTGCCTTATTCTAACTCAGTGTTTAACCTAAAGAGACCAGTTCCATATACATGAAGAATTCCAGTGCTTGTAACATTGTGGTGTATTAACACTAATCACTCCCGCCTGTGTGGAACCTATCGTAGTTTCCAACTAAGCTGATGACTCCCTATGTGCCAGTTTGTTGAATAGCCTGGTTGCTGTCCTAGAACAACATCGTTAACCTCTACCTGTTCCAGGTGACTTATTCATCATTCTGAATGATTATCGCCACTTTGAGATACTAAACATTTCTGATACATACCTCTGAGTTGAAGTCGAGGAACTTAAACAGGTAACACTCATTGCAGTTTGTTTCAATACAACAGATTACCTTGCAAGATTAAAGCCACTCTAGCTATTTTTTAACCGATGTCTGAACTGTATCTAGCTCCTCAGAAGAGCTGTACAATGAAATGGAGACTGATAACAGATCACGAATGCATGCAGAGAAGTGGGAATTCGCACTATTACCTTTGGAATATCCTAGATTAGCATTTAATAAATCTAACAGACATCTGACTATCTCACTGAGTTTCAGCGTCAAACTTTTCACAGAAATGCAGCAGATAAAGTTGCGTCAATTGGCGTAGCATACAGAAGTAGAAAACAGGAAAAAATAATTTTAAAAATTATAATCAGTAGACTGTACACGAGAAAGAATGGTAACATGAAAAAACACTAGGACTTAATTGATATGAGAGATTACAAAGGGTAAATGTTTGTGCACCCCTGAGAACGACTTTGAGCCATATTATCGAAATTCTGCAGCTATTAGTTTCTAGCATCCTAAAGACCCTAACTTGCGCAGTTTGCATCTCCTTACCTGGCTCTAAACAACTGTCGAAGACTCTGTGGACTGATGCCAGAATTTTCCAACCTAATCCTATGTTAGCTGATATTGCTCCTCTAGAAGGAGGATTTCCTGGCATGAGTAGCGTGTGTCCAATTCGTGACCTTATCCGTCTACTCTTCCTCCTTACCCAACACCCTATACCTTACCTTCATATTATACCACCTAACACGACAGATAAACTGAAGCAAATATGGTCAAATACTGTTAACCTCTTCATATTTTCCATATCCGACAGGCATCTAGAAGGACAGAGAGAACTGCTGCACGGTACACAGGTTCTTGGATCTACAGCTGGATGTCGCACTTACGTCAAAGAAGCCGGAACAGCGCTTTTATCTAAGCTGAGATTTATTCAGCAATCAGTTCACCAAGAATAGTGCAACTCTTAAAATAAGTGTAATGGTCAGCGAACTTAACCACTTCACTCCCTACCCTTAAACTAGGAGTCGGTGCAGACCACTCCTAAGCCATCGTCTTACATTTGAATAGGGGGAATCGTAAACCAAACTCAATAAAACTTCTGCCGTGTTCAGATGACTGAATTTTGTCAGCGTCGTCCCCTAGAAGGACAATATCACCTGCATACTTTAAGTCGAGGAGACTTCCCTTGTAACAAGTCAGTTCCCTTGTCACTGAGGTCAACGAGCAATACACCCCTTAGAGCATCTATAAGGAAGATAAATAAAAACGGAGACATCACTAGCTGTTGCCATTTCAGATGACAACTTTCCATAAGCTCTTACACGGCTGCATAAGTACGACTAAAGTACTTTGATCAATACGGCACACTTTCTCCACACTCCCTTCACAACCAGATAGGGCCGCAATACATTCCGGTCAACGGAGTAGAGTTCCACCTTTACGTCTAGATATATAAAAAGTGTTGGCTGCCTGTGTTCCACAATCTGCCAAACAGTGAATATATTGTGGTGAGAGCTGTCTGCTAGCCAAAATTGTAGACAACAATTTACGTCAATGTTACTTCCCGAATCCAGGTCATGAGAAAAACAATAAAAAAGCTTAACTTTGAGGACCTCACCATCCAATCACAGCAGACTTAACGTGTGCAAGTAGGATTCGAAAATGTATGGCCTGACTATCTAAGGAACAGCCACAGAGAGATGACAGAACAACCTTCAACAAGAAAACAACCAAGCAGAAGACGTTGCTTCTCTGCTAACAATAACGAATAGTAATGTACATAAAAATCTACAAATATCTCTTGATTTTCTCAATAAACGATCTGTTGCCTGGCCCTTGTCTTCTGTCGTTACAATATAATCAATACACCCTTGTCCGGGCCTAAAGCCTGACTTGCTTCCATGGGTTTTTTTCTTCCGAGACCCACTTAGTCTAAAGTAGGATTATTGAGTTTAGAATGCTGGATATTATGTTGGTCAAGCTGAACCCTCTATGATTATCACAGGAAGACTTGTCTCCCTTCTTGTAAACCTAGACAGTCAATGGTTTGTGCAAGTCCACCGGGACTATCTCAGATACCCACATATTATTTAAAACTAGTTAACCTGGTCCAAAATCCATATTGTCTGACTCTCAACACCCTCTCTATTCACAACTCTCCCCTTACATCTCATCAGGTAGGACTAGAAGTTATTATAGAAGATTATATGCTGCTCGAAAGGCACTGTTCTGAAATATGATACTAATTAGTTACGCTAGCAGCGCGGGGGACATAAAGGAGATGGCAGTATCCACAGACGTGCCTTTTTGGGATTAATTAACTATTCCACAATATTTCTCTCTTCATTGAATAATGTTTATAGTCCACTAAGTCACTTGCCAGAAATACGACATGAAAAAAGGTCAATTCCTAATGAGATTGTAAGTGCGCACTGCTTGAAAGCTCCAAAGTGGAATAAAACAGTTGTCCAATGCCCCTTATTTTCAATGGTTCTCTAACTGATGTCGGCTAGTGACGACATCTACCTTAAATCACTATGATTCAAGTGTTTTTAATCATAATTTTTATCGAACAGTACAAAATTATTGTCTACTATTAAGATACCGACTGATAGGCAGTACTTTGAAGTAGGATGCACCTGGCCAATTGATCCTTGTTCCTCTACTACTACTCCTACTAGTTGTATCCTTCCTCGAACTTCACTGTTCTCAAATGATATTAGTTAGTGCGCTCGTCCCTCAATTCAGAAAACAAAGTATATAGTTCCATAGTTTTCAAGATGTTAAGAAGCTCGAGAAAGGTTACCTCAAACCTACACCAATATCCTCGGGACAGGATATCTTTTTCAAGGAAAGCAACATCTGCAATGGGAGATTAAAGTCTGATTACTGTTTGAAGAACACAGTTCAGTGGATACCAATCTACAGAAATACTGAGAAATCGGATCTCCCGCTCATTGAAGAAAACCTTCTTTGCAGCTGAATTACGACTGACGTTCTCCACGAGACCAATGATTCGCATGAACGTGAAAGATAAGCTACCGCTGTTGGCCTCATCTGTGTGCATCTACCAATTCACCTGCTTGTGTGGAGCAAGGTATATCGGCCGTACTCAGCGTTCGCCATCTAAACGCGTGAAAGAACATTTACCTTCATGGTTTTATAAAGGAGAAAACCAATGCCCCCGCAGCTCAATCCTTGAACATTTGATCGAATCTGGACACCAAGTCAAACCACAAGTAAACTTCAAAATTATCTACAGAATACAAGACAATCTTGCTAAAAGTGTACGGATCAAACTTCTCCACATCGCAGATGCAATGGCAATTCATCTGCTAGATCCTGAACTCTGCATACAAAAGAAATTCGTTCATTCGTTAAATCTACAATGGACGTAATCTTTCTCAATTGCAGTCTTACTAATTGTATTATTTTGTCTTTTGCATTTTGTTATTTCACATCTTCATTTGTATTATTCTCTACCCCACCCTTTTGTAATCTCTACCCTAATTAACAATGCTGCTAACTCGACCCACGTCCAATTTCTAGTCAACTATATTACGTCATCCAATTAACTCAATCAATTTTATTTTCTATCTAATTAACGTTTGTTTCCAAGTCAAATTATACTTATATTACGTAATTATCTAAACTTTATAAATCTGATGTACACAGACACAAACAAAATTGTATGTAAATGCGATTGTACAGCTCAGTGAATGAATTCGCCGAAAAGAGTCTCTTCGCTGAACGCCTTCTTTTCTTTTATAGGACTGAATGGGGATTTTCAAGTCACTTAAGAATTACAAGGTATCGGTAGAAGCTGTTTAGCATTCATATATATATGACATAAACTGTTCTGTTTAGTGATAACCATCTGTTTTAGGTACTCATTAATGCAATGGCATGATCTCTAGGAATACATTCAGGTTATCACGTAATTCAAATAGTTTCATTCCATCAAAAACAACCAAGTGTTAATATTTTACACATGGTTATGAAGCGAACTTGTCTATCACGCATGAAGTTATATAAGAAAATAAACATTACTTGAAACTGTTAGGAAAGCAATCTTACGAAATTTCAATATGTAAAGAAGCGTAGTACTGTATGAAACAAGTGATCAATTATTAATTGAAAGATTAAACCCCATTTAATGTTTATTATCTTATTCACTCCATGCATAAATTGCCAAAGTTGACGCCTGTTACTGAGACTACTTTTCCCAAAAAAGAAGTAACAAATATGAATCGTTAGATGTTACAAATTCGTTTCGATCGACATTTGAGTATTTTGAAATGATATATTTTGTCAAATAACTCGGCTAACTCTCATAACGTCTAGAGACGTAATACTAATATTAATATTAGTTATTTGAAATTCCCAAATACTTTTTCGTGAAAGCTACCTACGAATAATTCCTTCTACATCACTAGGTGATTCTGTTGCACTCACTGTTCTAATCTCCTCATATAAAAAGATATAGAGCATTAGTAGTTAAAGCATATAGATTGAACGAAAACAATTATATAAGGTAAATACTCCAATTTCATTAGCAGCTTCATAATATACAAGAGTTTACATCACAATCAACTCAGATTACCATTATCACGCCAGTAAAAACGTTAACCAGCCAAGCTAACTGTAAACACAGTTTGCATACAAATCAAATACTTTTTGAATTACATAGTGAACAGGAGTGATTATGTGAAAATTACAATACAGGAAGTACACCATGCATATTATAAGCAATAAAATACATTTAAAAGAAAAATCACCCGTTGTAGTTCGCCTTATAAAAAATGCCAAAAATTTTAAAAATAAAACTGAAATAATCAGCATACACCTTTGTTTGCAAATAAATGTATTTCACAGCCAGTTAGCTAGGGATGTGAACAGAATGTGTATAACATGAAAGTATACACGTTCACACATATAAAAAAAAATTATCACATCTGACCATTACTAACAATATGAGCTAATGTTTTTGTTCGTTGACCGTCCGACTGAACAAATGTTTTGCCAACTTGTTCGATCAAATTATTATTTTCTGTTGAATGATTACCATTCGCGTTTATATCAACATCACGTATCATAAGAGGTGCCGGATCCGTATTGATGACATCGAAAGACTCTTTTACACTATTAGTATTATTATTAACAGGGTAACTTTTAGCTGTCAGGTTTGCATATTGTTCAGCTTGTTCCATTGTAATAGTCAGTTTGGCTAGTGTGGACTTATACCGAAGTACTTCATCAAACATACGACAACGTTTACGCAAAACGCTTAACTCTGAATCACGGTTGAGTAAATCACGTTCTAAACGTTGAAGTTTGACATTTTGCTTGAAGATTAATTCGTTTAAACTATTGATTTCAGCTTCACGCTTAACATGCACCTCCTGAGATGAAAAGTAGTAAATAAGAATAGAAAAACAGCATTTTATGCACTAATCAAATAAATCGTTTACAACATAAAAATGCATCGGTGGTCTAAACATGCCTCTTGACTGAAGTCAAAAGTACTAACCACTAATGTCCAGTTGGTATCCTCCACATTGCTAAGGTGTTGCACCTGTAAGTCGCACAGATCCAACGAACTATGCTTGAACAAAGATTGATTCAAAACCGACCACAGCAGACTTTGCGTAGGTGGATGCAGTTAATAGATAGAGAATTTGACATTCAAGAAACAGTCACAAATAGATGAAAGATTAACTTTACGTGAGAAACAACCAATCGGAAGACTGTGTTTGTTTACTTAAATATCCATAGTAATGTACATGAAAATATATATAAATATGCGTTGATTTCCTTAATAAATGATCTGTTGCCTGACTCTTGCCTTCGGTCGTTATATGCTGACTGGAATGAGTTTTACAGAAAGTCCTAAAGTGGCACAGATGTTCCCTAAATAGCGTTTTCTAACAAAGCATAGCCTATTGCTCAACAAATATGGAGAAAATGGAGGTAGATCGTACATACGCTGAGGAGATCTTCGAATCATATGGCGTGCCATAAGTGGAACTCAAATGGGGCGTCCGAGGGTGACATGGAGATCTTGAGAGGAGGAAATAAGACTATAGGCAATCGTAGGGCCAGTTACTGAGGACCGCAGAAAATAGGACAAGGTGGAGATGTGTCGTTAAAGCCTTATGTTCTACTTGGAACCCAAGGGAACAATAATGATATAGTCAAAGTATGATGTGTGCTTACACTGTGGAATGCAGCCTAAGAGTGAAGTCATACTATCAGCTGAAAGGTGAGTGATGGCAACTATATATTTCCCTAGGATGATCAGTTAGCAACCTATGCTGTTCTCCTGCTCTCGGATTAGACAATGTTTGCTTCAAAAACTGAATATCCAGAATTAATCACACCACTGCGTACGAGCAGATGTAGGTCTTCTGTAAGGAAATTAGATTACCAATAAACACATTGTGACTTGACTAAAACGGTCATCGCCTGAGTTCTGTGATTAAACGGTGGTGCACATGCATTCCCTATTCGTAGTCTCCTCAATCTATTAAATGCTCATGTTTACCTATGTAATTATTCTTTCTCTCATGCATTTTCCTTTTTATTATAGTTCCTCTGGGTTTTTTTCACTACCTTTGTATGCTACGTGGAGTGTAGCAACTTGCACTGCCGCAATGTGCAAAGTTCTACAATGAAAACTCCGCCAGTCAATCCTTTTTCCGCTCCAGATACTCAAAGAAGAAATTAACTCATATTGTTTGGCAAATGAGAAGTACTAGTCGCCAACATTCTTCGATAAGCACAAAAACTCTATATATAAAGTATAGTTATATTTCAATGTTTTACACACAATGATAAGTTTCGTTATTGGTAATATTTCGAGAAAAATTACTGCCCGTGTTAACACCACTGCTGGAATTGTTTTGATTTTTAATTCACACATTTATCATTTGTACCCATATATATAGTTCATTTTTGGTTCACTCATTTTTGTGTATTCAGAATTATAACCCAGGTTGTTGACAGTCCTACTGAGTCACTCTTGTTACATGTATCCGGTGTGACATTAATGAATATAGATTCTGTTATAAGTCTCTCTTTCCATTTGTTCATATTAGATTTCAGAATACAAACATTGTTTCAATCGACATTGCGGTTTTTGTCCCATGCTTTATTTGATCTATTCCACAATGCTCAAACTTTTTACTGACACTAATTAACTCTATGTATGTTCACCTATTTCTTCCGACTTTCCCTTTTTCTAAAATTTAGTATTTCCCACTGCTAATACTATTCCTGAACAATTTCTCCACTCCTTAACTCGTTATTAAATTAAACTGCACAAATATTATTTCCAGTTTTTTAAAACACCATTGCTAATATCATATTGGAGCTTTTAACATCCGAAGTATAAATTCTCTATTATTTCGAAGTATATATCCATTCGTACAATAGATTTCAAAAGCCAAAACTCCGGTGTCTCAGACTCTTGATATTTGGTATCTCCAAAAAAGAATACAATACTTAACTGTAGTGATAGAACTAAGCTCAAAGCTCTCAATAGACAGCCAATTGTGCACTGTCCGGCTAAGTGGGTTTGTAAGAATGGACAAAGAATGTAGTGTTCGTCAATGTTCTTCTGTAGTCGACTGACTATGTAGTTCAGATGTAAACGAGCTGTCAAGTTCGCTACAAAAGGCAAAACGATCAGATATAGTCAAACTAATAGGTGATTTTAATGCTGAAATTGAAAAGCTGAGTCAGTCAAAAAGTATATTGAGGGTATTTATAGTATCTCATGTCCAAGAACTAACAGCAGTAATCTCTTGTCATTTTATTCAGGCAATCAGCTATTCCTGGCTAAAACTGAATTCAAACATAAGAAGACATTGTTTCACCTGGAAACCCTCGAGACCAAGACAGAGACGGACACAGAACACTGAGCTACAATTCGGCAAAAGAGGATGTCGGCCGACGATGATAGAATACTTACGTAAACTACAATCAAGCATTGTTTTATCTGCACTTTCGCCTCGAACTGAATAAACGCAGAAAAAATCCAGCTGTGAAGCCTTTATGCGTCCAGTTTTTTGATTAAAACATCAGCTGAATATACTTATCACGAAGAAGCTTAACATCATACTCATTACGCTATATCAACAGTGACCGGAACTACTAATTTCTGAGGCTTCATTTAAACTAATGGATGCAAGTAAATTAACTCCAGAGGGAATAAAATCTGATTTAATGTAAAAGACTATGAACAAAGACTGATGATGAAGTTAAGAGAAATGGAAAAATCAACAGTATTTAAGAATGGTGGTGACGAGTTGTTATTTATCTAGCATTGCACAGGAATCTAA
This sequence comes from Trichobilharzia szidati, assembly GCA_944472155.2. Lineage (NCBI taxonomy): Eukaryota > Metazoa > Platyhelminthes > Trematoda > Strigeidida > Schistosomatidae > Trichobilharzia > Trichobilharzia szidati. The sequence continues at coordinate 53,086,993 of OX235279.1, read as the reverse complement.
TCGCGTTAAATCGAACTGGTTCAAATTTTCCTGTGTCGACCACAGGGGGTGAGAGTTGATAAGTTAACATCCTGAGTTACGTAATAATGCGAGTGGGGAAAACCAGGTATTTAATTTTCAGACAGAAATGATGTTGCAGTGATCATATAGCTTCACTCACAGCTATGTTCGAGAACAGTATCAGGCACGTAATGTTTCTTGACGTGAAGGCCTAATTCGACCCTGTTCATCGCTTTCTTGTGGCAACGTATGACTATAAAAGAACCATCTAGAACGAGATGACGAGTAGTGTCCAGCTTGTAATCATTTTTATTCGACTCTAAAATGAATCCACGGATGGATGAGACACCAGCTGATTTCGACGTTTTATCAAATGATTTATCACCAGGATGCGGTTTCCTTGACTTAAGGCAAGCAAATGATTTTATTCTTAATGTCGAGGACGACGAAAAGCAGTTCATGTCTATCAAATGTAAGAGTATAATAGCAATTACTTTCTTGATTATTTGTGGCTTATACTAGAAAAAATAGCACTGTGCTAACTGTCAAGAAAAGTTTGACAGGGAATCCTGAAATTCTTAGAAGCTAAACAACGTGCTAGCAGTTCTAGAAACATTCCCTTATACTTGAAGAACTCCTTATTTCTCACAATGTACCTCAAATACCTAGTAAACTATGTAGAACTCCATCATGGGTATATTTATCAGTCACCATAAAAAGTATGTAATTCCACTAAAAGAAGTATTAACTAAGTAACCATACTTCAAATTTGGAACGTTTCTGTTTTAAAAATTTCAGTTTATAAAACTAAAGTCACATCTGCATAAGCAACTTGAAAAATAATTAAGATAACAGTTCATATCGATAAGTTGAAATCGAATACAATACCTGCATAACTGTGTTGAAGTCCTCCTCTTTTCTATTCAGTTCTTGTTCCTTAATTTCCAGTTGTTCTTCTAATTCTTTTATGCGAGTTGTCAAAGCACTGAGATGACGATTGGCCTCCTCAATTTGAGTTTTAGGCTGAGTACCACTGAACCACATCTGAAATAAAAACGTTTCTAATAGCATTAGTTGATGAATATGCATATGTTTCATTATGTGAACATATAGGAATAAGTGAGGAAATTCTTTTACTTAATAACTCATGTGTTTTGTATAAAGCGATGAACACAATACACTCTAAAAAGAATCACAACAAAATACAGATGACTGTATTTGAATTGGTGGGCTATATCACTTAATATCCGAACAATGAGTGGATTGTCAAATACATCACAAATGGACATCGATACCTCCTTGTGTAATTTGAACTAACAAACACAAAATTGTAAAGACTGATTCTGTTATCTGACCATTCTTAGGTTTTTTCCAACCTCTTACTTCCTTACTTAATTCAATTTTAGATTTTCCCGTCCATTGACTGGACCGAAGTGCTCGGTCGAAATGTGCATCCTGGATTTTACTGCTAGTCACCATCCTCCAATTAACTTCTTTTACTTCCGTTAGCGTTTGAGTGCCAAAAGCCTATCACGCTGACCATCAACAGCCTTCACCATTGGTTTTATGCTGCAGTGGATATGACACGAAGCTTCCTAAGGATGGGTATTACTAGCAATCTCATATGCGTGGATATAGTTGTTTCTTTCCCGAATAGAAACCTCGTATTTTCGTCAAATTTGGAGTGTAGCGGCTTCGTTGCTGTCTATTCTCTATCCCTGTCCATGGATTAGCGCCCAATCGAAGTATATGTAGGAGTTCTAGAGGAAATGGCAATCTTCAAACAACCCTCTTTATCGACAGCTTATAGAGACATAATCTATTTGTAACTATCCGTGATTTGAAGTTGGAAGTCTCCAGGTGATGAAATGTCTCTCTGCATGTTTGAAATTGGTGATGACCAAAAACAGACGAACAAAGTTGTAAAAGACGGTCATCGTTGTCAGTTTGTCGGCATGAGGCTAAATATGTGCCATCAATATATTTTTCTGACTGGTACAGCTTCTCTACTTGAGCAATGGGATAACCTAATGAAATGACTTTGAGAGTTTTCATTTTAGCATCAAACTAGACAGCTTTAGATAAAATACATCCTTTGCTTCATTCGAACAGCAGTCAGCCGTCCAAAAGAACCACGTTACTACTGTAGCATTCATATTTGCTAGCAGCAAGACTACGACTTTATCCTGAAATTATGTTAAAACTGTAACTGACAAGTGTTATAGTTTTAAGAAAAGCGGATTTGAAATAATTTAGTTTACAGAGTTTTCTTTAACACTACTCAATAACACTAACGCTTTACTTAATATAACATTTTCTGGAAACACGAAATCTGTATAGATCATAAAAGAGCTATGTAATGTAAGAATACATAAACTGCGATATTCTTGGTAGACTATATGCTGTCTGCTACATTAGCTCGAAACCAGGTAACCACCATCAGAACTTCTTGAAAATGTTATCTGGGTCATTAGTGAATCAGTGCAGGAAGTCGACGGGTCAGCAAGTCAGTTTTCTTAATTGGGTTTTCAAACTATTCCCCATACACTTATTGTCAATCAGAAATACCGCAGCTGTAGACTGAACACTTTTTAGCCATCTGGACTAGTACATAGTTGACTGAACAACTAGCCAGTATTTTAGCCTATTCAAGGGTCTTAAACACAAAACTCCTTAGTTTGTGACCACGAAAATTCGTCCTATGTAAATTCTCAAATACCCTCGCCTGATTTACCAGCGCGTCCTAAACCCAAAAAAGAGGAAAGGTTGGGCTTGGAGCAGGTAGCCCTACCGCGTAAGAAACACCTGAAATCATAGGGAAAAACACGCACATTCACCAATGAAATTAAGGAGACTCCTCAATTCGACGACGGATGACGCCGGCTGATGAAACCCTTCGGCAAATCAGTCAACAATCTTATTCCGATGAAAACAAAAACATAATGAAATGAAATGTCTGCATCGTGTTCCATGATGACCGAAAAGGTTGCTCAGACTTCAAAAGAAATGAGAATATACAGTATAGAAGTACTCAGAATCTATTTTTGGCAAATGGAATGCAAGTATACCCTCCAAATTGTTGACTAAACAGTCAATAATATACTCCAGTCACCCAGATGACAACCATGAACACATGACTATCTTGATATCACAAACAGTATCAAAAGCTCTCACGAAGTGGGAGCCAATCTCCTCCACGATCATCACAGCAAGATTCAACTCAAAAGGAACAGAAGTTACAATTATACAAAGCTATGCTGCTACAAACAACGCAGATCAATAAGAGAAGGAAGACTACAGACAATTACAAACTGTGGTAAACAAGACTCCAGCCTCATGGCGATATCAAAATTCTAATGGGTGACATTAATACCAGCCACAATGGGAGCAAATAATACAGAAAGATAACTCATAGTGGGTGAGAAGGCTCTCAGCCAAAATGAATGAGAACGAAAGTCTTCGGAGACTTCTGCACCTTTATTGAGTTCGTGATTGGAGGCAAAAAGTACAAGTACAAGGATTTCGCCATATGGACACACTAGAACTCAGATAGACCTTTTCTCAACCTTATGAAGGTTGAGGGGCATATTATTGGACACAAATTCGAGACGAGGAGTAAATATAGCTTCAGGCCGTTCTCTAGTGTAGCGAACTTTAAAAATCAAATTGAAAGCCTTCAGAAAAGCCAGAGATAGACTGCGATCCAAGTCCAACGCTTATAAACTGAAGGAAGAATCTACGAAGAATACCTTTATGGCAGTCATCATCGGATACAAAGCAATATGATTGAGAAAACCTGCGTATAAGAACGCTGCAACTGTGTCAAATACATGAAAGGAAACCTCTATAGAGATGACTCACTACGGACACCTGGGGCTGATGGAAGAGAAGATAGTGAAGCAGATCATGGAGCAATACAAAGATGAACAACGGAAGGAAAAGCTGAGGATAATGTTGAGTGCACTGAACAAACGAGTGAGCGCTAGGAAAAACAGACGAAAGTTCTACAACACTAGCAACTGAAGTAGGGCAGCCTATAATGCAGGAGATCTCGAAACTTTCAAATAATGAGGTCCGTATTTAGGAAGATGAAGTCAGTGGTAATGAGGAAAACTTGATTAACAAAAAGGTGAAGGAGAGGAGACGATGAGCACCTAAATGCAGTACCAATAACTCGTCCAGAAATATTGCCAGCAAACAGAACTCCTCGTGAACATCAACCCTCTTCCCAGAACATGTTTTGAGGGCTTTAAATTTACTGTAAGCCGGGGGAGCAGTAGTTCTAGAAGCTTTAAAAATAGATGCAGAGACCTCGGAGGAAATGCTCACTCCACTAATGCAGGTGTGGGAGGACAGATATCAGTTGACTGAACAAAATTTTACCTTATCAAACTGTCAAAATCCATCTCTAGTCTATGCAAGAACAGGCGAAGAACCATGTTACTATCCACTCCAAGTACTGAGTCATCCTGAAAAGAATGAAATACACTTTAGTGGGCAAACTAGCAGGATTCAGGAAAAACAAATTATGAGCGAGCCAAATTGCAACACTATACATAATCAACGAACAGAGCCTAGAATGACAGTCAACTGTGAAGTTGGCAACTACTTCAACAATGAGAAGTGCAATGGGCAAACTTTTACCCACCTAATTCGACATCAGTATGATGATGCCTCATACGAAGTAGTTCACAACAGAAACCTCATCAAAGCCTTTCAGGTGAGAGGTAGAAGAAGGATATCAACTATCACCAATTATCCTCCTGCTTTTAGCACGCTGGATCATGCTGCAGGCCATGGGGGGTGAGAAGACGGACATTTATTGAACTGACAAAAGATCCTCGAAGATCTGGATTTTATGGATGATTTATGCCTCATATCATACAAACTCGGAGATATGCAACTGCGAACCAACAAGTTGGCAACAGATATAGAGAAGACAAGAGTTCATGTGTGTGTGAGGAAAATACTTGAGAAATTTAAAGGAAGTAATCTCTTTCATTTACTACAGCAACATCATTTCAACTGCATGCGGCACAGGTAAGGATATCAAAGACAGGATTGGGAAAGCAAGACGGTACTTCATTACTCTGAGATCAGAGTGAAAATCTACAGCACTAAGCACAAGTAACTAGATCTGAACTCCTAACAGTAATATCAAGTCAGTTCTTCCATATGGTTCAAGTAGTTGACGCGCGTGTCACAAAAAGCATTTCCAACAGACTGACTTTTATCAATATATGCCTTGCCTGGTTTAATACTGAAGACCAAATGTTCGGCCAACTAGGAAAGACGCAACAAGGAACTCTGTAAGGTAGAAAACCAACAAAGGACCTAATGGCAGACAAATACATAAGAGGAAATGGAGACGGACTGTGTATATGCTGAGAAGATATTTAAATGACACCACACGGCAAACCTCTAAGTGGAGCTCTAATGGAAAACCATGAGTTGGGCATCCGAGCGTAACATTGAGATTATGTGGGGATATGCAAAGTTGTGAACAGTTGTGAAGTCAGCTGAGAAGGATGGTAGAGAAGACAGCATGATAAAAATGAACTGTTGAAGGCAAACGTCCTACCCGGAACGTAAGAGATGGGTGAATATAATAATGAAATCCTCAAAAATAAAAATCCTGAGAAACTAACCAGTAAACGTACAGGGTAAATAGATGTTAGTACATAGATAATAAAACAAGTTATCCACCTACACGAATTCGGTTTGTCATTTTCACCCTATCAATTTCGTGTTTGAATAAGGGTGCATGCTAAATGATGTGCAAATGAATTTCTGTATTTAGCCATGGGAACACAAATCCTTGTTTCGTGTCCTTCCTGGAGAAAAACATGACGACAGCTCAGGATGAATACGATTAGCACGTAAAATAATGGTGCCATTCATTTACTTACATTACTCAAATCAACTACTTATTCCGACTGCTAAATATGCTCCGCGAAACCTACTAATAGCTTTCGAAATCCCAACTGACTAACCTAGCGAAGTAGACTTTTTACAGAAGTATACTAATTCAACTTGACACACTGGAGACACGTGGATTTGAGAAGCAAAATTCCATGAAACTACAATGAAGCACATAAATATAGTTAAAAACTAATTCTTCTGTCATAAATTACGACAGAGGGAATTGACGTATAGTACACATTATTTGATAAGTAGTTGGATACCTGAAAATGATGCATTGAAGTGTTGCAAGATAACACGTATTATAGGAGACCTACGTAGGAGTGCTGAAACTTCGTCAGCTACCGGCAAATGGGGGCCGCGTGTGACCGGCCTCAAGCAGTTATCCCCTGGGTTCTGCGGTCACGCAACCAACTTCCACGGTGTGGGCAGCCGGGAAGTAACAATCGCCCTCACAATCCGAAATGCACACGAAACCTCTCTAATCCTTACTCATCTTTGTCTACATCTTCATCTCTATTATCTTGCCTTCCTTCTACTAATACAACTCCTCTACTTGATGGCTCTTCACTCTGTGTGCACTGGAAACGAAAACGGGGGCTGATAACACTCATCAAATAAGTACGATGGTCAGCAAATTTGTCGGCGTCTTCAGGTTATTTAACGCGGAAGTGAGCTCACCTAGTAATGATGCCGTAGTCATCAAGAGTCAACCTAATACACGAAACATCACTAGATCAATAGAAAGAAACCAACAAACAAAAGCCATACTAGCAAATCTAAACAATACCCAGTGAGAAAATATTACTGGGACAACAAAATGATTGTCAAAAGAATCATGTATGGTGCCTTTCCTTCAATTGTGCAATTAATACTGGGTCTGATCCAGTATTTAATTTAGTCCCCAACCAACGACAGATATCTCAGCTGCGTGTTATCAGTTCGCCAGCCCGAAAAACAAACGAGACAATCAATCCATGGGGGACCAAATATGATGATACCACTAGTTATTTTACATACATGCATTCTACCTGCACCAATTACTTAATATGACTCTTTACTACTCAAATGCTACTTTCCAGGTTTTCATAGTCGTTAAAAGATGTACAGCTTTCATACGTTGATAGCAAAAATTAAATTTTCAAAACCACATTTGTCAAATGTATACATGGTTACTCTAGGCTAAATCCATGTGGATTTCCGGTAATAACTCAAATGCAACAATCATTTTTTTCCATTAGAAACCATACTTTAGATATTCAACATAGCAATGAAGCCAAAAATGAGAACTGACTCACATCCAATCCCAGTAAAAAGATGAATAGCTGAAAAAGATGTTGCAAAACTTTTGTACCAGCTTGATTACCGCTGTTCCTATCAGCTGGTCTCGCGGGAAGACCCTAGAGTGTTTGTTGGCAAGACGAGACCGTAAAAAGCGCTCCCATATATTAAAGTGACATTTTGATTGGATGAGTCCTTTGGAGGGCTGTCAGTCCGAACGACCTACACAATGACCTTGAATGAACCAAACTCCAATATCCAATATCGTTTTTACGAGCTAGTATAAACCAATTTGATTTCTTTGTGCTCGCCTCTTGATTGTGAGGTAGAGGTTCCTGATCTTCGGTAAATGTCTGCGTAGCTCGTCCCGCCACTCGACTGCCGTAGCTTTGGTTGACTCCAAAAGGAGTAGTGTAGGGATTAATTATATGTGGTTTGTAGTATGAGGTGTGTTAAGACTGTTACTACTGTGAATGGAGTTGATCCTTTCACCAGTTGGTCCTTCGGTATCGTCGTCAATAGAAAAGATTGTTTGAAAAAGGGAGTGCTTTTCTCACGTATTTTCACGTATTTGACAGATCGCTGTTTTTGTTGTGTTATTCACTTCAAGAACATTTTTAAAAAACTTTAACTTGACTTTTGTTTGTTAAGTTTCGATTTTAACCACTTATATAGTCTATATTGGGCAAACTGTCTTGGCTGTTCCAGTAGTTCATTATGTCAAAAGTACCACATAAATATAATAGGGCGGAGTGTTACTTTTTGGTAGATGATGGAATACAGTGTAATAACTGTAAAAAGTGGTATCATAAGATGTGTACTGGATTACGTCCAGCTGCATACAAACGTTTTAGTGCTCCAACATCCCACTGGATGTGCAGAATGTGTTGCTCCCCAAAGATGACTTTGATAAGTGAGCCTCACAAACTCTTGTATAAGGCCATGGAACTTCCTGATGATAGCGTGGCTAGTAATAGTGACACAGACTGCCCGTCTGAAGATGACGCAGCAAGTGCCATCATGGATGTTACCACACCGGCGGTTACTATCCCAGTTACCCCGGAAGTAAAACCTACTAGGCGTTCGAAGCGTCTTAGTAAGCGAAAAGGTAACAAAACGGAAGCTGTAAACAGCATCTCAGCACCAGAGAACACTGTAAGCGAAGTTCACCATGAAGATGGTGCAGACACTGATCTTGATTGTACCATCAAAAACTGCAGAAGCCCTGAGAAGCAACTGCAGGCAGATGATCAGTGGGTAACGAAAATAAGCAATCGGAAGAAACATAGTAATATTGATGGTAGGCAAACGTCTGTCACCTGTAGCCAGGCTGCATCAATAGTGGTGAGAAAAGATGTAGCCACTGCTAAACACGACAAGCTCTCCTTAGACTCTAACATAATTGTTGGAAATTTGGAAGAGTCCAAAGAATCTGATCCCGTAAAAAGGCACAATCACGACCTTAAATTAGTGAGTAGTATTATAAGGAAGATGCTCCCAGCGAATTTCCCTGGACTATCGATTAAAAAGCTGATTAGAATAGGCAAAAGAGATGATGAATGTTCTGATCAGCGTAGATTGCTTAAAGTAGTCTTAGGTTCTCCTGATGAACGGAATCATCTACTGGCTAATGTACACAACCTTGCCGGGTCAGGAATTTCAGTCAGACCTGATTTATCTCTTGAAGACAGACTTAAACGAAAAGAAGTTTTGTCCCAGCTACAAACAAGCGTAAAAATGGTGAGACTAACCTTAAACTGGTGGGTTTTCAAATAGTCAGGTCTTGGAAACGTATGCTTCCAAGATTAGATGACACACCTGAGCTATGCGGATTTAGTTGCTTGCGCAGAGACAGGGTTAAGGGTCGTAGAGGTGGCGGGGTTGCTCTGTACATCAACAGCTCCCTATATGTTCGTTCCGTGAAATCTGAAGCGCATGACAGTGGGACAAGTGGGGTAATTAGCTGTGAAGTAAGCTTTGCAACTGGCACTTTACTCGTTGGTGTTCTGTATAGAAGTCCCTTTTGTCAGTGTGATGACTTCATTTTAGATCACCTCAGACAATGGAGTAAACACAGTAGCTGTCATATTCTAGGTGACTTTAATGCACCTCATATAGACTGGGTAGCTGACACATCTCCAGGATCCGCTAATAAGTTTGACAGCCGGTTACTCTTGAATACCATGGAAAATGCCCTGACACAACATGTCTTAGGCAGTACAAGATTCGGTTCTAGCCAAGGATCTTCTTGCTGGACTTAGTGCTTACTCATGACAACGACGACGTGGATGGTCTAGCTATTCATCCACCTCTAGCAAACAGTGATCATGGATTGTTCGATTTTAACTTAAGGGCTGGCAGTTTAGCCAGTTTTCAACCCAAATCCCGACTTAGTGTTTGGCATGCTGACATAGTCGCTATAAAGGAGCGTGCTTCAACTGCCGACTGGTCAGTCATTATGGTCTCATCCATTGAAGATGAGTGGGATAGATTTAAGAATACACTTGAGAGGGTTACCACTGATTTATCACGATTTATTCAACATGTAGTAATCACAACATTGATTATATTTCTGGGAAAATTAAAAAGAAACCAAGGGATATAATAGTTGCAGTTGTTTAAGTAAACGTTTCCAAATGTAAATGCTGAAAATGTGCTGAGCACAATTTTTCCTCAACTCATCTTTTATTTTCCTTATTTACAGGACCAGTGGACCTCACTTGACTGCTTTGCAGCGACACTGTACTACAGTTTCTAAATACAAAATTCTCTCAATCATGAAAACTGACTCCTTTCTGCAAACTAAATGAATCGCGCCAACAAAGGACACAGGTGATGATAATTAGTAGCAGTCTTTTCATTCTGAAGTAACGTTAGTCCGTGCTGAATGTGAGCTGGGAGGACTGAAATTAAGCTGAAAAAATTGCCACTATGTGCCAAATAATGCTAGCCAGTGCTTAATATGTCCTGTGAGGGCTGGAACAACGCTGACAAGCAAACGCAGTAAGTTCTGATCTAGTCCTGAAAATGACTAGAAAAAGAACACGGTGCTTAAATGGATACTAACTTCTGTGGCGAGCCTCTTGCAAATTATGATAGGAAGTTCAACAGTAGCGTCCCGGAAGTGCGAACGCTCCAATAACCTTGAATGTACGCTAGTCGTTGGCTAACAGCACCTCTCATTATAAAAGTATCGCTTAGCTAGGACGACAGTTTTATTGTCGTGGATATAAAAATATGAGCACTGGACACATAATAATCTGAGACGCTGACACATAATCATGATAAAAGTCCACAGCGCTCAGTAAATTCAACTATTAGTACACTTGGGCTCTTAGAATTCCACTTACATAGGGATTTTCAGAAATTTGGACAAAGTGCGAAGATTGAGTTTCAAGTAAAGCCGAGATGCATGGCAGGCTAACTAGGAATCGCTCATGAAAAACCTGACGTAAAGTAGTAGCCCAACAAGTTGTCACTGTGTCACGAAAACTGACACTAGCCAAAATTGTAGACAACAATTTACGTCAATGTTACGTCCCGAATCGGGGTCATGAGAAAAACAATAGAAAAGCTGAACTTTGAGGACCTCACCAGCAAATCACAGCAGACTTAACGTGTGCAACTGGGATTCGCAAATATATGACCTGACTATCTACGAAACGGCCACAGAGAGACGACAGAATAACCTCCCACAAGAAAACAACCAAGCAGAAGACGCTGCTTCTCTGCTGACAATAACAAATTATAGTGTACATAAAAATCTATAAATATCTCTTGATTTTCTCAATAAAGATCTGTTGCCTGGACCTTGTCTTCAGTCTCTACAACTGTACTTCACCTGGTGCATTTAGTATATCCAGTTCACAAAACAGAAATCAGTACTCAAGGCTGTACGTCAGTGTAACTCAGAGCTATTTATTTTATGTAAATATGTGCCTCCATAACTTTGACATTTATTCAAACGATTTAATGGTTTGAGAAACGAGTAAATAATTCAACTAAGTTAGGTCTATTAGATCATCGAAAATAGTAACTAGAGGAAATTAGAGTAGTACCCTGTCGGAGATACCCAACCATATCCAGCCCTAGCTTATTTTCTTAAGAATTATAATGTCTGTGGCACTTCGGACACCTCTTGCAGTGAGATATTTCTGAGAGAAACTGAAGAAATATTTTGGATCATGTGGGTGTTGAGAAACATACACTAAACCTAAGTGATTTTATAATTCCTCCACCTTTCTGTGTACACACCTAACAGAATGCTTTGTTTGTTTCCAAAGTCTTCTCCTGAAACGACTAATTCCTCCCATTGAGCATCTCGCACTTACTCTTAGAAAGAACCCTGTTCTTGGGTGGTTTATTGTTCAGTATCACAACATCCAATCGAAGCATAAGTAAATTAAAAAACACAGGATCTGAAAGGAATTCCTCCGACTATGAAAATCCGAATCTTGATTGGGAACAGTCCCATGAGGAGGCAAAGAGAAAGAGATCAAGTACTGATAGTTTTTTATCCTAAAATAACTAAGGATATAGTTTATGTTTATATTCATTTCATTTTATCTTCAACAGCGCCTATTGTAAATTGTGCGTTACTGACATATAAAGTAAGTCATATATGGTATGTTAGACATTTTTTGACAAATCACTTTGCCCTATTGGCTAAACGCAGTTAAAAAAATGCTTCCGGATTTGTCTTGTCGCTAAATACTCAACATCCACCAGGTATGGGTACTTTCTATGTGCCCAAGCTATAAATAATGGTGAAGTAATGGTCAAAACTTCTGAACTGATGCTTACTTTCTATAATGATTGAATTCTAAAATGGCTCAATTTTCCTCAAAAAATAAAAGTGGGTGCTTTTCTTCAGTGTGACTGTCTTTAATTCACTTATCTTTTCATCATCATCAGTATTCCAGAGCCTCCTGGGTTATTCCCCTGCATCACTTAATATCTCTGAGACCCGATTCTACATTGACTGGCGTTATTTCACAGCTTGCATTACTTAAGCCCATGGTGATGTTGTTCAAGTATTACTGGCATTACTTCAGTTCATGTTAGGTTATTTTAAAGCGCACGAAATATTCATTAACTATAAGAGTGCACTATCGACGCCTAGTTAAGAATAAGCTTAGAACCATTGTAAGCTCGGGTGGTTTTCAAACTGACGTTACTCTCAAGTTTTTTAACCTGAATTAAGCATTGATTGGATCATTATTGTAGTCATCTACAGAGACTGCAATCTCCGTAAACATATATTCCTATCACCCTCATATGAAGTTTTTGGCTTATTAACAGCTATTTAATATATTCTTGTGTAACTAAGTGACATACTTTTGGATTATAAGGTTACTAATATTTGAGGCTTTTGGTATGATGCCAGCCTGCTTTTTATTGTGTAGCGAAAAAGTGGAACTTTAACTGATGCAAAAACTGAGTATAACTTTTAGCATTTTTCTTTAAAGCACTTTAGATACTCTTGGCTTTTTCTTACTGCCACTTTTGCGTCGTCAAGAAAACTATGTTTCTAGGTTCTTGTTGCACTGGTGACTTTTAATAAGCTTTTGTTGACCTTTACACAACTATTGGATAAGAATTGATCCGAATGTATTAATGTGTCTAAGATATGTATCTAGTTGGCTGTGGTAAATTGAAGATGTGGCTCATTGACTTGGGCACTTAACCTACACCTACTGGGTTCTGAGTTTGAGCTTCTTTTACTTCAGCTCGACTAAGTAATATCACCAGCCCTCAAACAATAAGCGTGGTTCACAAATTTGTACGTGAAGAATCTGTTCCCGGTAGTTGAGAATAGTTATAACTTCTTCTCCAGCAAACTTTATCTTATTGGTGTACAAACCATCACTGAGTTCGTCACAGAAAGTTTCATTAAGTTTCAATTCATATTTATAAGTAGACTCACAAGAGGTTCTAAGTCTGAATCTTAGTAGGTGCGTACTGGTGGTGAGTCCAAAACTAAGACGAAACAGCTGTCCAGTACTCCCTAATTTTCAGTGGTTTCCTAACTAATATCAATTCCTGGTCAAACTTGAAATATACATACTGTTTGATTTTCGCTATATTCAACTGATTATAGTTTTATGATGAAACTGGCAAATTGGTTATCTTATTCGATGACTGCGGTTAAATACTGTAACTTGTTGTACTAAAACCGCATTTAGCTTCTGTAAAAATGCACTAGGATTATTTCAGTGTGTCAATGCAGATATTCACAAACTCGATTCTGCTTTAGAGAGCTCATCATTTTTAGTGTGAAATTTGGGCAATATGGATTCCTTTTCTGTAGCAGAATTGCGACCTGTTTTATCGCACATAAAAAATCTTAATTATATGTGTTGCCCAAAAGTCTAGTTTAGTTTCGGAGTATTTTCACCAAATCACTTAACCGAGAAGTTCACAATGTAAAGCCATTATTTTGTATGCTTCTTTGCCAAAACGATAATAACTTATCAGTTTGGGATGATGTAAAATCGAATTATGAATCTTGATTTTTTAGTATTTCTGTGTATAAAACTCGGTGTAAATTATGATCGAGACCTAGAATGAAAACACAACTCGCCGGATGGCGATTAGTATTTTTATGCAGTCTTGAGCAATCCACTTCTAGTATATCGTCCTGGTGTGCACTGTGGCCATTGCATGACATGACCTTAGCGCATTCAATGCCGAGTACTAATTGACTCATCACATCTACAGCCAAATTGATTAAGTGATACTTAACAGTTTTTCTGAGATTAGTAAAACAACCAAACTGCTTAATAACTCTACAAGGTAAGTACCGCGTTTATTTGTAACTTATAGAAATATAACTTTATTGTTTGTTCCTTAAGAGTCTTACGTCTCCACTAGCTGAAATAACAGTAATGACACATTGGATGATTGTTGTCATCAGTCACTTTTCACATATTTCCCAGGAGAAATGTTTCTAGAGTTAGTTTTTGTGCACACCAGACCCATTCTGTCATTACAAAGTGATGCGTTGAAAGCACATAGAAGACACTCCATCTACAGATACACGAATACTGTCCACGTATGACTGAAATGCAATGTTAAGCAAACTGGTTCCTAAATCCTGTTCATTTTAATTTAAAATTTAGAAATAACTCGTAGCTGTTAAAGTTACTATAAACGTTCGCTGAAGTTGAATGATTTCCCGTGTGTTTAATTAATCCTTGAATTTTTTTTTTAATACAGCCTCAGTCCTAATTTAGTGCCAAGTATATTGTCAAAAAATTGAAACTTATAATGGAGTCAAATATTTTATCACTTTAACTGTTTAGTTTGTACCAATAGATTTAGTTCTCCTTTAAATGGCTAGCATATCTCAAATGAAACTGTGAATTAAGGAAATATTTTTCAAAATGCATTTCGTTATTTTTGTATCATTACTACCAGCTTTGAATTTCTCAGCCGATTTGCACATAGCATCTTTCGTACTTTGCCTATGTATTCCTTTTAATGGTTTTTACTGTGGATTTTGTTTCAGTTTTGGCTTTTAAGATAGTAGAAAACACTGTTCCATGGAAGCTGTTGCCAACTATGCGTTTACTCCAACAGAACCGGACGAATTAGGATTTGAGAAAGGTAGTACTCTGTATATTATCGGGATGGAAGAGGATCCAAACTGGTACAAGGCAAGACAAGGTAATCAGGAAGGCATGGTGCCTGCAAACTATATTTCACTGTACCCTCACCCATGGTATGTACCTAAATGTAGTCGACGGGAAGCAGAAGCTAGGCTTTTGGAGACTGATCAGCACACCAATCGCGAGGTGCAGCCAGATGGAGCGTTTATCTTGAGGCAAAGCGAAAATGATCCTGGCCAGTTCAGTATATCTGTCAAGTAAGCTAGTAATATTTTTCTTCAGCTAAATAACGTAAAGTGGTAATATGTAACTATAGGGGGACAATTCAACTAAAGTCTTGTTGGGGGATTTTTTCCCAATACTTTTCACGAAATAAGAGCCGCCTAGTTTTCCTTACTGGTAGTTTATTTAGTTTGCCTCATCGTATCATGTTGAAAATTATCATTGCATCATAAAAATAGGTATAGCAAATGTATACAACCACCGTAATACCTTTAAGCAATAATATTTTATCATCCGGACGTATTGTTTTCCCACAATATTTATATTATTTGTCCTAAAATGCAGTCACCATCTGTTACGTAGAGGTTGGTGCAGTATTTAGTCACTTTAAAGCTTACAAAAGATAAAATTACTGGTTTGTAAATAATAGATATACGGGCATTCAAGTGAAATCTCCACTTTTTGTATTTAATATGCTGCCTAAATCAATGACTATTTGCTGTCATTTACTGTTTAAATACAGCATTAAGAAGTATGGTGCGTCGGTGGTATAGCGGTTAGGACGCTCGCCGACCATGCACATGGTCCGGGGTTCGATCCCCGGCCGACGCATTGGATCGTTGCAGCTTTCAGTTTCTTCACTCCCGTCGAAGAAGTCGTGACCTATTAAAAAAATGTTGACATTTGTAGACGTTTTTCACTTTGCAATACCACAGCTTACTGACTACCTTTTCATTCCAGCATTTGTTTAAATTATATCCAAATTCTTCATAATATCTTAAAGCTCTCATAATTAGAACATTCCTGACTTTCCCAACTACCACTGCTACTACTAATACTACTGTAACGACAAAAGCCAAGGTCCAGGCAACAGATCGTTTATTGAGAAAATCAAAAGATATTTATAGATTTTTATGTACACTATAATTTGTTATTGTCAGCAGAGAAGCAGCGTCTTCTGCTTGGTTGTTTTCTTGTGGGAGGTTATTCTGTCGTCTCTCTGTGGCCGTTTCGTAGATAGTCAGGTCATATATTTGCGAATCCCAGTTGCACACGTTAAGTCTGCTGTGATTTGCTGGTGAGGTCCTCAAAGTTCAGCTTTTCTATTGTTTTTCTCATGACCCCGATTCGGGACGTAACATTGACGTAAATTGTTGTCTACAATTTTGGCTAGCAGACAGTTCTCACCACACTACTACTACTGTAATGACAAGAGACAAAAGACTTGGTTGCGCATTTTGATATTTCTATATAGGGGAATGTACACCTTATCTGAAAATCGTCGTCTGCACAAATCTTCCTTGCTGTGCTACTCCTGCCCCTCGTATTGTGTTTCTTTGTCTTCTTCTTGTGTCTCACCATTTTTCGCTGCAACTCTGGTTCATTTGCTCTATTTGACGTCAAGTTTATCACTCCGCGATTTGATATCTTAATGCCGATGAAAGTCTCTGTACATAGTACTGATAAATTTTGTCAGTAGCACACACTGCACTACTACTGTCGCATGATAAAGTTGAAGAATATCTGTTATAGCTCATTATAGTCCTTAACGCTAACTAGAGCGTGTGTTCATAGTGTTAAAGAAGGAAGTACTCTCGTTAAATTTTATGGTTGAAATGTCACCTGCAGATTAGCTAGTATAGCGAACCTTTTGGTTTTCTAAAATCCACTGAAGACTGAATGTCCAGAGAATATCCCTCTAGTTAGCCAGTGACTTAAATTGTGTAATGGGTTTTAGCCTCAACTAAAAACTTTCATGATATCTTGGCACACAACTGGCTGGCTCTTTACTACAGGAAATCCTATTTAGTTGGCCAGGCTACTTTTAACACTTTAACCAATGAAAGGAGAATACTCTACTAACGCTTGTTGGAGGATGTACTTAGGTAAAGGAAATACAGATAAATTATGGAAATGCACCACCGTGTTCGTGTTCCTCATAACCCCGATTGTTTACGACACTATTTTTAGCATCATAGATAAATAAAAGATAGAAGGCAAATTATTGCAAGCTTCACTGGTCTCATGAATTTCTACAGTCTACACTTACTGTCCCACAAGCACCAGTAAAGATTGATATGTTCCGGTGGAAAGAGCATCCTATGCTTTGGAGGATCATGAGTCTGTAGCTTTTCTATGTATTAAGAATCTGGAAAAGAAAACAAACAGAAGCAAAAACTATCAGAACACAACAGTCGTTATTGGCATGTTACAGCTATTTAACGAATACCTTACCAGTCATCGCATGTTAGGGAATCAGTCGTGGGTAATATAAGTACGATAGACCACTTACCATTTTAGTTACTACAATGACAATACTGTTCACTGTTAAGTGGGAGTATTGTGTTGTAAAGCTTATGTAATCCCAGTACAATCCAAATGTGCGGACGATATTTTAGATAGTGATTAACTGAATTTATATATATATATCGATTTGTGTGACATTAGACATAAATCATCCATGTAGTCCAGATGTTTCAGAGTCTTCTTAACGGTCTGTTGCTTGATCCAGTCCACCAAAATCAGGAATATCATTGGTGTTAACAGACAGCCTTGTCTTACTCCTGTCTTCACTTCAAGGACTTCGTTGAGTTTTCCATGGTGAACTATCTGATATGTGACGTTGTTATATAGCTGTTGAATGAGGTTGAGAAAAGTTTAAAGCATTCCACAAGGCTGAAGCAGTTTCTAAATTCACGGTTAACACTGTCAAAGTTGTTTCCAAAGTGGGTGTAGCTAAGGTAGAGATTTGACTGCTATTCTATGCTCTGTTCGATGGTGTTGCGTAGCGTTGCGATTTGATTGGCACTGCTGAATCTAGTTTGTTCCAAACGGAGTTTTACATCCAGAAGATCGTTCAGTCTCTCCAGGATGATAAAAAATAGTATTTTACTTGTTGCGGATTGGAGCATGATTCCGTGCCAGGTTTCGCAAGAGCTTAAGTCACTCTTCCTTAGTAGTTTGACATGGTAGGCTTTCTTCCAGTCATTACATACCATACCTTCCTCTAGAACTTTGCGGAACAGTGGCGTAAAGATATCCACTGAGGTATCTGGACCTATTTTCAGTGCTTCTGGAAGAATTCCATAAAGTCCTGCTGTAACAACAGAAGACAAGGGCCGGGCAACAGATCGTTTATCAAGGAAAATTAACAAATATTTATGGATTTATAAGAAAAAGGCACAAACAGTGAAGAAAATTTTCTTTTCGACGATTCATTTTCATGAGCTGTACAATCGTAATTATAATTAACAAAGAAATCTTTAGACCAATCATATACTGGTAAATTTTGTCCTTGGAAAATTGTATTACATAATGTAAGGTGTAAGAAGGGATGACTAATTGTAAGTTAGAAAGGAGACAGAAGTTGGCATGACGTAATAAGTGTGAGATAATGAATAATCAATAAGCTCGTGAAAATGGACAGGAACTAGTGGAAAGGCTATGAAGTGTTTTTGTGTAAAATATGTATGAAAAGCAATGTTATTAATAAACAGTAATAGAGTGGTGATAAAATGTGGATGGTGGGAACAATAGTGATAATAAAAAAGTATCAATAAAATAAAATAATAATAGTAATAATAGTGAACTTACATAATAAAGGAAAGAAGCAAAATTGTGGTGAGAGCTTTACTCTGGCCATGGTAAGGCAAGAGAATGTATGTATCGCTTTTGGATGCAGAGGTCCGGTTTCAGATCCCGAATAGCTAATGCTTCAGCTATGTACAGATGGCGTATCCGAAGTCCCTTTGTACGATATTGAGGGACTCTGTGTAACACTGTGAAGCATTCATGTGGGGGTGCTTGATGTCCAGAGATGACAGGGTTTTTGAGGACCGAGCTGTTACTATTCTTCTTTTCTCCTCTGGCTAACCAAGCTGGGCAGTGTTCCAGAATACGTTTGTGGACTTGACGTTGCGTACGGCCAATATACTTTGCTCCACACGAGCAAGTAAATTGATAAATACACATTGAGGTGGCCGAAAGCGGTATCTTGTCCTTAGCGTTAAACTGGATTAACTGTCTGCAGGAGAATGTGATATGTAGAGTGGCTGTTGGGAATGTCTTCTTCAGACATTTAGAAAGGCGGTTTCTGAGAATTTCCGTTGCGACATCACCTTTGAATTCTAGGTTCATGAAGAGAGTCTTCTTAGGAACCGTTGCGATGTTTGACACCGGAGGCTTCTCCTTCATGTTTTTGTCAATAAATCTTGGTGGATTTTAATGTACATTATTGTAGATTATTGTTAGTAGAAAGTACAGTCTTTTGATTGGTTGTTTCTCACAGAAAGTTAACCTTGCATCTCTTTGTTGCTGTGTCAGATCATCCATATGCTAACTGTATCCGCCTACGCAAAGCCTTTGTTCTCATTTTCTCACTACCAATATTGGGAACATAAACATTGACGTCAATTACTGTCTACCAACTTTGGCTAGCAGCCAGCTCTCACCACACTGCTACCTTCCCGTCTTTCAGTAACTTTATGACACTCGAAGCTTCCGCTTTTGTTGGGGGATTGATGTTCACTAGTAGTTCTGTGCCTGCCGTTGGTGGTATTTCTGGATAAGTTGCAGGTGGTGGTTAGTTTAACAGTCTGTTGAAGTAATCAAGTCCTATGTTTCTTTTGCTTCTTGTTTCTAGTAATTAATTAGGTTCCTTTCAGTATCCTTCATTGGTTTCATCCGTGTTGAGCCGCTCCCTGATGGGAATCTGGATATCTTGTAAGGTGTTTTAAATTCTCCGTTATCTAGAGCTTATTCTGTCTCAGCCCCCAATGTCAGAGACGTGCCTTTTGTGTCAGCTAGAAGTCTTCATTACTTTATTTAGCAGGTTGTAGTTTGAACTCGACTTCTTTTTATTGAATTCTGTACTGGATTCTGCTTGCAAGCTTTTTCCGTGTTGCTGCATAATGTCTTCGACTTTGCTCTGATGTCTGCAGCGACTGTCTCCTTTGTAGTCTCGTCTTTCATTATCTGGGTATTGAACTTGAATTGTGGTCTATCTTTAACTCCTTTGAAGGCTTTCAACCTAGAAGGTTCCTTGCAGTAGATAATGGCTTAATCCCGCATTTACTCCCTCTTCTTCACTGTGTTCAGCATACTGAGCATCCACTTTCTTGAGATTGAAGTGAAATTTATCTGATTTTTGGTGTCCGTCTTGTCGCCTTTTGGATAACTGCCTCCATTCGCCAAATCGTCGAAGACTCAGAAGTCTTTACGGAATTTTCCACTGTCATTCATTTCGCTGGGGGCATGTGACCCATGGCGAGTTATCTTTCTGTATTATTTGCTCCCATTGTGGCTGGTATTAATGTCACCCATTAGAATTTTGATATCGCCTTGAGGCTGGAGTCTTGTTCACCACAGTTTGTAATTGTCTGTAGTCTTCCTTCTTTTATTGACTTGCGTTGTTTTTAGGAGCACAGCATTGTATAATTGTAGCTTCCCTTCCTTTTGAGTTGAATCTTGCTGTGATGATCGTGGAGGAGATTGGCTCCCACTTCGTGAGAGCTTTTGATACTGTTTGTGATATCAAGATAGTCATGTGTTCATGGTTGTCATCTGGGTGACTGGAGTATATTATTGGTTGTTTGGTCAACAATTTGGAGGGTAGACTTCCATTCCATTTGACAAAAACAGATTCTGAGTACTTCTATACTGTATATTCTCATTTCTTTTGAAGTCTGAGCAACCTTTTCGGTCATCATGGAACACGATGCAGACATTTCATTTCATTATGTTTTTGTTTTCATCGGAATAAGATTGTTGACTGATTTGCCGAAGGCTTTTACAAGCACTCGTCACTTCAACTCTCCGATCGCGGCGAAGAATAAGTTAATTTTTCATATTTTTATGTGCTGTTAAGTTTCTGTAGGGATTGGGTTAATTTTATAAGGTAGGGCTGTTAATCCCACGATCAACCTTTCCTCTTTTTCCAGGATTAGGACGTGCTAGTAAATTGGCCGAGGTTATATATATCTTCAGCAAGTGAAAATTAAAATATTGATATGCATCATGCTAACATAAATGTCTAGTGTAAGAATTATATTCCCAACTCGATTTTTGAAATCGGAAAAGAAATTTCGTCATTTGAATTAGATGCGGTTGAATATAAGCGTCAGTGATATGATGAGTGTAACCTTTTTTGGAAATGAACTCCAAACTGAGTGTCCCATTTTATCACAGGGTGCATTTATATAAAACAGTAACTTTATCACTCTCAGAACTGTGTTGATACAGTAAGAACCAGTTAAACTTCTATCAAATTCTAATGCAATGAGCCCAGTTTTGGTTGGTTATTTGAGGCAACTACAAAACAGGGTTAAATATACATGGGTTTACTGTACACCGGCATTTATGTGCTTGTGGTAAACTCGTAAAGTTAAGTTTTATGTCATAGGCTTTACTAATACTGTTGGATAGAAGGCAAATCAAAATATCCACTACAGTCCTACAGGAGGTTAATCGTGAGCCCGAATAGCTCAGTGGTAACGTCTTTGACGGCAGCACTGGGTGACGCGGGTTCGAATCTCAGAAGGGACATGACTTCCTTCAAGGTTGCAGATACGCCTTGCTGACGAGTACCAACTAGCACAAAACCTACGTCCAAGGCTTCCTGCCGGTTGCCTTCAACCATCCAATATAATTACAAACAATGTACACCGTGATGGCGAGCTACCTAGAATGGTGGCCACATTACAACCTGACTGATAGAATTCAGTCTGCACCAAAGAGAGGACTAGACGCATCACACTAGTTACTAGTGTCAAATCAAAATAGAAGGCAAATGCATGATACAAAAACTAGCAGAAAGTATTTAGTTTGTTAGCTGATTTGGCAGATTAGTCATTGTGTAACTTTATATTAGCTAACTGCACTGTTGGGTGGTAAACGGGTTGTTTTACTACTGGTAGATGTTAAATTTTGAGTTGAAACTATGAGGAGGATGACTTTTAATCTCTTCTTATCATGGTTTTCATTCCTGTAATAAGTACGTCAGGCTAATCAGCGCGCAGATCCCCACTGCTATCCTGGTGATTCATATGTGTGTGCGTGTGATTACGTCGCTGAAGTACCAGTAAACCGACAGGATGGTGTATCATTTGGTTTTAAACAGCTTGTGTATTATCCCCCCAAGTATCTATACGGTAACTGATTTGACTATAGGGGTTTACTTTACTGGAAAATCCTAATCATTGTTGATGCTATGAGTAATACATTCGACAGTGGTACCTATCCGTCCTGTGTGTTGTAACTATCATAGTTCCTCATTGTTTCAGTGTAGCAGTACCTATAATGGTGTATAATATCAGTGCATTTATTGGTACTGAAAATGTTGGTGAAGCGTTTTGAAGTCGAAGCACTAAATAGTTGGCATCAGTCAAAGAGTTTCTGACCATTTATTTATGGTAAACTCACAACTTGAATAATCACTAAACCGACCGCTGAAAGCCTCAGAGTATATGGCATTGCGTTAGTCTTATGTAGAGGTCTTGTTGTACCTATTTAAAAAAATATAAATTGGATATGCAGTTTTATCAGTGAAAAGTGACTTCGTAATATATGATAAACATAAACTAATGACGTGATAGTGTCTAGTTAGAAGCACCGACAACACACATGTTTATTAACATACAGAGAATAACATCGACTCTTGGTGAAGCACGAGAACTGGATATTTCTTGTGCTTCTTAATAATGCTTTTACCTATGTGACCGAATAGTGGCACAAAAGTGTAGGAAATTGCACCGGTCAATTAAGAGTGTTGTGAGAGCTGGTTGCAAGCCAAAACTGTAGACAACAATTTACGTCAGTGTTATGTCCCGAATCGGGGTTATGAGAAAAACAAAACCAAAAAAGCTTAACTTTGAGGACCTCACCAGCCAATCACAGCAGACTTAACATGTGCAAGTAGGATTCGCAAATATATGGCCTGACTATCTAAGAAACGGCCACAGGGAGATGACAGAATAACCTTCAACAAGAAAACAACCAAGTAGAAGACGTTGCTTCTCTGCTAACAATAACGGATAATAGTGTACATAAGAATCCATAAATATCTCTTGATTTTCTCAATAAACGATCTGTTGCCTGGACCTTGGCTTTTGTCGTTACATGAGAATGGTTGAACAGTAGGAGCACCAATAGGTAAGCGGTATTTCAAAGGATTGTTTACTGGTACGACTTAGTCTGCTGATCTTACGTCGATGTTATTCTCCAACCGTGTTTCCAAGGAAACAATTCATTTTTACACGTTAACATGCTGCAACATGCATTTCGTTTATTTGAAGCAGATCAACTTTGGATTTGTCATTGGCCCATACTAGGCAAAGGTGGTGTGGTAATAGATTCAACTTGATTTACTGAACGTTGAAGGAACTGTATAATAATCAGTTGAAAATAATAAGTATATATTACAGTGCATACAGAATAGATCGTCACAGAAGTATGATAAATACAAATAGATTGGAACTTGCTTGATTCACTTCCTATTCTGATTGTTAAAGACCCACTCAGTTAAACTAATAGTCCTGATAGATATTCTGAAATATCTTGAAAGTAATCTATCAGATTCAGCTGCTTTCCTTCTTTTAAGGTCACTTAAAATTTATTTAAATAATGCAGGTGTGAGACGTTGTATGTGGATCACTCATTCAGACTCTGCTAGATAGTGAATAACTGAGAAATAAATGGAGGACAGTCAGACTGTCTCTCAAAGTGGCGTTTGTTACTGTTTTACATTAAACCATAGATAATACTTGTTCTCTTTTTTTGTTCTGGTCGCTTCCTACTTAAGTACAGTCGTAATATCCTTATCATGTGGTTGAGGTTGGAAAGTCAACTCAATTTTATACTTGTTGCATCCATTGTGGTAGAAAAATACATGCCCAAATCTGAGCTTGGCCAGTGTTCTAGCACACAATGACCTTTAACTATAACGAATAGTGGTTAGGCCTAAGTCAACTGTTAACTTGAGCATGAAAGTGGCAAATGAGGTAGTGTCTCTGTGCCCTGATATTACTGCTGGCTTAGTTTAGTTTTGGCAAACAAGGACTACTATCAGTTTTGCTGTCCTGACATTCTAAAATGCTACTTAAGTTCTTTCATATCTAACTCAGTCCTGCTACTTTTACTTTGAATTCTATTGTTGTGGTCGCTACATGTCACTGTTTTTTTTTTATAGAAGACTAGACTATTCATAAAAACTAATCCTTATTAACTATCAAATTATAGTTACAGAGTTCACACGAGAAAGGGTGTTATAGAATCTTGATCAAGTGAAGTCAAGTGGATAACCGTACGTACGCATGCGTATCTCACCAACCCATCAAACACCATTGACTTGAGATGTTAAAACTGTGATCAGTAAGTTTGCTTCATTGATTTGACATGAAATAAGAGACCTTGAAAACTCTACTATGCAATTTATAGTGAAGTTTTAAGAGACTAAATGCGTTATATGGTAGATTCAAATTCACAATACTGGTCACAAAACTGTGAAAGTATGTGCTTCTTTTTGATGAATTTTAAGCAATGTAATCAGTGGTCCGTAACCACTGCTTTCTAAAGATTCACGAACTTAAACCAACTTAGTATGCACTTATCTATGTTACATGATTCAGTCTTGACATCCGTATAGAGTATCTCAGCCCTCATACAGAAATATCAAGAGAAAATTCAATAAAAAGTTGAACTCTACCACAACTGAGCAATTCTTTTGCGTCGTGGACTTCCTCATCTGTTTATTTTAGTCTAATGTGAAGACTCTTTTGGAATTATTTCTTTTAGCTTTACCTTTCTCAACTTTCTTACATTCAGCTGTTCATTGTTATTTTTCAATCCTACGCTGTTTGTATCGTTTTCAACAGTTGCTTTCAAAAAGTTTCTATCCAGTGTCATATGTGACAAGGCTATTCTGACATATCGTATCCCATTCAAGCTTACCTAATATAATCCTGACACCTCGATACAAATCGAACAACTGGCAGGTTTGGCTAGAACCCTGGAAAGCTGCTGTGTTGATATGTGCTGTTTCGGGTGAATAAAGCCACTCGTTTAAGTAAGAAAAACTAGATTCCCATGTCTCTGAAATATTTTGATTCCTATCGGTTTATTTCAATGAATAACAAATATGGTAACCTTAATAAGATTTTTACACTTAAAGCCACAATGCTTACGATGTGAACATAAGGCCAGGAGTTCAAAACACAGAAGTGAAATATAAGCATCAGTTGCTTCTAGAGGCACTCGAAAACTATTTGATCTCACCCGAATCCTTTCCAACGAAAGGTCTGATATAAGAGACGGTATGGAAATCCTGAACAAAAATCTTCGAAGAAATCTGGAACGATGGTATGAGTCCAGTTTGGTTGACCAACCACGGCAGGAAGTGTATCCGTATCTTCAAAGCCGCATACAAAAGCACCTCAGGTAAAGCGAAGATATAAAACTACCTGTTACCACTTTTTTTAGGCAACAGTGTTGTTAGAGGAGGGACTGCTCAACTTTGGCACTCCTTTTTAGCGTTTCCATTGACAATATTCTACTGATGGCCATATAGGATCCGATTAAGTTTTCGGATCTAATACTTGGAGAAAGATTATTTGACTTGGAGCATGCACAGAATGTTGTAATATATCATGGTGATATATGAGCTAATCAAACCAATCAGTAGGCCATTAGTGTCTGTAGGTGTGCTATGTTCCTGGTGTAACAACAGAAGACAAGGGCCAGGCAATAGATCGTTTATTAAGGAAATCAACACATATTTATAGATTTTCTTGTACATTATTATAGGTAATTGTTAGCGGAAAAACACAGTCTTCTGATTGGTTGTTTCTCACTGCAAGTTAGTCTTTCATCTCTTTGTGGCTGTTTCTTGAATCTCAGATCATCTATATGCTAACTGTATCCGCCTACGCAAAGTCTGCTGTGGTTGGTTGTGGAATCAGTCTTTGTTCATATTTTTCTCACGACCAATATTGAGGACGTAAACATTGACATAAATCTACCGATTTGGCTAGCAGCCAGTTCTCACCACACTGGTACTACGAAAAAGCTAATAAATTGTCTTTAAACTCCCCCCATCAACTACTGATCAATTGGTAAAAATAATCGAAGAGCATGTCTAACTAGCTTTGTGAGCACTGGTGGAGGCATAATATGTGAGGTTTTCTACCACATACACTAATCCGCTAGCGCTGTGGCGATGTTAGTGTAACTGTCAAATATTGCGTTCATAAGGTTTCTGTACATTCATTTCCGTTACGCAACTTTGAAGCGTAGGTGCCTCATGCTGCGACTGTCCAGTGGTTGTATTTCTGATAATCTGTTCTTAATGATTGTGTACATTTTATGGAGCTTCGCATGTGCATGTTTGAACTTGATGGAGGGTGTGCTTCGATGAGTAAAGTTATCCTGTGCACATAAGGCTTCAATGGCTTAGACGTGTTACATATTTTGTCGCAGAAATGTGTGGAAGGTCATTTTTTATTAGGTGTCATCTGTTAGCACATCACAACTTTCTAAATATGGTCGAAAAGATCATACGACATAATGGTTTAAGTGAACATCATATGCGATTCAGGATTGAAGCCAATGGTCCCATTGCTGCAGTTTCCATTTCTTAACTGTCATGTATATATATATATATATATATATATATATAAACCTCTGTGGTTCATTCTCTGGCGACCAAGCTGTACTTTTTCTATGTTCCGCCAGGTAAGGCTGTCAGATTAGCTGTCAGGGATTCTGTGGATTGCCAACACTTGCTGCTGCTGTCTGTTCTGGGGTGCTTCAGAAAGTATAACCATGGTGAAACAGCAGCGAATTTAGCATCTGTTTCTGAAATCAGATTCATTATTTTGGATTTTATTGCAATCCAGGTTTCAAGCCATTCGCTCACTATTTCAAAATTTTATCCTTTTGCTGAAAAACCAAAAAAATTTATCGGTTTAACGGTAGGTGTACATCAGTGTATTTCATGACGTTTCACAATCCTAATTTTTGTGTTTACTTGTTACTGTTACTTACTTCACAGAGAGGGTTCATCAGTGTTGCATTTTCGCATATTTTTTGACCCAAACGGTAAATACTACATTTGGACAAATAAATTCAACTCAATCAATGCGCTAATCGATTACCATCGTCATCAAACCATCTATGGTGTAAAAGCACTCCTACTACGCGATTGTGTAACAAGTAAAGTGAGTGTCGTTTTAAAACATTCTATATAAACTGGTTTATTTCTCTGTCCTAGTGCGTGTACGTGTATATCTATATATATATATCCTCATAAATTAGTCTCTATGTGTACAAATTCATTGTATAACATTCGT
The DNA here is from genome assembly GCA_944472155.2 of Trichobilharzia szidati. Lineage (NCBI taxonomy): Eukaryota > Metazoa > Platyhelminthes > Trematoda > Strigeidida > Schistosomatidae > Trichobilharzia > Trichobilharzia szidati. The sequence goes on along the minus strand of OX235279.1, from coordinate 53,059,617 downwards.
TTTATCCTTTTTGTTCTTTTTTATTGCTTCTAATCTTTCTAAAAGTTTACAGGAAATAAGCGCATATATACATATATATTTGTATACTTGTTTTTATCCGTGTTATGCGGGTTGTTTATAATTGTCTTCAGTCCGATCGATTTTATTACGTGGAGATGGTGTTTTCTACTATGTTTTGTTGCCAACATGCTTAACAACATGATGGTTTCGTCATTATTTTGTAGCAGTGACGAGTTTTCGGAAAATGTAAAATAAATAAGTAAAATACACTTGTAATTAGTTGTTGAACATATTTCTGTGAACTTTCTGAACATATTTATAGTATTACAGTGTTTACTACTTTGTGGCATGAATTATTGGGTTTAGGCTTGCCACTGGCTGAAGATAACCAATCAACGGCAACATCCACCACTAATCACGATCGACGGGAGAGATTTAACAGAGGTTACCTCCTTCACTTATCCAGGAAGCACGGTTTCAATCACAGGTAGTCGGAACGGATCGAGATGTCAAAGTCAACCAGAATCGGAAAGCCAAGATACACCTTCATCAAACTGAAAGCAGTTTGGAAATCTTCTGCACTCCACCTCAGCATAAAGAACAAGACTCGGATTTCCAACACAAATGTAAAGACAATCAATACTTCGATATGGGTCAGAAACTTGCACTGCGTGTGCGTCACGTAAAGGATTTCCAACAAGTTACAGACTTTTATTGACAGCTGCCTTCTCTGGCTCCATACTGAAGACCAAATTGCCAGCTGGCCAGAAAGAATTAGCAACAGGAAACTCTGGCTTGGAACAAACCAACCGAGACCCCATTGCTCAACAAATATGTAGGAGAAAATGGAGAGGGATTGATCGGGCATACGTTGAGGAGGCCGTCGAATGACATCGTGCGCAATGCAGGCTATCGCTCTGGTGGAATCCGAATGGGAAGCGACGAGTAGGTCATCTGTGCGATTGTGACATGGAGTAGATCGTGTGAGTAGGAGATGAGAGATTATGGTCAATCGTGAACCCAGCTGGAGAAGATAGCACCAAATAGAACAAAGTGGAGATGTGTTGTTGAAGCCCTATGTTCCACTTGGAAACCAAAGGGATAATAATAATATAATAACTGGCTGAAATCTACTAAGGTGGTACGTTTCGAAGAGGTTAGGTGTGGTTTATTAAATTCTGGTTATCTGAAGTTAACAGATTTATTTATTTTTATTTTTTATTTTGATTATAGCTTGAAACCACACAGTATTTTTTGGTACAAGTATGGAATTTTCAGCATGTGATATCGGTAGCCCAAATTTTGCAGGCCGACCGTTGACATCGGGTGTGCGCCGGCAGGGGATGGAACCCCGGACCATGTGCATGGTCGGCGAGAGTCCTAACCGCTGTGCCACCGACGTTGTTTCACACCCCCAATTTTTATGCAATCGAACTTTGTATTTCCTTTTTTTAATGGAAATAGAATATAAATGTCAAACTAGTTGTTTGCTACACATTCGTCACGTACTAAAATTATCACCACATCCAGTCAATATCTACCATTCCATAAAACCATTCAGTTCTGAAGTCATAATAAAGTATAAAAGCAAGGGATTATAGAATTCCAGAATAAATCCTGAATGAGTTTAAGCATCTTACGAAGTTTAGTCGCCAAAATATTCTTTTTACAGAATTGTAAACGCGGTTTAATCTCCACAGTATAATTTCATGTATTTGACAGCATACTCTGCATAGTTATGTATTGTATCTTACGTCCATATGTCTTCATCTTTATATCGGTGCTGTGTGAATAATGGAAAATGTAGATAAATGCAGTCTGCTTGTGTAATGTTGTACGATTGTATTATTCCATGATTATTTCCTACTGATAAACGGTAGTTTCAACTTTTTAAAGATGCATATCTTGTCTCTACACTTTTTGGATAGTTGAGAAATCTATCTCAAGTAACCTTGATATGATTATCAGCGATAAATTGTGCCCGAAACTTCATCAGTGAATATTACTGTATGATACTGAGAGATTTAATTAAACAAATGTTCTGTTTAATAGGATTCTATCCAGTTTCTATTCTTATATCAAGTAATCTAAGTTTGAATTTCGTCACCTGCAGATTTGTGTTCGAACTTCAACCATCAATCCATTCCAGTGGCTTGTATTGGTCCCTCATCAGTGAATCTATCGTTGTTACTGATTATTATTGAAGTTAGTAGTATTGCTGTTAATAGGTATAGCTTATTATCTTTAACTCTTATGTTTCAGACAATGCATCTCATATGCATCCCTTGTCGCCTCAATTACTTCAATTTGAGTGCTTGTTAGGATCATCAGTGCACACACAATAAGTCCGACTTATGCTCTGGTGTATAAAAAATCTGTATGAGGTAACTAGCATTTTTCAGTAGGTTTAATGCACAGCTTATTGTACAAACCTTCAAGTGTTTGATAACTTAGGTTGTAATTCATATAAAATAATTTTTGTAAAGATAATTTACTACTAGATCATAACCTGACGATCGATTTTTCAATATCTAGAATCAGTTGACGCATTCAGTGATTATAAGTTTCCGCTTCCTGGCTGTCTTGTACTTGAAATTCAAATATTTTTTCACTTGGGTTGAACTTATCCTGTGGAGCTTTGTTTCATTGGTTTATGGACTGACTTTTCAACCAGTGAGCCATGCGTTCAAAGCTCTCTCTATCAATCGAGAGACGTAATAGTATTGTAACAACAGAAGGCAAGACACGAAAGCCAAGGTATATTTTCAAGTGATCAAACCGCTATTTATATCTATACAGTTGATATTCTTTAACCAATCACTGAGCGTGTGATTTTGGCCTACATTAAACGACATAAAATAAAATGATCAAATATGTATAGTATTCTGTTGCTAACGCAGTATTGAACTGTGGGAATATGTGAGAATAATAATCCGTTTTACACATTCTCTGTATCGCACCACCACAGTATCATTAGCCTTCACACGATATGTGTAGTGGATTATCAGCTGTATACATATGTAAGTGGGTGTTAAGTAACATTTTCTATTTATTCCTGTCTCACCCACGTGTGCTTGACACTTAGCACTTAGTAACTTCACATTAAGTTGTGACGTACACTTTAGTTCATAAAGCATTTATGCTGAATAAGTAAAAGTTTATATTAGGTATAAATTAACCCACTAATTGTCAGTAGAAAGTGATTCAGTTGACGGTTTGAAGCGGACTTTTATCAGTACTAGTTGAATAACTGCTGGATGTTAATCCCAACAGCGGTCTGTTTACGCCTAACATTTCTCTTGTAATTTAATCTCTTCTACAAGTAGTATTATTCTATTTTGTTACAATTGATTCGTCTGCTTTTACGTTCCCCTCCCCACCCCACCCAAAAAAACTATACTGAACTTAGAAACTTCATTTTGACCTCAGAATCATTAGGCTTATGTATCATGTAGTCTAAGTGTGTGTCGTAGCAGTCAGTTAGCTGGATTTTCTAATGACTAAGTAGACATAGTGCGTCGGTGGCACAGTATTTAGGACGCTCGCCGACCATGCACATGGTCCGGAGTTCGATTCCCCGGCCGACGCACTCCTTTACCTCGCTAAGCCAGAAATAACGCTGGTGAAGAGGAAAGGTTGGTCATGAGGCTAGCGACCCCATCCTGTAAAATAAGCACTGCTACAGAAACTTCAAGCCACTAGCTTGAAGCCCTATGTTCCACTGGGGAACGTGAAGGAAATAATTAAAAAAAGTAGACATAACTCCAATCATCTTGTTAAAGTTTTATCACAAAGTGTAAATACCGAGTAATAATGTTTGCAATGTCATCAACACACTCAAATATTATTCTGCAATCATCATTGCTTATTCTATCTAGTCAAAGGGTTTTTATAAATAATCCAGTCACACTAATATTTATCCAACTACCTTTCAGAATATATAATTGATTTTAAAGTACAAGCTTATTTGTTTTTTCTTTGAAGTTAAATAAATCTGGTACTTTTGTGCAATTAAACTCACTGAGTCGTCTGTACAGGTGTAAGACTCCTTTGTAAACATGCACAATGCTAATAGGTTTATTTTCATTTGAATCGTTGTGTAGTATCAGTATGAACAACAACTTTGATGCACCTTATTATTGATTATCATATACTTTGAGTGATGCTGAACTTAAAATACTGCATTGTCAACTGTGTACTTTTCACGAGTAAAACAATCTCACTGTGTTCTTTCTATCTCCAGCAATTACCAAGCCATTTCATTGCAACTGGAAGCAGTTTTTGGAACTAAAATATTAAAAAAAGTAGTGTGGTTTAAATTCTGTCTAAATTGTGTTGGAAAAGCAGTTGTGTAGCTGTTGTTAAATAAAGTCTTTATCCTCGTTCGTTCTTTGATGTGAAAGGTTTCGAGTATGAATGCCTATCCTTAGCGACGTTGTTTCGCTTAATGAACTCCAAAGTTAACCTATGAATTCATTGCACTACTGTCGCATAACCTGTAAATTGTTTTTCCTCTGTAACTGGGACGCATCTGTATAAACAGTTATGTCGATGTTCTGATTTTTGTTTATATAGCTTGATTAGTCAAACTACTTATTTGAGTTTTAACTTACACATGCTTGATGTATCTATTCATCAGATAACTATGGTGTTTTGACTTCAAAATGCCTAGTATAGTCTAATAGGCTCTAAATAATGATACTCAAACCCACCTCTGTCAGCGCGAATGTCTTGATTTATTTATTTCTCTAAAAAGTGAATAAAACATTGTTTTACTTCCACTTATCTTTAACTGCCATTTGGTATTTCATACATGTAATATTCGAACTTCCTGTACATCACATTGTTTTAATCATCCAGCTAAATAATTCGATTAATATTCATCATTTTGTGTGTTGCTTACCCATATCCTGATCAGATAACAAAGTTCTTCCATCTATTTATCATATAAAGCTTCATTGTTTTTGTTACACAGAGGTCTGGAGTCTAAACTTTCAATTACTAGGTTTAGTATTTGTTCACACTTGTCACAAAAGCGTAGCTGCACTCTCGTGAATATCGACCCTATCTCCAGTATCCAAAGTATTCACCACTGAAGTATACGAATTACTTTCAAGTACAGAGCGGACGTGCGTCGGTGGCATAGTGGTTAGCATGCTCGGCAACCATGCACGTGGTCCGTGGTTCGATCCCCGGCCAACGCACTTCTTACCTCGCTAAGCCAGTAATAAAGTTGGTAAAGAGGGAAGGTTGGGCATGAGGCTAGCAACCCCATCCTGTAAAATAAGCACTGCTACAGAAACATCAGGCCTCTAGCTTGAAGCCCTATGTTCCACTGGGAACTTGAAGGAATAAAAAACAAACAAAAAAAAACAAAGCAAATCCCTATCGTTTTGGTTCGTAATTTATCAATTACTGTTATCTGCTTATTGGTACCTAGTGGTAATTAGTAGTAGTAGTTGTTATTGTTGCTGTTGTACTTATTAAAAGTCATAAGAAGACATATTTGTTGGTCAGCATAATCGGCTGGATATTTTGTAGACATCCATTCACACATATCATCAAGTGAGATATAAAATTGAACCCAGGAGAAACTTAGCCTCGTACAGCACACCCGTTCGCTCTTATCTTTGAGTGACTTAAATCTTCTTTTGACTCTTTTCATTGTTAACTTAGTTTAGGGATAATCTTGCAAACTAACTGATAATATTGGTTTAGCTTCAAGTGGTATTTATAAGATTCTTCACTGTTCTCAAATATGCGAAAATTATTGTGACACTTTAATTGTCGTTTTTTTCTGAATATATCAAACTTTAACCTAGTGCAATAAAATTATAGAAAGATGGTAGGTGGAAGAGATGTAATAGGAGGCCAGTGTTGGGAAAATATAACAATTGGTTAAAGCAGTACTTCTGACAAAATAGCAATCTACTGACTGAAATAAGAATAAAGAATGTAAGATAGATAAATCTTGAAAGGGTTTTCTGCATGGAGTGTATACTTTGTAACAAACACTACACTGTTCTATAGGTCTTTTTGTACATGCACATTTAAAAGGTGTACTTATTTTGAGGAGTATAAAGCAAGCAGGTGTTTGTTTCACATGAACACTAATGCCATAGGAAATAGGAATTGTCTAGGAAATTCCCAAAATACGAATTTTGGAAAATAAACTGACCTTATCAAGATTAAGTTAATATCTAGTTCACTAAAATCACTAATTTTTTCATAGCAAGATTGTTTATAGATCAACCAAATTTAGTTAAGTACTTTAGGTGTATGTACTTCTGCACTTTGTATGTTAAGCCATACCTCTATTAATTTTTAACATCATATTGAGTATTTTTATGTGCAGAACAGGCATAAAAGACGTGAATGGTGGTAAGTGTGATAGCAACACTGACACAAAGTGTAGGTGTGTTGTACGCTTAGGATATTCATAACATTAGTTTATTGGTTCGTCAGCCATCTCTATCATACCGCGTGAAACAGTCCATTATGTACACATAAGTACGCGCATGAAATCCACCTCTAATTAATCAGCAGTTTGTATGGTGTTGCAGTGAAGTTATTTTGTCATTGTGCAGCATCAGTTCTCATAAATTCTCTGTCTTTGAATGATTGTTGCTTTAATATCTAAACCCTAAACTATTGATTGTGGAACTATGACTAATATTCTCAGCCAATAAACTTTACACTACTGGATTGTGTTCGATTATCGCTCCAGCTACCGAGATTGGGACAACCAGGTAGTATCATCATCCCTCACACAACAGGTGTACGTGATTCTTAAGTACATGACTATGTGAATGCAAGTGAATGTTGAAATATGAATAGAATTTGGACACTGTGGTATAGTATAATTCCACTATGGATTATATTTATTCTGATTAAGTCTCACAGTGTTATATAGTAATATTTACTTATGACGTTTTGAGCACAATTTATTGCTCATAATCGTATCATGTTGGACCAGTGAATTGGTGGAAGCCAAGAGACTTGATGACGGAATATTTATTTGGAATTTGGTATCTCTGTATGGCGAAATTATGTACACCTTATCTTCAAATAACCATTTGCACAGATCTTCCGTGTTGGACTACTTCTGGCCTTCATATTGTGATTCTTTATGTTCCTTTCACGTCCCCCGTGTTTCTCCGCAACGCTTAATAATTTGCTTTCTATGACATCCAATCTATCTCCCTACTATTTGATGTTTTTATGTCAACGAACGTCTCTTTATATACTGCTGATAAACCTTATCAGTAGCATATGGTACACCAGTACTTTCTAATTTTCTAACTGATCCTGCTTCGTGATGAAATGTACTATGAAGCGAGACAAATCTCCACACATACAATCATTCAGTAGTTTTATTGCGTCAGTGCTTTAATTGTAATTTTCTCCTTTAAACACTGTACATTTGGAAACTGTGTCTATTCCCCGTAAGTAAGTAACCGATGGTATCTGTAACAATTAAAGCTGTAATTGTCGTTGACTATTTATTCACTTTTATATTTCTTAAATTTAGATTTAAACTATTAGACATTCTCATTGTTAGAGTTAAGATAAGAAATCAAAGCTATGAGTGTTATTTTCAGTTAGATCTTCCTCAGGGTTCACTCTACCAATCCACAAATTCACCCTCATTGCTTTAAAATTTTTTAGTTACATCGAACAGATCCATCTTAGCTAACCAAAAACTACTGTCTATCTTTCCAATAGAAAATGTATCAATGTTTTAAGAATCTACATTACTGTATAACTCACAACCACGCGTCTACTCTGAAATTCATTAGCTTGCTTTTGTGTACAAAGTCACATTGTATCTAGTTAACCATAAAATAAATTACATAAATCAAAACAATACGATGAATAATATAGGATAAATAACAATAAACAGGAGACAGTTACTTCGTTGCTTTCGTGTACGTTAATGTGTGTGACTACATCTACCTAGGCATGTCCATAATAAATACAAGTAGGACTAGTATAATTGTAAAATACCAATTTTCACTGGACATTTGCAAGTTTAATTTAAAGCGTAGATTATATAGCTCTCCGTTTTCCAGTGCTACCTATGGTACTTATTTATAATGGTGGATTAATAGAGTAGGAATATTATGACAGGAAGTGAATCATGTAAACTATAGTCAACTTTCTATATCAGCTGTTTCAAGTCTTCTACCACATCACATGGACTAAGCTAATTTGCTATGAGTTCCGTGTGTGCATGTCTTTTATGCAAGTAGTTAGAAATACTTCTGTTTGTTTAAAATATTTATGTAGAAAAAGATATAGAACTATTTTGTGCAAGACAATAATTTGGTTGTTGCTCGATAAGGATGGTTGGTTATTTATAGTTCTTCTCGATAAATCTAAGAAAACATATGATAACAGTTGAAAAGGGACTAAAAATAGTATACTAATAATCTCAGTTTATAATACCGACCTTTAGGTCTTCATTTTGTGCTTGGCGTCACTAAATATATCTTCGCATTTAACAGTCTTTGTGAAGTATATTAACTGGTTTAAGAGTAGTGAACATACACACTTCAGTCAACTATTTATGGCATACCGGAACTGAATCTCTGATTTGTATCGCATTACATCCAGAGAAATAGACAATGAAAATTGTTTTCTGTACGAAGTTAGCTGATTTATTCTACACATCTTTTCTAAATATTACTTATAAATATATAGTGGTATCCTGATTAAATTTGTGGACAAATCCTTTTCTCACTTACATTTTCAATCCAGCGTTTTTAATTTTATGAAGATATTTCTCCTCATTTACCAGTCTTAGCTAATCTTTTTCTTTCTTAACCAAAAGACACTTGTCAGTCAATTTTCATACTGAATTGACTGACTTGTAATTGGTGACCATTGTCCTCATGAAAGTTAAATGCTTGGTAGTGATTTGACACGTCCTGAATGATAGTCGCGGTCTCAACATATTGGTCGAGATTGTATATCTTAATGATCTAATAGGCTATACTGCTTGGAACTTAGGTTTCTGCAGTTGATACCATGCCAGAAAAATTGTTTTAATAGCTGTTAGACTAAAGGCAGTTACCATCATAGTGCAAGTTGCTCACATTATGTTTATGGTTTGAAGGTTAACAGGGATGTAACAGCAGTAAGGTGTTTTTCTCGGATAAGTAGCAAGCTAAGCTGTACTGTCTCTGCCCTCTAGGGAGGGGGTATGTGGTCAGAAAAAGAAGAGGTTGAGAATTGTGTATCCCGACTTGCTTCACGGTGATCCGTACCTGGCATTATAGTCTTCTCTACAGACGAGACTACAAAAGCCTCGCTTCTCCAATGGTTATGTGCGTCAAGAGGTTGTTTTCTGTGCTCTGCGGCCAAACAATCCTTTTTCCTATCTGTTTCGTGTACTCAGAGAAGAAACCAACCTCTATGGTATGGGAAGCGGGTAAGTAGCAACAACCCACGCACTTCGTTAGCATAAAGAGTTCTTCCGTTTATAGCCTACCGTCCTCTTACTTTCCTCCCACTGTGTAAACTACTTCATAGGTAGGTTCACCCCCTTCTCCTAACTCTAAGAACATTGCTAGAGACTTAATTCAAGGAAAAATTGCTTCTAGTTACTTAACACCATGTTGCAAGGTTCATATTAGGGCTTTCAACGCACAAAATTATTTTGATTTGGAAAAAAGGCCTCACTAATAATAACTGTGGCATCTCAGGCATAGAATGTAAGTTGTGTTTCCGACACATGCGTTCAAGACAACTTTGTTTATTCACCTGTCCCCAATCGACCAACATGATGAATGAATAAACTCCACCTGACAGGTGGCAGGAGGTTTAGTTAGTTGTCATGGTGTTGCTATTGTAGGGTTGTTACTAAGGTGTTAAACAGAGAGCTCTAGTTGACTGAGTCTTAATGGACAGCCTAGAGTGTACTACCAGCTAAATGGCTCCCTGGAAATAAAAATAATAGCACTATCCGTCAGTATCTTATCGTAATCTCTTTTTAATCACCCACTGACAACAGTTAGATTGAGTTATAGGATGAGTTTCATTAGTAACTGTCAAGCTTATTGGTAAAAACAAAGCTTTAAAATATATTCATCATGCTCAAGTAGGGAAGCTGAGCCTGTCCGAAAAGAATATTGTAGGTATCCATGTATTTCACTGGCGACGAACTTGGCAGCTTTGACCATTCTATGCTGCTTTGTTCAGATAACCTGTCTCTGGTCAGCACTAACTTTGAACACAGTACCCCACTTGGTGACCACTGGCATCAAGTCGGCGAATGACACGAAAACTTCACCTAACTATAAGTTGTCGATGGAAAGGTTCAGCGGAAGATTACTGCTCCTACTACAGTAAAGGTAACTATTGATGGCTGTGCAGGATGCTGAATGTCATCACTTTTTATTTGATTTCATTGTATATGTACTGAAGTAGATGATCCTGACCAACTTTGATGTCTCTACTATAGACTTGATCCCAGGGGACAGTCTCGTCAACTTAGACAATTCAGATGATACAGTCCTTGTGGCTTTAGGCGCTGGAGAAATTTAGTCTTCTGAACACCTCTCTCCAAAATCGTAGCATTTTCGTCATATGATTCGCTCCTATCCAATGTAAGATGATGCCGCACTATTCGTCTACACTGAATCCGAATTTAAGGTTACAGAGTGAAATAGTTGAGTGTGTGGAATACCACACTTGACAGAAGAGTTATATCAACCCTAATGTACTAATTGCCAACAAATTTGCTAATCAGATACAAAAGGCTTTTCGGAAATTTGCCAACTTGCACCATCTCTGGCGTAGATCGAAAGACGTGTACTGTGCGAAAGTTCGTTTAGCCCTTCTGGACGGCTGTGAGACGTGGCAGTTAAAATGAAATATTTGAAAAGTTTAGCTGTCTTTGACCGTAGTTGTCTGCGTTCTGTCTCCTCCCATATCAAGTCGTATAATATAGTAGGTAATACTGAAGTTAGTTAAGTAGAAGAAGTCAGTCGACTAAGTTTTAGAGCTTCATCAGTTGAGATTGCTAGGACACGTTACTCATGCCTAGCCACTACTTTCCTCGATGATAAATGTTAGCCAAAACGCAGCACTAATCCACGAAGCCATTGTTTATTCGTTTGAGCCATGCTAGGAGATGTAGGTTGTCTTGCTAGTGTCCTGGGGATGCTAAGAATCAATGTTTGGGGACTGTCGGTGACATGGCTTAAAACTGTTTACATGGGCACTCCTTGTTTCACTTTGCAGATACTGAAAATCCTCATTGTTCTTCATTTAATTCCTCTTTCGTATATATATATATATATATATATATATATATATATATATTAGTTTCATCGCATTTCTTTTTTTCCACTTTTATATGTGCTTCTTCGAGGTATGGCACCATTATGCAATCTTCTACCCTGGCAATTCATTTCAGTCTAGTTTTGCTGCGTCAAATTTAGTAGCAGACGCTACGTATTGCATTGAATTCATTCTGATTATCGTTTTTCATAGGTGGGCATGTATAATTCATCTCTTGACCTGTGGATCCTTAGCTCATAGGTTTATTATTATTATTATTGTTCCCTTGGGTTCCTAGTGGAACATAGGGCTTCAACTGCACGCCTCCACTTGCTTCTGTCTTGTGCTGTACTTTTCACTTGCATCCATGTTGATCCATACTGTTTCAGTTCCTCTTCACACGATCTCCTCCATGTCACCCTTGGACGTCCCACTCGCCACTTCCCTTTCGGGTTCGACTCGAGCAATGGCCTGACGCGCGATGTCACCCAGCGGCCTCCTCAGCCAGTGTCCAATCCATCTCCACTTTCTCCTGCATATTTGTTGGGCGATTGGTTCTTGTTTTGTTTGTTCCCATAGTTTCTTGTTGGTGATTCTTTCCGGCCATCTGATCTTCAGTATAGAACGAAGACAGTTGTTGATAAAGGTCTGCAACAGGCTGTTGGTAATATTCTTTGTGACTCGCCAAGTTTCTGATCCGTATAGAAGAACTGACTTGACGTTTGTATTGAAAATCCGAATTTTGTTGTTGATGCTGAGTGACGAAGATTTCCAGATTGGTTTCAGGTTGATGAATGTGTTTCTCGCCTTCCCGATTCTCGATTTGATATCCTCGTCTGTTCCTCCTGTAGTTGAGACAATGCTCCCTAGATAAGTGAATGAAGTAACTCCTTTCAAATCCCTCCCGTTGATGGTGATTGGCGCTGGATGTTGCTGTTGTTGTTGTTGGTTGGTTGTTTTCATAACCCCCGTCTTGTCTATGTTCACCTGGAGTCCTGCCTTCTCTGGCTGCTTCTTCGACCAGTTTGTCGGTTTTCGCTTGTAAGTCTTCGATTTTGTGTGACATCAAACACAAATCATCCGCGAAATCTAGGTCTTCTAGGTTCTTCACGTCGGTCAAGGATATCCCTATCTTCTCGTCGTTTCCCACTGTCTGACGCATAATACAGTCCACCACAATTAGGAATATCATTGGTGATAATAAGTACCCTTGTCTGACTCCTGTGTTTACTCCACACGCCTCGCTGAGTTTTCGGTTGTGGATCACTTGACATGTGCCGTTGTCGTACAGCTGTTGAATAAGGTTGATGAATATTTGGGGTACGCTGTTGTACTCGAGTAGTTTCCAAAATACTTCGCGGTCAACGCTGTCGAAGGCCTTCTCAAAGTCTATAAAGTTGAGGTAGAGGCTTGATTGCCATTCCATGCTTTGTTCGATGATGATGCTTAGAATTGCAATTTGGTCAGAACATGATTTGTCTTTCCTGAATCCAGCTTGTTCTGGTCGGAGTTCTGTATCCAGTGCGTCCTTGATCCTCTCCAGGATGATGCGACTCAGAATTTTACTTGGCGTCGACAGGAGCATGATTCCTCGCCAGTTCTTGCAGAGTCCTAGGTCGCTCATAGGTTTGGGCTTTTAAAATAAAGCTCGAAAATTATTGATTTACAAATTTGTATCACCTCTTGAGTTTCGGGCTTGTAGATAATTTCACTATTATCGTTGATACAATACCTTTGTCACACTAATTTATTCATACTTTTTTCGGATTGTGTCATAATGATTTCTTCTTATTCCTATCAGTATAGTTAACAATGTCTTTACTTAGTTTGTAAGTTTTACGGTAGCATTGTCCTCCTCCAGTATTCGTTTAATGTATTAGATGTTTTAAAATGTGAATGTGCCGATGCTACGGGTTGACTTGTAGTACTGTCGAGTTCCAGTGTCTCCTTCAAATACCAATCAGTATGTCTATACTTCCGCATGTGGTTCATGTCGACAGTCAGGGGTTGAATGCTGTCTCTTGGCTCAAGCAACTTAATGCTTCCTCTATTCACCTTCTGTCCAGTCAACCGAAGTAGCATATGACTTCGTGTTTGCCGGGAAACACTAGAAGTAATCAAGCTGTAGTCAAGTTTCTCCTGCACCAAATTATTGTTGTAAGAATTAAAAACAATGTTTTTTTTGTTGATTAAAATGCCTTCTCCTTCAATGACCCTCATATTTTTAGAGAATCGTTACCATATTTACTGATATGAACTGCCATGGTTACCTTTACTTTTACTCCCTGTCTTTCTAGTTTATTATACACTATAATCTTTGCTTATGTGTTTATAGTGTATACCATTATTAAATAATATGCGTGAATGTCCAGGTTCTTTACGCCTTGTTTGTCTCTTATGTCTAATAAAATAAAGTGTGGCTAGTATGTATCAAAATTCAAGTCGAAAGTTTTGTGCATTCACATAAGTATGAATGTCGCAAAATTCCAGTTATATATATATATATATATATATATATATATATATATATATATACTGCAGAGTGATATGTATTTGTGCTCTGATTTACTTCATGCTATATTGTACCTTTCTGAATGAGTAAAACTTGTATTTTTGATCACATGCTCAACATTGTGAATATTTGACAAATTGTGTATAATTCGTACAGACGGTTCACATTACAAAGTAGTTTTCCCAGCTGTCACCTGTAGTGACGATAAACCTCATGCTGGAAACCACAAAGCCGTGTCTATAACTTATGGTCTCCGAAATAATGATAATACGATAGCAGTAATGTGTGCGTAGTGTTGACGTGAGTTAAAAAATTTGCAAGTAAATAAAAAAAAATTCGATCATCTTTTTTTTCGGTATGTCCTCAGTCTTCTGATTCTGAGAAGAATCTGTCATTTATTTAATGAGATTTAAAGGTTGTTATTAATGATGAGCAACAACAACTTACGTTATTTTTAGCTAACTGATACAGATCAATTAGTACGTAGGTGTTTATGGATTAAACGTTAAGCTGTATCTATTATGTACTGTGTGATTATCCAGACGTCTGTAGAGATGGGTTTTAAACTCACTAATTGAAAGCCCAATTGCATAGTACAATGAATCGCAGCTGCAAAACAACTTATCTGTTGGGCTTATTGTTTTATTCTTAGAGCTCAGTTACCACACCTGCTTGTTCACACAAATCGCAAATCGCACTGGTTGTTAAAGGGAATGAGCACTAGTACGTTTGTCTAAAACTGATGCACAAAGCTCTAATACTATTTCAGATGTATTCCTTATAGTTACCATTCCTTGCCAGAATACGACACTTAACCTTTACCTGGCGAAGTTAAACTATAAGGTCCAAAGGGTGCGAACGCCCCAGTAACCTTGAACGCATGCAAGTCGTTGGCTAACGACACTTGTCCTCATTATAGTGCAAATAACAACGCTATTTACCAACTAAGGAGCGAATTCCATCCAGATTACATTTTTAAGTACTGTTTGTGTTAATAACTCGTTAGGATTAGGCTTAAGGTAGGTATTAGGGTTAGGGTTAGGATAAGGGTTACTATTAGGGATAGGTTTGGAGTTAGTATAATTTAATTTTCCTTGTTAGTAGTCGACGATCCTCTTACTGGAAACCATAGTAATTCAATCGAGGGCTTGTGGGTAAGACTGCAAAACAGGATAACAGCGATAGACGGGTCACAATAAGAGCTAACCTTAAGTCACCTGGGTGAATACGTGTGCAGAAACTGGTCCTACTTAAAAACTGAAACTCCTCATTGTAACTGGGATGTATTTTTAAGTCATGTCAGAGAAAAATACCCTGTTTAATGTGTTTCCATGCATTTCCTTGTAAATAAACGTCATTCTTTTGTGGAAAAATCACTTATTTTTTTGTTCGGTGGGCTTCAGGTCACCCGTGCGTTCGCATTCCTTGCAATCCTATGGTTCAACTTTGCCCTTTACCGTTCTTACCAAATATTAACTCATCCATACTGCCAGAGACTACGGGGATTTCTTCTATCAATCACTCTCATGCGCACTGTTTGATGAAGTACATACTATAATAATTTCTCGACATACGTATGTGTGTGTGGTTTCTCATATTTGCAAAATATTTTGGTTGATTGTGCAAGACATATTGCCAGACTATTCAAACAAATTATACTCAATGTTTTCGAACTCCAGTTTACTCATAATCCTTTATTGGAATGGTTTAGCAAGATATCCTGTGCCATCAACCAGTCTTCATATTTTGTCAAGTGCGTTTGCGTAGATAGTTCAGCAACAGTTTCGTTCAACTATCTATATAATGTTCATCTTGAATAAATTTTTCTGTGATATTTCTCATCCCTTTAAGTATCGCAGCTGAATAAGAATAATGTACTCTGAACGGTTTCACCTTCATATTCAAGAGATAGAAAAAGATATTTTATTCCCGAGTATCTGTCCTTATTTATAGTTATTTTCAACTGTTGATTAGACTGAGAAAAATTTGGACATTGGGTATATGATATTCAGTATAATAAAGATTTTTGTATTTCCCCCAGTGAATGAAAAACAAAACGATATTGTTTTTACTGACGTTTCGCTATTTAATGCTAATAGCTTTATCAGAGTATTTATTATATTGATTATTGATTAGACCGTTTAAAATAGTCTTCATTTGGCTAAGTAATTTTAAAGTAAAAGGATGACGATTGAGGATGAAAAGAAAAGAATAGGTTAGCGTAGTAATTTTTTTCTGAGAAAAGTTGCTACTACTGGTTTTTTTTTACAGCACTGAATATTTGTAGCTCAGGTGACTGATCATTGTACTTTTCTGAGTTCTCTGAGTTCAATCTCGTCGTTCTATCTTGCGTTTTTATCTATTCTCTTTGTTGTATTTTTCTTTAAAGTCATATGATGTATGAAGATATTTAAATCTGTCATTAGTTTTTACGTTTCAAAAGCCTCTTTTTTAAGTCATACATTCATGATATATTTCTTCATCGAACCTTGCATGCGTTTTCGTGCTTTTTTGCTCAATACCGATATGCTCAACGATATGATTCAGTGGTTTTTGTATATATATATATATATATATATATATATTAAGCCAGTGGTATATTTCTTTATTTTATGAATCTGGCTCAATCCTTTTTCAAAACGGTGTAACCTAATTAATCGTCTTGTATCGGTAGATTAAGTTTCTGAACAGAATCGTTTCTGTGCATCATAATCATCCACTGAGAAAGTGATTCCATCGAATATTTTGTGCAACAATAACTTAATGCTTGTGGAAGTGTCATATTTCAATATGGTAGAAGTTTAAACCAACACAATACCGATATCAACAATTCTTGACTGTTATTTAACTCAACCTTCAAACTATATGTGTTAGCTGAAACGGAGAAGCACAATAGTCATTCTGACTATAGTAACTACATAAGGCAATTGTAAAATTTTCTGTGTTAGTTTTGATAATAGCTACTGATTACATCAGTTGATGTTGACGTAGTTCAGCAAATGTCTAATTAGCGGTGAAAATAAACTGTGATACTAATAAATGAGGTTTGACTTTTCTGAAGCATACGTACGTTCTCAAAAATATGTAAATTATTATTATTATATTATTATTGTATCTTTTAATTCCTAGAGGAACATAGGGCTTCAGCCGTGCGTCTCCATTGCGTTCGGTTCTCTGCTAGAGTCTTCACCTGGCTCCAAGTCTGTCCACACGTTTTCATCTCCTCTTCACATGACCTCCTCCAAGTCACCCACGCACTGACGACCAACTCGCCGCTTCCCTTTCGGGTTCCACTCGAGCAATGGCTTGTCTAGTGATGTCACTTGATGGTTTCCTCAGAGTATGGCCAATCCATCTCCATTTCTTCCTGCCTATTTGTTGCACAATCGGTTCCTGGTTGGTTCGCTCATTGCCAGAGATCCCTGTTGCTGATCTTTTCTGGCCATCTGATCTTGAGTATTGAGCGAAGACAACTGTTAATGAAGGTCTGTAGTTTGTTTGAGATGCTCTTTATGACGCGCAGTGCAAGTCTCTGATCCATATAGTAGCACTGACTGACTTCACATTGGAGTTGAAAATCCGGATCTTATCTTCGTTTTGATGCTGAGTGCTGTTGACCTCCACACAGACTTGAGAGTAGTGAAAGCTTGTCTTGCTTTTCCGATCCTTGCTTTGATATCCTCGTCAGTTCCGTCTGCCTGTAGTTGAAACGATGCTTCCCAGGTAGGTAAAAGAGGTTGTTTCTTTCAGGTTCCTCCCATTTATGCTGATTGTTGTCTGTTGTTGTTGTTGATGTTGGTGGTGTTGCCCAGGAATCTTCATCACCTCTGTTTTCTCTATGTTCACCTGAAGTAATTCCTGTCTTTGATGCTTCTTCTGCCAACTTGTTGCTTTTCGCTTGCATATCTTCCAGTTTATGGGAAATCAGACATATATCATCGGTGAAGTCCAGATCCTCCAAGTTTTTTGTGTGAGTCCATTTTATGCCTGTTTCCTCATTGCCCGCTGTTTGTCGCATTATCCAGTCTACTGCAATCAAGAAAATCATTGGCGATAGTAGGCAGCCAGCTTGTCTTACTCTTGTCCTCACTTCGAAGGATTCCGTAAGTTTCTCGTTGTGGATTACTTGGCATGCAGCATTGTCGTACAGCTGTTGGATGAGATGTATAATTGTCGGAGGCACCCCGTAGTAGCGAAGTAGTTTCCAAATCACCTCTCGATCGACGCTGTCGAAGGCCTTTCCAAAGTCGATGAATTTGAGAGAGAGAGAGGTGACTGCCATTCCAGGCTTTGTTCAATGATGATCCGTAATGTGGCGATCTGATCAATGCATGACTTGTTTCTCCTGAATCCAGGCTGTTCTGGTCGAAATTTTTCATCCAGGGCATGTTTGGTTCTCTCCAGGATGATGCGGCTTAGTATTTTGCTTGGGATGGACAGGAGCATAATTCCGCGCCAGTTCTTGCATTGACTTAAGTCTCCTTTCTTTGGCAGCTTGAATAAGTATCCTTTCTTCCAATCCTCAGGTACCTTGCCCTCTTTCCACACCTTCTCCAGTATTGGCGTCATCATGCCTGCTGTTGTCTCTGGGTCCGGCATGATATTTTGTGAGTTTGTTTGAGTCATAGTATTGGATTGGGTAGCTGCTTTTTGTCTAACCGCTATCCAAACAACTTTTCCGGCGTGGTAGGACCTACAGGAACATAAGTTCCAGCCAGTGTAGATCGTTGGGTCATTGCGATATGCAAGCCCGACCACCACGTCTAGGTAGCAGCTATCGGTCGGGAAAATATGTAAATAATAGAGACTAATAACCGGTGCTGTTAAGAGGATGATTAATAAACTCATCAATTCTTTTGTACTTCTTTTCCACCTCTAATTGGACTGATTAGCCTTAATTTAACGTTACTGAAGTAAATATACTACTACCAAGTATAAGAAATGTCACAGAATATTTTTTCTCACTTTTTACTTTCGCTTCCTTCTTATCTCCCCAGTCTCTTTTCTACTTTTGACATAACCTTTTTTATATTTTTATTTCTCCTCTCTTGTCCGGTTGATTTTTTCGATGAACCGATTTGTAGAGTATTACCATTGATGAAGTCTAATTCTATGTGTGTATTCACTCTAATCTGACATTTCAGGTCTGATAGAACTTACTGTAGACTAACTCCTGCTAACATTTAAGGCTTTTGAAGTTTAAAAGACATGTACTTATGTCATGTCCTTCGTGTTTTTGTGTATCTGTTTACTGATGATGAGGTGCTTAGTAGGGGTTTTTTGCATAGGTATTAAAGTCTTCAGTAACTATAGTAAGATTTACACACAACAATTATATCTTCAGGAAATTTGTCATTCTGCAAATAAACAACATGCTTAACTCATTTCTCTTGGCTTCTTTGGTTCTCTTCATGTAATGCTTTTTTGTCTTAAATCAAGCAAACTGCGTATTAGTAGTATAAGTGCTCTAGAAGGTCAGCAGTCTATTTCAGTTTAGTGTATTAATTGTTGTTTATTTTTTAAAATTACAGTCCTTCTTTCTTCTTGTCTCTGCACAGCTACTATTCAAAGTTTGTCTGTATAGTAAGTGTCAACTTCTGTTTACCGGTTATTTGTGGCATTTCATTAAACAGATAGTTTAAGAAACTATTAAATAATTGGTATTCTGTTTTATTTTCAGACGTTCGGGCCAGTTGGTTCTGGGCCTAATGCGGTATTTAACAATCCCCGAGCTCAAACTAATTCCGGTTCTAGAATCGTTCATGCACCGGTTACCGATGGCGCGAACCTGGTGAGCAAAGAACAGCCTCAAAATATGACGAGTTTGCCGCCTGGTATAGTGTCAACAAACCTAGCTGGACGACAGTGTGTTGCTAAGTTCGATTTTAATGCTGAGTTTCGGGAAGAAATGTCATTCCGTCGAGGTGATTGTCTACTCATACATGGTGAAGAAGATGAAAACTGGTGGTTCGCTGAGATAATCAGTCCTTCTAGTGGTCAACCATCTCGAGGCTTGATTCCCGCTAATTATGTCGAACTCCTATCGACTAATACATCTAGCTCCGCAGTTTCTAATATGCGTAATAATCCATCAAAAGTTTCACAGCCTTCTGCTCAAGTTGCCCGGGCCAACTGATTTACGTGAATTAACTTCAATATTATTATAATTTATATGGATCCACGCACTATTCCAGTACTCGCTAAATCAATCTAATAGTTAAATTCCTACAGTTCCTGTCTTATTGCTAATTTATTTTTGTGCCTATCACTTCTTTCATGAGTCGCAATGTGATAGTGTGTAAGAGAAAAAATGAATTTGCAGAAATTCAAAGTCCTCGTAATTTTCACTTTGTTTTTATTTTAGCTTGAAGAGAACATAGTCAAATTAACTTCTGTTTAGCGAATTTCAAGTACTCCGCACTTTTAACGCATCTGAACATTAAAAAAAGTAATATGTAGTAAGCTTGTTATTGTGCTGTTGGAAAACATCACCTTGGACACTAGTAAATAGTTCTGAAGTTAATATTTTGTTTTCGTTGTTGGACATACATGGTTGTTCAGATGAAAACAGTGTTCAGCATATTTCACTTGTGTATTTGCAGTTAATAAACCTGGCGACACCACTATTTTCTTATCCTCAGATTCCGATGCTAATGCAAATGCAAATGCATTATTGTTTGGTGGTGATAAGCATTGACGCAATATGCATCGGCTCACCTATAAATGGTAATGATAATGGTACACCAGACATAGAATGTATTGTATTGTATTTTCAATTTCATTTCATTTATAGCTTGTTTTCAGTTGATTGCCAAAAAAAATTCTACAATGATGAGTATACTGTTGACTAAACTAATATCAAAGTTAATTCTTACACAAATGTACTTCTCTTATTATGAGACATATCAATTGTAAGAAACAGTTTTGTTTTTTCTCTCTCTAATCATCTACTTGACTATATTTTACCCTAATGTTGTTATTGATATGAGTAATATTTGTACAAAAATTATTCATTTCCAGTGGGGTATAATATTTGTTGTTTCTAGCCCTTAATATTTGTTGATATATTCTCTGTTGACTATATATATACATATATATATATATATATATATATATATATTCTCTCGTGCCATTTGGTTATATATGTATGTTTTTTTGGGAAAGATAATTATTGATATAAGGAAAACACGTGGGCACTGTGGTCGATAATTATTCATTAGGTTCTTTCGTTTTAATTAGATAGGGTTTATTTACTTCATGTTTAATTCGTTTTCGGTGCTGACACGAAGTACGTATTTGGATTCTTGAGTATTTGTATATCCGATCAACCACTCTTCAGTTAACAAGATACTGTTATGGTTGTTGCTTTCTCGATGTGCTTCCATTCCATTCCATTTAAATCTTTTAACCTATAGAACAACGTAGGACTGTGCATATAGGCACACCAGTTCAAGTTGCCAGGTTTTAAAAAGGAAAAGTAGACAGAAATGTAGCACTACAAATATGAAAACACTTGAGCGTAAGGCAGATAATAATGAAATGAAGGTTAATGAGCATTTTCAAAATCTGGAAGACGACGAGCAGTGAATGCTTTTGTGTCGTGGAAAAGGATTTTAAGGTGACTGACTGAGTGTCATCTTAAAACTCTGTATAAAAGTTGAATATTTCTAGTTGCCACACTTCATAAGCACACAAATGTAGAGGAGAAAAAAGCAAAGGAGCCACAGCGTGTGGAATAAAGAATAAGCACATAGGGATTATTATTATTATTCGCTTAGGTTCCGAGTAAAACACGAGGCTTAGTAGTCGCAGGATCATTGAACTTGGAATTTTAAATAGTCAGTCAAGCTTATCCCCTTATGGTTATCAAAGGAAATGTATTCCCCCTTATTATAAACTGGGAAAACCAATGAATTGCATCAGTCCAATGGGACTACCTCGAGTTCCCACACACTAGCTAACATTTTTGTTAACCTAGTCAATAGTTCATACTATCAAGCGTATCCAACCGTTGATTTTCAGTATCTATGGTACCCAAACCAAATAATATACACCTCAAGTAAACAGTAAACGACTTAACAGGTTGTGCCATATTTTGGTCCAACTGACGAACAAAGGATTAAGTTGTATAAATCAGTATTTACACATGATTTTAGATCGAATTTCCATTTGGCATTCGCATTAAATTCATACAGTAATCTCATATTTCCACCCATGAATATCGCATACAACTACCAGTGTTCACGTGAATACCTAAAAAGATTGAAAACTTTGTAAACTGAATGGGGCTGAATTGAGTGTATTAGCACATATGATATTGGTTGGAGCGCAACGGT
This sequence comes from Trichobilharzia szidati, assembly GCA_944472155.2. Lineage (NCBI taxonomy): Eukaryota > Metazoa > Platyhelminthes > Trematoda > Strigeidida > Schistosomatidae > Trichobilharzia > Trichobilharzia szidati. The sequence continues at coordinate 53,037,483 of OX235279.1, read as the reverse complement.
AAACAGTGATATGGTAAGTCGTAGACAAGAATTCGGACACTGTTAAAATATAATTCCATCTGATATAATAAGCAGTTATACAGTATTATTAAACAGATGACTTTTTGAGCATAACGTATTACACATAATCGTCAACCCAGTAACCACTGGTATAGTAACGTTATTTATTGAGAGATATTGTGCGTGTTGTGATGAGCGTCATCCACTGCATTCGTGCTTATGTTAATCTCCAAAAACTATTGCTTGAAGCATTCAACCAAGGAATCTAAATTTTCCGCAAGCAAGTGGAGCGCTATCAACGCCTAAAGCTTCACAATGCATAAAATAGTCCACGGACACTAGACAAAATGACTCCACTGCTTTACCTATTCTAGCCACTGTTCCTCAAGATGCTGTCCCTACTGCTTCTCTGTTTTTTTTCCTTCTTACATGACTTGCTCATTCTGGCGAAGCCAATTTCTTTAAGTATGCCGGTTACTCAGTCAGATTGTTCCGAAATTCTTAATTTTTTGCCAGCAATTAGTCAGTTGTTCTCGTCAAATTGTCTTAAGCTAAATAGCTCCAAGTGTCAAGTTGTGAATTTCACTTTCAGACACAAGAGCGATTTACATGAACTGGTTCGTCCCCATGATCCTAGTATCATTGATAGCACTGAAGTTGAAACTAAATCGAATGTTAAGTACCTTAGGTTGTGTATTTCCTCTTATCTTTCCTGGTCTCCCCATTTCATGTTGGTTTATGGAAAGATATTTTGTTTAACTTTCTACATAAGGAAGAAAATTAGATTCAATATTGTATACATGCTGAAAATTCCACATGAATCAAAAATACCGTTTGGAATAAAGCTATCAGTAATAATAAAGCAAAGACAGTGGTATGTGCGGAACAAGATAGTACCATCGGTTTCTCATCAGATTCAAACAGAGCAATTTCAACGTACTTACAAAGGTGTAATGATGTCAGTTGACAAGCTCATGGGGTTGTGTTGATGGACAGAGAAGACTAAATTAAAAAGATGGAATCTATTTTAAACGACCCGTTGACGTTTAAGGTTGAAAACTGCAAAAAGTATAAGACTGATTTAATTTAAAAGGGCATTACAAACATTGAGAGAGCTTTTAAAAAGGAATACATTGAAAAAAAATACTTAAAATGGTTTAAAACTTCGACGGTCTCATTTGCCGTGCATGTGTGACCTGCAGAAAACACACAAATGACATATCCGCTTGAGAACTATACTTCCTATGGTTGGTTCGCCTCAGCACAAAGTGGCCTGTTGGCTTGCAGAGGAGATGGAACGTATTTGTCTACGACTAGCTTTGTGCACTGTGAAAGATTCGTCTCATTTCGCTGAAAACCTGAACCACATGTGAACGTTTCCAACAGGTTTTATTTTGCCATTTGACGTAACCTCTTTGTCCACACGGATCCCATATAGTGAAACTGTCGATATTATTTGTAAGTATTTTAGTCTCCCTCTTCTAATGCAGGAATTTAAACGCCCACTACTAATGTGTGCCATGGATGTGCAATCCCAGTTTAACACTACACTTTACCGATATAAGTATAAAACTTGGGCACTGTGGTAGAGTGTAACTCCATTATGGATAAGATTTTATTTTTGATAAATCACACAGTGTTACACAGTAATATTAACTGATGACGTTTCGAGCACAAATTATTGCTCATAATCATATCAATTTACTGACACAAATGAAGGAAAAAGTTGTGTGAGTAACTTGAAATGATTGTGAGCAATAATTTGTGCTCGAAACGTCATCAGTTAATATTACTGTGTAACACTGTGTGATTTATCAAAAATAAAATCTTATCCATAATGGAACTACACTTTACCGTCAAACAGGTGGTGTAACTGTGGGTGGTCCATTAATCCCCGTATTAGCAGATATCTTGTGTGACCTTCATAGAACAAAGCTGAAGCGTGGAATAGACGAAACAACTTCTTGCTGTCTATATTTCTGATGTATGAGAGTCATGCATCCCACTTGTTTGGATTATTCAGTGATGCACATAAAAATCTTGACATCTGCATTCAACGCTTGGAAGATGGTAGACTGCAGGGACTTACTTACCAAAAGCCTACATGAAATGAGCAATACTTAAGTTTCGGTTTCTGTCCAATTAGCATAAAGCGAAAATTATTGAAATTCTGTTTTACGGAGACAGGAAAATGCGCTCTACTGAGAAATCTGAGGAGTAATTCCTAACTCTTGAGGAAATGATGAAAACTAACGGTTGCCCTCATAAATTTATTGGCAAGCACAGAAGATGCTATAGGAGAGAACGGAAGTTGACGTTTACGCAAAGTATGATGTACACAAACGCAAACCCCAACTCCTATAGTATTTGTTCTACTTAGACGATAAACAAATCAAAACCCCCAGGATTATCATCCGAAATAGGAGACATACTTCGAAATCAGAATAGTAGTGTGACAATGATGGCTTGACTAGCTAGGGGTCGTGCACGAACGACCGGATGTAACACGACAGTTTGCCAAATGGTTTGGATGCTTGACCGCCAGTCTTCAGCTTAATGAGTTGACTTAATCAGTGTGCTAAATGGAGAATGTTGTTGGCTAGCAACTTCGGAGAACTGTATACCACTAGAATTTGAATATTTAGATGCAAAATAAATCACAATGGAAAGGGTGCCTCGGTGGCACAGTGGTTAGGACTCTCGCCGACCATGCACATGGTCCGGGGTTCGATCCCCTACCGACGCACACCCGATATCCACGGTTGGCCTGCGAAATTCGGGCTACCGATAAACATGCTGAAAATTCCATACTTGTACTGAAAATACTGAGGAATCAAGCTGTAATAAAAATATAAATATAAGAAATATATAAATACAACTAGATTTCAAAGGGGAAAATACTTCAGGAATAGTCGACAAAAGACGAAATATTTCATTAGCCCAAACCTATTCTGAAGATAAGTTGATTCCCATTTATCGCTCAACATGCTTTTCGGTACATTCAAAGGGCGACAGATACCATTCTTATTGTGTATTCAGAATTATATGTATCAATGGTAGGAGATACAATGGGAGAACAGAAAGAAGAGTATGTGTATCCTTCGATTTCCTGAACATGTTCCAAAAAGCCTATATCCCAAGCGAGAAAACCTGTGATGATTGAGAATTTCTCTTACTGTATTGTTTAAATGCGTACTGTTGGTGTTAATATTTATTATTTTAGGTTAAACCACGGATTGATATCAGTTAGAGTACCATTGAAAACCAGGGGGTACTGGCCAGTTGTTTCGTCCTAGTTTTGCACTTATCGACAGTACGCACCCATTTGATTTCGAATCCAGGAAGTTCCGGTTACAAGGCAAGCTCGTATATCATTCAGCCACTGCGACGTGATTCAATGGCCCATGAATTCTATAATCTACCGATTCGTGATGTTAGCGCTACCACCGACCAATGTCATCGGTGGGACTGCATCCTCACTGCCAACTGGATGGACCACACTGGTCACGACTTCTCACTAGAACTCCAGGTAACTTCTTCCTGTAGCCAGTCACTAGAGAGCATCAGATTCATTTTCAAGAATTTGTTCAGGTTTGACCACGGATTGATAATAGATGCCTACTGCCAATGAATTCCAAACTAGGACGAAACAGCTGTCCAGTACCCCTTGGTTTTCAATGATTCTCTAACTGATATCAATCCGTGGTGTAACCTAAAATAATAAATATTAAACAACCCATTCTAGAAAAATATTTATTATATAAATAACAAACGATTCTGCCAAATACAAAATTCCTAAATTGTGCCCTCTCTGTGTTGTTGTTTGATTTACTGGGATTTAGTCACTGCGAAATACAATTACAAAAAACTACTACAAATCGCTCTCAGTCGTGCTGCTGCCAGACACCTTGTTGATACAGGTCATGTGTGGGACAACTTGAAATTCCAAGTAGAGAATGTATTACAATTCTCCTGGAGTTTTCCAAATTAAGCCCCTAATCCCGATTTATGTGTTTTGAAAGAACCAGCTATCAGTTTTTTCTTGCTTTGGTAGATTAGTGTCTTTGCTGTCCCTTTTATCTGACTTCATAGTCTTCGGCTTCAACCTCTTCCTCAGTGCTATAATGTAATTTTATGTCTTTTGTTTTTATGGCTTGAGTTGGACTCAGTCCGTTGTTACGGAACTTATGAATTACTTATCATTTTATCCACATCCCATCTTTAGTACGCAACTCCTTACCCGTTGTATCCAAACATCTATCATTTTTAACGGTTTTGTTTGTCATGTAAGTGTAATTTTTGAGCACTGTTTACTAATTTTAGAATTATCTCTTGACTGACGTCCCGCGGCCTTTGCAAGTACTTTCAAACTATTCTGTACATCTGTATGCAGCTGATGGTAAACTGTCGTTTTTGCTTCACTTAGCTTCATAAAGTCAATTAAGTGTATGAAGACTAGTTTGCATACAATGTTTATAGAAGATGGCTTGTAATTTTACCTTCACCGGTTGGTATCCTCCTATAAACACTTATTCTCTGTTTTCTATCCTTGAGACGGTCACGAATGGGGTCTCTTATAGCTTTATTGATTCTAGGAATACTTTGAAGAATCAAAAGAGCTAAATGAAAAGCCTTATATGTATATGGTATTACTGGAATGCAAGCATCAGATGCGAAGATTGGTTAAGCAGGAATTACCTGCATGAAAACGTGGTGCTCCTCGGTTGAAAGTCTACTACTCTCAATGCATTGAAGAGTTTGGACTGCGCATCAACAAAACAAAATCTCAAATAGCCAGACAGAGTGTTATCCTGTTCGATCACTAAGTAGTCAACAGTGTAATAAAACCGCTTCTAGAGAAAATCTTGTCGATAAAGACCATTGCGGCCCCGAATTCCAAGAGGAAGCTAAGGCAGTTCCTGGGGAGAGTAGCGTTTTATAGTCAGTTTGTGAAGAACTTCAGCGAGATAGCAGCCTGTTAGTTGAGTTGAAGCTTATTTTGATAAAGTCTCACAGTGTTATACAGTAATATTTACTGATGACGTTTCGAGAAGAATTAATTGCTCATAATCAAGGTACTCACACAACTTTCGGACTTCGTTTATATAATTCCATTATTGTTCATCGCTTGACTTGATTGGTAGTAGTATTTTCCATATTTCCGGTATGAATGATGAGTCATTCCTGTTGCATGTGTTGGGTTTAGACTCGATGAACAAGGATTCAGTAATCAACCTATCTCTCCACCTACCTAGATTACTTTTTAGTATTTTAACCCTCTCTCGAAAACTCATCAATAAATTTTACTGTATAACAATATGAGACTTTATCAAAATAAATTTTACCCATAATGGAATTATACTCTACCACAGTGCACAAGTTTTATTCTTATATCGGTAATACTGCAACAGCAGAAGACAAGGGCCAGGCAACAGATCGTTTATTAAGGAAATCAACACATATTTAGAGATTTTAATGTACATTATTGTAGATTATAGTTAGTAGAAAATACAGTCTTTTGATTGGTTGTTTCTCACAGAAATTTAACCTTGCATCTCTTTGTGGCTGTGTCAGATCATCAATATGCTAACTGTATCCGGCTACGCAAACCTTTGTTCTCATTTTCTCACGACCAATATTGGGGACATAAACATTGACGTCAATTACTGTCTGTCAACTTTGGCTAGCAGCCAGCTCTCACCACAATACCTCAGTCTCTACGCCATGAGATGATACAAAAATGTCAACAGCTAGCGCATATAGGTGTAGCCAGAACAATCGACCTCTTGAGACGAAGTATGTACTGGCCAGGTATGAGAGAAGATATACAAAATATGTGCTGGGATGTCTGCAGCTCCAGTTGATCGAAGGAGATCGGTGCATATAACCGCCTCTATAGTCAGTTCCAGCTACGGTGGTGGGTCCGTATCAGCAGAAATCCAGTCGCAATCAGTACCTTTTGGTGATGATGGAAAACGTTACACGATGGGTGGACGCCGTAATTCAACACATCGTTGCAGATTATGGTGTACGAAACACGATATTGAAAGACCACGATCCTTGTTTTGAAGGCGAAGAATTCACTTCCCGCCTATAACAGCTGGATAGGAAGAAGATCATAACAACGCCATATCATCTTCAGATGGATGGTCTGACAGAGAGAAATAACCGTACACCGAAGGAATGGATGGTGTCGAAGGGAGGTAACTGAGACACACAGCTTCCATTGATTTTGCTAGTGATCGTGCGTCCACTCAGGATGCAACAAAGAAGTCACATATTCAGTTGATGTATGGGAGGAAACCACGACTACCAATACATAACACAACCTGGCCCCTCCACCATGAGTGGAACTTTACGAGGTTGCGAACAGAACGGAAAGACGCCGTCAGGAATGTGAAGCGTAAACGGGAGAAACAATCCATGAAATCAGAACAGAGAGAGAAGGTGCGATGCAGAACCTTTGACGTCGCCGATTAAGTGAATTGCAGAGGAAGAAAGGATGTCGTTAGATGTGGGCCCAGTTCACAGAAACTCCACCCGAATTGGAAAGTACCATACCGTCCAAAGCCTCAGGGTGGTCGGGGGTGGGTGCCTTGCGCTGCGGGTTGGCCACCCCTCCGCACACCTCTTGAAATGCTCCCATATGACCGGGAGTCTTACATAGCCTCTCCTGAGGAAGTCCTACTCACTGCCTTCACGTGGCGGAGGTGTTTTTCACCAAAGTGAGAGGGCAAAAGCGGATGCCCGGCGCTCTTCACCGGGTTGACTGTCCATTGGATGACAGTCTAGGGGAGATGGCTAAACCCTGATTCCAAACCTCCAACGACTGGCGTATGAAGCTCACTGGAGCTCACCGGCAGACGTATGGACAAAGGGCTTGTTGGATGTCCTGGATGTCTGGCCCCATTCAAAAAGGCGTATGAACCGAACTCCGGTCACCGGCTGCCAATGGATAGTGGACTCCCTACTCCACTCCTACTGCCTTGTAGGTCACACTTGGTTGTGTAAAGGCTAGAGCTGCACTCTCAAACAAAAGGCCGAGCGATTCTGGGGACATCACTCGTACCAAATTCCCATGAAACTTCATGAACTCTCTTATGATTCGAGATGTTCATGAAGCCGGCTCATCCTCCCGTAGGAGATAGCCGCAGTAAAAAAAAAAAAAAAAATACATTGTCACCGACCTATGTGATCCCGCTTATACCACCGAAAGGGGAAGTAGGCAGAAGCGGATTAACATCAGCTAACTGCAAAAATAGGTTTGGTGGGATTAGGAAGCCGGGGCCAGGGTATAACTGGAAGGGGTAGAACCGAGAAGGTCGGAACGGCTTCATTTGAATCTATTTGATTGGGGGACGACTGTACGTGAGCTACTGATGAGATTTATCAGTAGTATATATGTAAAGAGATGTTCATCGGCGTAGATACATAGGATACGTGAAAGGAACACAAAATGAAGGCCAGAAGTAGCACAACACAGAAGGTCTGTGCAAATGGTTGTTTGAAGATAAGGTGTCATCAATTTCGCTATATAGAAATACCAAATTCCAAATAAATATCCCTTTATCAAATCTTACTCTTCTACTGTTACAGTGGCAACCTTCCAGTATTTTTATTTGGTGTCTTATCCGAGCTAAATAAAAAATCATCCACCTGAACTACAAATCTTCTTTATTACTCTTACACTAGTTCGGTAAAATTCAGGACATCTTATCTGTGAGATCAACGGGTCGGCGGTCAACATCCTTATATCCGTGAAAATATGAGACTCTGTTGAATTGCCTCTGAGTCATCGGTATACCTTCTTTTTCAATAGGTCCTTACTCTCTTCTACACAAGATAACCTAGTTCGTAAGGACGAGATAGTTAGTGAGTAATACAGCATTTAAAAACCGCTTTCAAAAAAATAATAGAACGATAAAACGACTGAGTTTGAAGTATATAATAGTCAGACCCTATAGCTAGGCTACTATATATATACACATATATATATTCATTCCTTCCCGTTCCCAGTGGAACATAGGGCTTCAAGCTAGAGGCTTGAAGTTTCTGTAGTAGTGTTTATTTTTACAGGATGGGGTTGCTAGCCTCATGCCCAACCTTCCCTCTTCACCAGCTTTTTAGTTCTGGCTTAGCGACGTAAAGGGGTGCGCCGGCCGGGGTTCGAACCCCGGACCATATGCATGGTCGGTGAGCGTCCTAACCACTATGCCACCGACGCACTATGTATATATATATATATGTATATATATACATATAGAGAGAGAAAGAGAGAGATGGACAGACAGCCGTGAGTTGTAATATACGGAATGTAATTTAACATTGTCAGTTTCGACCACTTTCGAGATTATAATCAACAGAACACATATTACCATTACATTTGCCAAGAAGTATTCATCAATATTCGAAAAGTACTAAATACTTAATAGGTGGAAAATAGTTAGCTAAACGACCACACTTTGAATCATCGTTTCCTCAAACGCAATTGCCTACCATCATGGTATTACAATTTATGTATTACTGCAAGCATTCACTAAAAGAGGTTCTCGTCCCTATCATATTCCAATGCTTTATTATTGGATACTTATGCAATGAAATGCTCATTTTGCAGTGGATTTTATTAATGTTGATAAGTGTATATGTGTGAAGAAATCACAAGCCATTGAAGGTCAAAGGTCTTAAACAAATCGAGGAAGGAGCAAGGGAGAAATAATGACACAAGTTTTAAGAATTAACAAGGAAGATCAAAAAAGAGTACCTCTAATCTTTAATTTATAACTAGCTATCTCTATTTCAGTTTCTTAAGGTGACTGTTTGAAAGGGACAAGAACTATTGCATAGTTGGTTTATTTCAAATTTTTAATAAAAACAGCCCACAATGACAAATTGTTTTATGGTGACGAGTAATCAGAGTAAAAAGAAAAGAAGGACTGTGAGGAAGCCAAAGAGGAATTTAAGTGGAAATGAATTTGTCAAAGGCGACATAAGACTACATTTCACTTAGATTGAGGAGATGGTCTGTTGGACATATCCCATGTGTTGCTACACGATTGTCCAGTTTCCACCTAAAGCTTTCCAGGGAAGGCATAGTAGCCGAGAGTTTGAGGGAAAGCAGATTTGGAGAGAAAAGAATTGAGGACGCACTCCCCTTCTTGCTTTCGAACCCATTAAAGTTTTTTGTTTGATACAAAGGATTCGGTAGTGATCTAATAGCATGATTCCTGTGTTTGGTTAATTCTGTTCATCTGTAATCTTATAATTGGTGATTAGGTCACCTCTAAGCAAGCAGCAGTCGAGTGTATAGCAGCAAAACTCCCGCGACTGCGGGAATCGTGAATGCACGAAGCAAGTTGGTGGCGCCTTTCTTGAACCCTTTCAGATTCTTCTGAAGAAATCAGCACAGACATATGCATTATATGTGCGGATGCGATGTACTTGCAATATCAAAGGATTACTTATTGGAATTAGCCGTGGAAATTAAATTTAATTCCTGTATGATAAACATATTTTTCACTGTGTCAGCTTTCATTCTGTAACACTAGCAAAAGTTACTTGGTCGCTAATTCAGCGTTATAAGGCGAAAGTAACAAAATAAAAGGGGGTGTAGCAGTAATAAATTTTTTTTCCTTCACGTTCCCCAGTGGAAAATAGGGCTTCAAGCTAGTGGCTTGAAGTTTCTGTAGCAATGTTTATTTTACAGGATGGGGTTGCTAGCCTCATGCCCAACCTTTCCTCTTCACCAGCATTATTTCTGGCTTAGCGAGGTAAAGGAATGCGTCGGTCGGGGATCGAACCGCGGACCATGTGCATGGTCGGCGAGCGTCCTAACCGCTATGCCACCGACGCACTATAGCAGTAATAAATTATCTAAAATTAATCTAAGCGTAGAACTTGGGCACTGTGGTGGAATGTAACTCCATATTAGATAAACTAATTTAATACGGAATTCGCTAAAAATATTAGCCATGGCATACATCACTAAACATCGGATGCTGACCATCACTATTTTAGTCAACTTGTTTTGCTGAAGGCTCACGGTCAAGCATCCATGTCATTTGGCACGCCGTCGTGTTACGCTCATTTGTGCACGATCCCTAGTTGGTTAAGCAATCAGCCTCTCACTATGATTTGGTCCCGAAATATAACTCATAATGTGGAGGATCAATTCTGGTGTTTTGTTTTGCCTTCTATCTAGGCGGAACGAATACTATATGAGGTGTGGGTATTAGATCTTGCGTTAGTATACGTTGTGTTATCGTGAAGTTCAACACCTTCAGCCTCTAAACTGGTGAGCTATATCGCGAATTTCATCTCTGGTAAACACCCAAACAAATCCGGTGAGTTCGTTCCATTTTGTATTTGTTCTTCCACTATTTTTGAAATATATACTTCTCCAAGAGTGATCATACACCTAAACTCATCCGTATCTGACCAACTAGCAACACTTTAGCTCGTGCCATTTTGGTCAGACAATGTGGAAGTATGGCTTCCGATAGCCGAATCTGATTTCAGCGAACATGGGATCACTGACCAACAATCACAGTTCCAAGCAGTTATCCACGCTCTACCGCGGGAATTAAGCAAATACGTTGCTGTGCAACCCGTATGAGTTGCTTAAAGCAACCCTCCTAAGGAGAAACAAAACAGCAGCCTCCTAAAGAAGTATTTCGTAATGTCGAGTGAGGCGATCAATCGGTTGAGAACATAGTAACACGAATGCGGGAAGTTATTCGCCAGCGTCAGTTCGATGAGGCATTCTTTAGAGAGCTTATCTAAATTGCCACAATTAGTACAGGCTGTGCTTGTGACACTCCAGGGTGTTTATGTAAACAATTTAGCTACTTCTACTGATAAAATTCTACAAATAACACAACGGCTAGTCACGGAAATATGTTTTGTTGCTAAACAGTCTTCGAATAATGACACCGCGATGATAGAGTTATGCCATTCCGTTAAGTAACTACTTAGGTCAAATAATCCCCGTAATTTCTCCTGCCGTCCTCCGAATTTCCCTCAACGGCGAAACACACGTGGTCGGTCAAAATCCAAGCCACATTCACTTAAAAACCCTGACTGGTGTAGGTATTACAGTATCTATCGCCAAGAAGCGAGATGTTGCCAAAATGTTGCACTACTAGGTCGTTAAAGCCATCACCTATGTAGGACACAGCTTATCACTGGTTTAGAAGAAGGCGGTCTATGATCCATTTTTTAGGCCGATTGTTAAAAATTACTTGGAACTTAATTGACCGATGCATAACCGGCAATGCTATGCATTACAACCTCAGAACAACCCGTAACATGCGAAACACGACACTTGAAATTGGCATTCGAAAAGTTACGCCAACAATAATATCCAAAAGTGTCAGATAGGAGTAAAATCACTAGACTTTACCGGCCACACCGTTGATTTGCAAGGATATCCGCCCACTGGTTAGTAAAGTTGAGGCGATACTGAACTTTTTGGAGCCGAATACGGTGAAAAATCTTCGCACTTTTGATGGCATCGTAAGTTATTACCGACGATTTATTCCTAACTGTGCCTCCTTGATTCAGCCACTAACAGACGTCCTTCTAGAGGATAACAAGTCCATCGAACTTGACGCATTCGCTAAAAATGCTTTCATTCAGTTTAAAAAAGCTATAGCGGATGCTACCCTTCTTAAGTATCAGGTTCCAGCGGCACCTCTGAGTATCTCATTTGATGCGTCAGACACTGCAGTCGGCGCAGTTCTGAGACAACTAGTCGATAGAGAATGGCAACTGCTTGCCTTTTTCTTGAGAGGCCTACAACTAGCAGAAACCAAAAGAATTACTGGTCATGTACTGTGCTATACACTACCTCCGACATTCACTGACCACAAACTCCTCACGTACTCTCTGAACTCAACTTCAGATAAGTATTCGCCGAGAGAATCGCGACAACTGCACTATGTTTCACAGTTTACATAGGATATTCGCCATGTACTCGGAGTGAACAACACTGTAGCAGCTGCAGCTCCCTCACCCAAATAGATGGCACAGACCTTGTAGAACTGGCTCGTCTTCAAAAAGAATGTAGCGAGCTCCAACATGAACTGTCGAAAACAACTCTGTAATTAGCTGAGAAACCCTTGGGTAAAGAAGAGTCACTACTCTGTGTGATATTTCCACAAGTACTCCTCGTCCCATCGTGCCTAAAAGTCATCACCGTAACGTCTTCAATACGTTGCATGGCTTATCCCACCCACGTACTCAAATTACCGTCAATCAAGCTCGTAACTGGTCGGTCACGTTGGCCTGGTATTAATAAAGAAGTAAGGGAATGGGCTCACACGTGCTTAGCTTGCTAAAACTGCAAAGTAGTAAGACACACCAGAAGCTATTTTGACGCCTTTCTCATTCCGGATGCTCATTTCGAATACGTTCATGCAGATTTGGTTGAACCCCTTTCAGAATCTCATCGATACACCGATACCTTAACATGCGTCGACCATTTCACACCCCTCAAGGATGTATCAGCTGAAACAGTCGCATGCGACTTCGCCGAACGATGTGTCGCAAGTCTTGGATGCCCATCCTGCATAACAACTGATCGCTGGTGGCAATTCGAGAGTGGCTTATTCTTAGTCTTGACTAAAAACCTAGGTTGTATGCGTTTTAGAAAAACAACCTACCATCCTCAAATAAATGGCTTGGTAGAACGTTCACACTGACAGTTTAAGACTGGGTTACCAGCCGCAAACAATGTACATTTGACTGAATCACTGCCATTGGTTCTCCTAGGCGTACGAAATGCCGTGAAAGCTGATGCTGGTTGTACTGCTGCCGAGCTAGTATATGGCACGACACTACGGCTGCCAGGTGATTTTGTTTCTCCCTCTAGCTTCCCACCAGCGGTAGATCACGCCTCATATGTCAGCAGGCTTACAAACTCAATGCGTCCAATTAAACCTGCTTCCCTTCGACCACAGTCCGCAGACGTCTTTGTTCACCCGTGTTTGAAAACTTCTTCACATGTATTTGTTCGTTGTGACTCTGTGCGTCGCCCTCTGGAACCCCCACAGGACGGACTATATAAAGTCATTAAACGTATGGATAATTTCTTCGTCCTGTAACAACAGAAGACAAGGGCCAGACAACAGATCGTTTATTAAAGAAATCAACACATATTTATATATTTTCATGTATATTATTATAGATTATTTAAGCAAACAAACACAGTCCTCTGATTGGTTGTTTCTCACTGAAAGTTAATCTCTCATATCTTTGTGACTGTTTCTTGAATGTCAGATCATCTATATGCTAACTATATCCGACTATGCAAAGTCTTTGTTCTCATTTTTCTCACGACCAATATTGGGGACATAAACATTGTCGTAAATTACTGTCTACCAATTTGGTTAGCAGCCAGCTCTCACCACAGTCTTAGACAAAAAGGCCGCGAAGACTATGCTAGCATCGATCGTCTGAAACCAGCCTACTTAGAAGGCAATTCAATGAGCTTAGAATTAAGGAATCCCAATAATACACAAGTAACTGGATATCCTTTAGTCCTCGAAGAAATCACTAGCATGGCGAAAGCCACCAAATTTTCTATCGAGCCTTTAAAGAAAACGCGTTCTGGACAAAACATGATATTCCTGGAACATCTTCACACTTATGTCACATAACCAAGTGATGCGATCCACCCAATTTTTATTCGCCTGTCGTATTTTTTTCGGCAGCCTGTCGACAGCTGTAATTTCGTGTGCACGCGAGTGAGATAAACAAGTGATTTACTCCCTTGTGATGACTGGACTTATTCGCCACGTTGGTTGAAATTTCGCTTGGTAAATATTTTGTCAATAAGTTTTAATAAAACTTTGTTATGTGTTTTCTGGATTAATAGAAATTCTCATTTTCTGACAAGCCAAGTTGGTGTCCGCGTCATGTGATCTGACTGTGAATCACTCTAAGCACATTGGTTGCAATGATTAGTGTTTCAACTGGACTGTGTCAAAATATTGCCATAATGAGCAAGATCGGATGGTTGGAGGGTAATGTCATTTACACAAATAGTCTACTTTATGTAGAAGCTGAACCTTTCGACGTAGTGCCATTCAATGAAGACTCCACGTCTCAGGATATCAATGTAGCCTATTTTCATGTGAAGAACAGCACTATTTGACAAAAGATGCTATCAGTACACGAAAATCACCTATAAACACTCACAGAACCTTCTGTGGGAACAGAAGTTATAATATAGGTGTGTCTCTCACCTTATGTGTGTTGGGAAGGGAATTATCCTAAGTTGAAACATTATTTCTATGTGGATTTAATATATGTTTGCACTGATTGGTGCAGTGTAATATGGGTTTTGTGGAGACGTATGGGTTGAGACGTATGTACCTTTTATCTCATGGCTGTAGTTTCCAAAATATGAGAATGTAATTTCCGTAGGACTCACAATGCCATGTTCACGAGACATTGCTGAGTTTGTGGATTAATTACCAAGTTAATTATTTGCAATTCTTCCTTTAATGTAAACGTATCTAGTGTGAGGTTGATCTGCAAGTAATCTTAATGAAAGAATGACACCTCAACAGTATTGATGTTTCAGAGGTTGTCTCGAAGTTTGAAGAATACTGAAAAACATGTGAGGTTTGTTTATGTATATAGCGTCAATATAAAAACTAGCTGTAGACCACAAATACTTTTATTTGCATGGGAATTTTACTTAGTATTAAGGGAGTCAATTTATTCATATTGTATACTATATGTAGAATTACCTTTTATAACTTCATATTGTTTTCAGGTATATGGAGGTTGTCGAATATGAAATCAGCGGAAATGTCAATCGGTCAAACTAACACTAATACCCTACATCAGAATTTTCTTTTGTAAATTAATGAAGTGTTTAATATACTCTTAGTTTCTACTTATTCTGGACTTCTGCAATGAGTCGCTTTTGTAATATGTGAATTCGGATTAATGCATGTTAAGCTTAGTTGGTGGGATGGATATTTACTGTAGTATTATGAGAGTGTTACCTTAGTCATTCATAGGATTTTGCGCATGTTTCTATACAATAGCATATCACAAAACCTAAGTAGGAATTAGCAAGTTGAATGATAATTCTGTACTGTTCGATACGCTAAAGTTGCCTTATTTAGCCAGTTGCAAGTCTGTATACTGATAAACGCCAAGTCTGTAGTGCAAGTAAATGTGGTTGATAGCTACTTCATGAATCTGTTAACATGCAGTGACCTAATCAGTTAGACTGTTTACTTGGCGATGAGCTAAGAAACAATTTTTAGTTATCTCCAATATGCCACTGAATCATGTGGTACTATACACCATACATACATCAACAACTGCAAGATTCGCATATCTACTTTATGGATATTAAATAACTTTTATGCATCTAATTAAAACCAGTATTCCCTGTTCATTTGATGCGTGTACTCTAAACAAGTCTTTCATACATTCTCCCATAAATGCCAAACTTTCTAGTGTCACAAGTGTTAATGAAACGTGCTTCTCTGGTTTCAATAAAAGTGGCTGGTTGGCTGGATTCAACATAGAACTTGGCACCGAAGTGCAGCAGTTCGAGTTGCCATGTTCCAAATAGCACGCAAAGGTAGACAAGAAGATGAGTGAAGAGAAACAATAGAGTTTTGACAAGTATACGAGTGAAACAGAATGAGTAATGGTAGAAAGGAATATGAAAGATTACAGAGACTGAATACATCTGCGCCATTGACAACGATTTTGAGCCATGTCACCTATTTTCTCCAGCCAATTGATTCTTAGAGTCCCGACGGCCCCAACCCGGAAGCCTGCATCTCCCTTCCTGACTCAGTTTAACTGTCAAGGATTTCATGGATTGATATCATGTTTTTGTTTGGCTACCGCTTACTCTTTTCCAACCTGCACCTATATCAGCTAGTAATGCCCGTCGATGGAGGCGATGGTTAGGCATGCGCAGCACGTGACCTAGTCATCTCAATCTATGTAACTTTATAGCCTCTTCGATTGATTTTCCCTCTTTGCCCAACACTACGCCTAACGTCAACATTACTTACCTTATTATACCACCTAACGCGAGAAAGAGATCGTAAACATCTGTGGTCAAAAACAGACAATCTCTTCATGTCTTCCACCCTCAATGGCCACGTCTCACTACCATAGAGAAGGACGGAGCGAACTGCTGAGCAGTACACACGTCCCTTGGTTGATAGCCGAATGTCACGCCTACGCCAGAGATGGTGTAAGTTAGCGAAAGCAGCCCGAGCTTTTTGAATCCGTGATGAGATTTCGTCACCAATCAATCCGTTGGTGCTGATACAACTTCCCAAATAGGTGAAGTGGTCAACATGTTCTATCACTTCACTCCCTATCACTAAGCTAGGAGTTGACGTAGTCCAGTCCTGTAGCAGCATCTTACATTTTACAGGGGAGAATCGCATGCCAAACATACGAAGATTGCTGCTCAAGGTGTTCAGAAGACTCTGCATTTTGTCAGCATCCTCCCTTAACAGGACTATGTAATCTGCATATTCTAAGTCCATAAGACTATTCCCTGGTAACAAGTCGATTCCTAAGTCGTTAAGTTCAGTTAAGGATACTTCCATTAGCATATTTATGATGAAGTTAAAGAGAAAAGGAGAAAGTGGACATCCTTGACGGACACCACTGGTTGTTATCAATTCAGATGACAATGCCCCATAAGCCCTTACACGGCTACGTGAGTTCGAGTAGAGTGCCTTGATTAGTGCAATGTACTTTCTTGGCACTCCTTTCACAGTCAAACATTGCCATAGAACCTCTCGATCCACGGAGTCGAAGGCCGCCTTCAAGTCAAGAAATATGGCAATTGTTGGACGCCTAAAAGTGTGCCTATGTTCTAGGATCTGTCGGAGAGTGAAGATATAATCTATGAACCCTCTACCTGGCCTAAAGCCTGTTTGATTATCTCTCCTTTGCTCCTCCCGAGTTCTGCTTAGTCTGTTCATGATTACTGAGCCTAGGATTTTAGAAACTATGTTCGTTAGGCTAGTCCCCCTATGATTATCACATGAGGACTTGTCTCCCTTCTTGAATACTGGTATGATAAGTGACTTACCCCAGTCTGATGGAACCGTCTCTGATTCCCAGACGTTACCTAGTACCTTAGTTAAACTGTATACTGGAATGTCACCCCCATATTTAAACACCTCCGGAATAATCCCGTTAGGTCCTCCCGCTTTGCCTAGGTTCAAATTACAGATAGCTTTGGTGACCTCACTTGCAGACGGCGAACCAGTGTCTATATCCCGTTCGGGTGTGTGCTGGATGGCGGGGAGGCTCAGTGTGGCTGTAGGCAAGTTAAATTGTTCCTCAAAGTGTTCTTTCCAGAGTTCAAGGCATCTATCCTGAGAGCTAATAAAGGAGCCATTTTTCTCAGAAATAGTCTCACTTATGATTTGCCTTCTCCCACCCGTTTCCCTGATGAGTCTAAAGAGTTGCCTATCGCCGATGCTTTTTCCATCTCTTTCGCCTTTGTCAACCACCACTGTTCACGGTCCTTGCGGAGACTTTTTGTACGTTTCCTTTTGTGCAGCTTTCGCTCCTCATTGAATTCGGAGCTCGCCGGAATAAGTCTTCCAACATCTATCAGTTCGGATGAGGCAGTCGAAATCCAGTGGTTTTTACTCACCTTTGGATTTACCTTATTCACAGCTTGTACAGCTGTATCTATGGCTGACTGAATATTATTCCAGGCTTCTTCAGGGTGAGCGCAGCTGTCGAACTCAGATATGTGTATAGCTAGTTCTTCCTCAAATAGGGACCTAGTTTCCTGGTCGAGCTGGGGACGTGATGGTTTTTAGCGCCAGCTGTTTTCTACGTCCGTTCAGTCGTAAGTACACACGAGCGCGGACCAGTGCGTGATCGGTATCTACACACGTGTTCCAGAAGTAGCGATAATCTCCTACCGACCCACGCCAACGATAGCTTATTGCTATGTCGTTTATTTGTGTCCAGCGTTGGTTTGATGATGGAGGTCGCCAGGTCAAACAGTGTCTCTCTTTGTGTTTGAAGTTAATGCTTACAAGAAACAAATGATTATCTGAACAAAACTGTAGGAGACGGTCAGCGTTGTCAGTTCGCTGGCACAGAATTCCGTATGTGCCACCGACATTCTTCTCAGATTGACACAATTTCCCTACTTGAGCATTAAAGTCACCAGCTAAAACGACTATATCTGAGCGTTTAGCCTTTCACAACAAACTAGACAGCTTTTGGTAGAACTCATCCTTCGTTTCATCCTAACTGCAGTCAGTGGGGGCGTAGGTGTGGGGATTACGAAAAGGCATCAGCGAGTAGTGCAGTCCTTTCTCCTTTTCACTGATCCGTTCAAACGGACAGCACACATTCGGCTATCTACCGGGATCCAGTCAAGTAATGTCTCTTCTGCCCTAGTACTCAAAGCTATCCCTAGACCAGCTAATCCTCGTGAGCCAGCTGTGGGATCTCCTGACACCCTCAAGGTGAATTTTGCAGATTCATCCTGTTGGCCAGGTGGGGTTAGGTGAATAACCACACTTGGGTCTTGTATGTGTGTTTCTGAAACACAACATACATCAATGGCTCGGGATGCCAGAGTCTTGGCTAGTGATGCTTGTTGTCCTATTTGGCAGAGTGTCCCAACATTAAATGCTCCTATATGAAATTAGTGGCGTGGCTTTAGGAGACTATTGGTGGTTGTTTTTTGACTTCCGTCGATTTCAGTGCACACAGAGTGAAGAAGAAGTGAAGAGCAATCAAGTAGAGGAGTTGCATTAGTAGAAGGAAGGCAAGATAATAGAAATGAAGATGAAGACAAAGATGAGTGAGGATTAGAGAGGTTTCGTGTGCATTTCGGATTGTGAGGGCGATTGTTACTTCCCGGCTGCCCACACCGTGGAAGGTGGTTGCGTGACCGCAGAGCCCAGGGGACAAGTGCTTGAGGCCGGTCACAAGCGGCCTGCTTTTGTTTGTTCTTTTTCATTTGGTGTTTTTCAGTGGCATATTTATCACTTCTGCCCTGTGACACGGCAGCAGGAAGCGCGTTCGTTGTTAATCAGGGCCCCAACCGATCCGGCATGATATTTTGTGATTTACTTTGAGTCATAGCATTGGGTTGGGTAACTGCTTTTTGTCTAACCGCTATCCAAACAACCTTTCTGACATAAGTTCCAGCCAGTATAGCTTGTTGGGTCATTGCGGTGTTCAAGCCCGACCACCACGTCAAGGTAGCAGCTTTCAATACAAGTGACTTCTAAAATGTCTCCAGCCTCTGAACCATTCTTTTAGGCTAGGTTCAAATGGTTTGCCCAGCCTTATCCTTAAAAAGCGTGTAGATATCCTGTGTTATCCTCTCATGGACATATTTAACGAATCTTTTTCCAGAAATGTCGTGCCAGCTGTTTGGAAGGACATTAAAATTGTACATATACCCAAGTCATCTAATATAACATGTATTAAATTTAGAACTTTTGCCACTACCTCTCCTTTAGCAAAAACTATGGAAAAGTTACTCTTAATCTTCAACCTTCACTTAAAGCATTTAATGATTCCAAACAATTCGCCTATAAACACAGGAGAATTACTTTAGATGCAGCTGCAGTCTTGCATCATAACACTTTCTCTAGTTTAGATAAAGGGGCTAAATTTGTTTTCTGCACCTTCCTGGATTACGTATCTGCTTTCGAATCAGTACCTAGGGATATTTTGTTAAATAAGCTTGCTGAAACTGAGCGTCGGGTTTTCAAATGGCTGCATTCTTATTTCTCAGGAAGAAAGTAGTACACTGTATACCACATGCAAGCAGAATGTTTATGAGCTAGGCATGCAAATCAAAGTAAATGCTTGGATGGTACATTCATTATATATAAAACTAACTCGTATGTGAGAACTACGATTTGACCAGTTATACAACGTTTAATATATTTAGACACAATTAACGTACTCTGCTTACTTCCATGATGCATTACGTAAAGCTACCTTAATATAGTTTCCGCTGAAGGTAATTTCCTACAGCTACTACCTCAGTGGGCAACTTAACGTTATCTTTGAATAACAGAGTAAAAGTGGACATCCTGAAAACTTTCTTGGTAAAAAGATCGTCTCCTAGTCGAGAAAGTAGTTATATCCTAATCTCGCCGAAAGCGTTTAGAGGTATTTATCCTATCACCTCAAATGACTCACTATTTGCAGTCACTTAAGAAGTAAAAATAAATTTACCGAAGACAGTATGCTTATGGTTTCTGGATGTTGTAATGCACCCTGAGGAAAAAGCTATATACACAGGGTTATAACAACTAGACGCGTGATTATAATCCGAAGCATAGCGACTACGGTACTCAGTCACAGAACACACTACTTTCTTATCTGTTCGTCTAATCATGTGAACAAATTTTTCGCCAAGAAAGAGAAGACTACAGGTTCAAGGAAAATTTATTTGAAGTTTTCTTACAAATCATGGACATCCCGTAATTATACCCATCGAGAAATTACAAACATCCAAAAAGTAAGAATCTGATTATTTGAACTGAAGCAAGCAATTTGCTTTCAGTAAATGTTTTCATACCGAATAATAATCGGGTTAACAGCTTGCTGTAACTTCAAGAAAACAACCGATTGTAGACCACAACCCGAAACGTTATTCTTGCTAATTAAAGTCTTACCTTTAAATGGGATAGTTCGTCCACTCACTAGATCATTGTATGTTAACGGCTTTTTAAATCCTTTTGCAACATAATGAGTAGCTGTTAACACTGGCTTTACTACGGACAATTCTTGTATTTGGATATTTAGGTATTAATAACCATAGGTAAGACTTACCCTTTAGAGGTTTCTAACTGCTTTCCCGTTTCTTTTTGTTCCCGAAAATACATACAGGCACAACAGATTCACACTTCTTATGTGGCTAAAACTTGTTTGATTTAGATTCCCTTACAATATATCAGGTGTTTGTTAACTATCAATGGACACGCTGATGGTGTACTCACTTCGAAAAGCTTCAAAGCTTTTTCAACTTCAAACCAGGTCCTGAATTCTCAAGGTTTATTATGCTCTTTGAAAAGCTTGCTAATATCAACTCTGATCGTGCTCTCTTCACCAGATTCACTCGTAGATTGTTGCATGCTGCAAGCATGAACGTGAAAGACATTGTTTTTTCCAGATTCCTACATATTAATTAACCAATTGAGCCAGCGACAATGACGGCAACCAGTAAATGAACTGGAAACAACAGCTTCTGCCACCCTAAAGTGTTCACGTGCGTGTTTTCCAAATTTTCTACACAGTATTATTTCAAAACGGCTGACAAACAACCAAAACACTGAAACCGCACATGAAAAAATTACAATGAAATGAATGAACTCACCTGGTGGTACAAACTTTCGAAACAAAAAAAAACTAATTTTAACAGCAATGGAAACAAAAGTGAGGTGAGACGTGACATTTGTGAACAATGTGCATCAAGATAAGCTGTGAATAACTGCAGGATGAACGTTGAAACCAATGTGTAAACGAAAGGTTACGGAACGGCTGTCCAACATAGCCGACTGACATGGACGAAAGTGTACTCCAGGTGTCTAACGCTTCAGATGACCTTCAATTTACGGGATAATTTCAGTCGTTTTATGCGCAAGATGTGACCATACTTCCTTTGGCTCAATCCTAACACCTCTGTGGTTCCTGAGTTTTATGAAAAGGTGTTTGGCTGTTTCTCGCAACACACAGCCACTCTAATCGGTTATTGTGTGTGATAATATTCGACCGAAATTGAGCTGGAGCTATTTTTGGGATAATATGGCTATATTATGATCTTATCCTTACTGTATGACCTAGCGATTTTGAGTTTGTAGCATCGCTGTCCTCTGATGTTGCCAGAAAGCTCCAAGATTGATTTCGCAATATCAGATTTTATCACCCATTTTACTTTCTGTTTTATGTCACCCTCAGCAAACACCCCTCAGGATATACAGGAATTCCAATTTTTATGCCTCGAGTAGTGATATTTCAGGTGTCGAGAGACGTGGTGATCGAAGTAATAGAGAAACACTAGCTGTTGAGACTCCACACAGGTCTATTCATGTGGATAGCCATGGACACCGTTACAAGTCCAGCACGTACTTCTCATAGTCTTCGAGATTTACCAGTTCCGGTATGTCATGCCTGACCTCCGTATGGGCTTAACTTTATCTTGTTTCCGGCATGTCTCCCTTACAATAACTAATGATATTACAAGTTCCAGTCTGATAGTAATGACCAGTGTTCGTCGCCAAAATGTAAATGGTTTCCCACCATCCGTTGAATTTGAAGTAATTTTCAGTGATTGTGGTCACCCAGTGGGAATCTGCATTAAACAACATCGCTCTGCTGCTGATAGAATGAATTCTTATTTAACGGCAGACTACCACTGCGAACAGGTACGCTGATTTTGATGAGCTACTGCTTTCACTTATTTGTCCGACCTGGTGGACAAGCTTTTTAGAGCTCTGGGAAGCTGCTCTACTTACCCACTAACAAGTAGAAGTTTCCATCCATACCCTATCAGTTCTTATTTATGTCACTCACATCAGCCAAAGAAGGTCTAGGATGTGGAAAGAGTAGGTGAGCATTAGTTGCAAAGTCGAACCGTTTCCTATGGTGTTTTTCTAACTCTATCATTTGTTGTCTGGTTATGCATTATGTGGAACCCCAGTTGCTGGCACAACTGCAGTCCATTTTTTCAGTTTTGGCCTAGCGTTGTGGCACGTGCAGTGCCTGGGAGTATAGCAGTGTTAGACTCATAGTGCTGTTATCCAGATCTTCTGGTGTGGAGTCGTCCAGGTGGGTTACTAGAGTTCCGTAGATTTCGAGGACGCCAACCATGGGTAGACTGATTTGAAGGAAGAAAGTTATGATCACTCATCCGATGATTGGAACTGCGAAGACTTAGTAAGTATTAAAAAGGTGGATATTCGACTCCCACCTGCTTCACTTTGCCACGGTCAAACGAAAAACCTTTTAGATGATATTTATGTAATCTGCTATTCTGATTTTGACACAAGCGGCAAGATGAGCAAGTTTTCACCAAACAAAAGCTGCGTCGGTGGCACAGTGGTTAGGACTCTCACCGACCATGCACATGGTCCGGGATTCGATCCCCTGCCGACGCACACCCGATATCTATGGTCGGCCTGCAAAATTTGGGCTACCGATGTCCATGCTGAAAATTCCATACTTGTACTGAAAATACGGTGTGGCATCAAACTGTAATGGATTTCACTAGACGGACACATCAAAAACCAGATAGACTTCATTTCAATCTCAAGGAAGTGGAGACGGAGCCTACTAGACACAAGATCGAGGAGAGAAGCAGATGTGGGCTCAGACCAATATCTAGTACAAGGGACTTTCAAGGTGAAGCTGAAAGCTTCGAGGATAGCTGCGGATAGGCCACAATGCAAGTTCGACACGCAAAAACTGAAGGAAACAGCCACAAAGGACACTTTAACCGCAACTGCCAGAGCAAAGCAGGAAACACTACGTGGCACCACTGAGGAATCACCCGTGGAAGACCATTGGAACTCTCTGAAGGTAATTTCCAACGAAACGTGCTCAACGGTTTTAGGAAGAAAGAAGAAACAAGACAAGGAACGGCTCTCAACAGACACTTGGAAACTAATAGAGGAGAGGAGAAAGGTGAAAGAAAAAATGATTCAATGCAAAGATGGACAAGAGAAAGAGACGCTGAACTCAACTTACACAGCACTGGACAAAGAAGTGAAGAAGAGTGCCAGGAAGGACAAAAGACAATTCTACGACAACCTGGCTACTGAAGCTGAGAAGGCAGCAGGCAAAAGGGACCTGAGGACACTATATCAGATAACCAAGTCTCTATCCGGGAAGAGATCAACACAAGTGAAACCTATAAAAGACAGCCAATGGAACCCAATTACCAAGGAAGAAAGACAGATTAAACAATGGGCGGACCACTTCAAAGGACTCTTGAACCGATCACCACCTACAACCCCTCCAGAAATACCAACAACAGCACGTATACAACTACAAGTTGACACCAATCCTCCAACGAAAGCTGAAGTCTTGAATGCAATCAAGCTTCTGAAAGCTGGAAAAGAAGCCGGACCAGATGGAATACCCCCGGAAGCACTGAAAGCATATTGCGTGTTCTATTTGACTAAATGAGCGTACACGTATTTCCTAGTACTTCTTCACGTTTATCAATGTGCGCAGACGTTGTGGCTACTCGACGCCCACAACGTAAAATCAGAAGGCACTTGTGAAGAGTATAATCGTGTATTATAGCCGTAGTCAAATTTCGAAAAAGTATCAAGGTAACATTCAACAGTAAATTGGCAAATGTTTACGAAGTACATATAAAATCGGTATGTGTAAACATATAATATGAGTATGCAAATTAGATTAAAAACGTATGTTTATAGTTGGTACAGGGGTACTACATAATTCCCCCACCAGAACACTGAAATATAAAAAAATACATTTAAGTGTTCGACAATAACATGCATCAGCGTAATACGTAACAGCTACAGTACACAGAAAGCGATTTATTAAGCTGAAAAAATGGGCAATTTAATGCGGTCAATAAGGCCGATAATAATTGCGATAATAAAACAAAAAATATGATTGATGATCGTGGTAGAATATATAAGGAATGATACAATCGGCCGGGGATCTGAAGTCTGTATACGGAAACGATACGTGAATATTAAGCGCTATATGATTAAATGTAATAATACAGGAAATATCAATGTTAACATAGTAGTGACGTGATTGACGTATGAAGATATTAATCAGTTAAATGTGTAGTCAAATGACAATTACGAATAAAGATAATAAAAATGAAAATTCGTAATAAGTTATATATTGATGATTTGTACATAACGTTTAGGCCAATGAACTCTCCTACCAGAGCGTGTAGTTTTCATAGGCTTCTCTGGCGACGTTGAAGCTTGCGTGGATGTAGATGTTGGCACGTCGTTCAGCTGATCTTTATCGTTGTCTTCGAAATCGTCGATGAACGCTGGTTTGACTCTGTCGACACTGATGGCTTCTGCTTTATTCAATCGTTCTATCGTGATAACTTTATCGTTTCTATTTAGAACTTTGAATGGGCCATCATAAGCGGGTTGAAGTGGTCGTTGTACACCCTCTCTCCTGACGAAGACGTGAGTGCAATCTGTCAGTTGTGGTGGGATGTATGACGTTCGTTCCTGCTGGCGTGGAAGTGATATCTTGAGCTCGTTCATGTGTTGTTTTAGCTGCTGCACATAACCAGTCATATCTTGTGGAACTTGGTTACCTGGGGTGAAAAATTCTCCTGGTAGTCGTAATGTTGTTCCATAGACTAGTTCGGAAACACAGCAGCCAATATCTTTCTTTAGAGCAGATCGTATACCAAGCAGTACCAGTGGGAGTTTGGTTGACCAGTCGTTTTGAGTCAAAGAAGCAGCGAGCGCAGCTTTGAGTTGTCGATGAAGGCGTTCAACCATGCCGTTGGAACTAGGATGGTAGGCGGTTGTTCGTATTCGTTTGATGCCCAGTAATTCAGTTAGCTGTTGAAAAAGTCGGCTTTCAAACTGAGCACCTCTGTCCGTAGTGATAATGGATGGGACACCAAAATTAGTTATCCAGTTTTCGACCAAAGCTTTAGCTACCGTTTCAGCTGAGACGTCGGCTATTGGAACTGCTACAGGCCAACGAGTGAATCTATCGATGCAAGTTAGAATGTAGTTGCAACCATTGGAAGGAGGTAGTGGACCAACTATGTCTACATGTATATGTTCAAATCTAGAGTCAGGGTTAGGAAAGCGGCCAAGTGGTGCATTGGTATGACGGTTGATTTTGACTCTTTGACAAGACAAGCAATTTCGTGTCCACTTCTTAACATCGCTATTAATGTTCGGCCATATAAATCTTTCTTTTATTAGTTTGATAGTAGCACTGACACCTGGATGAGACAAGTTATGTAACTTCTCGAATACTGTATGTCTCATAGCTGCTGGAACGAAGGGTCGATATTTACCCGTAGAGGTGTCGCAGATTATTTTTGTCGTGCCAAAAGGAATTGCGTCTAGCTTTAAAGATGTTGTTTTAGAAGACATAATCTTTTTTAGTTCGGCATCATCTCGTTGTAGGTTTGAGAGACGTTCGTAGTCGATGTCTGGGCATACAATGTTGTCAATGTGCACACGTGATAAAGCGTCTGCCACTTCATTGTGTTTACCCTTCACATGTCGCAGATCAGAAGTGAACTGAGATATAAACTCGAGATGTCGTAGTTCACGCGGAGAGTAGTTATCCTGTTTTGCTGATAAGGCTTTCGTTAGAGCTTTGTGGTCTGTAAAGACAGTAAAAGCTGTACCTTCCAGCATATGTCGAAAGTGTTTGATTGCTAAATAAACAGCCAATAACTCTCTACCAAAAGTGCTATAGCGACATTGAGTAGGATTCAGTCGTTTCGAAAAGAATGCTAGGGGTTGCCATTCGCCGTGTACCTGCTGTTGTAAAACTGCCCCGATGGCAACGTCTGAAGCGTCTGTCATGAGAGACAGGGGGGCATCATTTTGGCGTCTGACTAGAAGTGTCTTGTCATTTAACAATTGTTTGACATTTTCGAATGCTTTAACAGCTTCTGCGGGCAAATGGAATGAACGACTGTGTCCACGTAAGCAATCGGTTAATGGTTGTAAAGCTTTAGCACAGTTGGGAATAAAACGCCGGTAAAAATTAACGAGACCCAAAAATCGTCGTAATTTTTTAAAAGAATCTGGTAGTGGATAATCTTTGATAGCTTGTACGTCATCAGGGACTGGTCTGATTCCTTGGCTATCGATTAAATGACCGAGAAATTTCAGGGAGGTCTTACCAAATTCGCATTTGTCTAAGTTGATAGTCATTCCGTATTGGTTCAGTCTTTCAAACACTGTCTTCACATGTTTCAAATGCTCGGCTTCGTCTGCACTTGCAATTAGTAAGTCATCGATGTATGCGTAGACGAAAGGGAGACCACGGAGTACTTGGTCAATTAGGCGTTGGAATGTCTGAGCGGCGTTCATAAGTCCGAATGGCATGCGTACGAATTCGTATAAACCGAATGGTGTGGTAATGGCAGTTTTCGGAACGTCATCCGGGTGGATGGGGATATGATGATACGCTCGGACCAGATCGATTTTAGAGAAAACTTTAACATTTGGTAAGTTGCTAGCAAAATCGTGGATGTGTGGTATTGGGTATCTATCAGGTACCGTTTGCTTGTTTAAAGCTCGATAATCACCACACGGCCGTATTTCACCAGAAGACTTTTTGGGTACCATGTGAAGCGGTGAAGACCAAGAGCTGTTGGACGGTCGAATAATACCAAGCTCTAGCATTTTATCGAACTCTGTTTTGGCAATTTTAAGTCGATATGGGTCAAGGCGTCGTGGACGTGCAAAAACTGGCGGTCCAGTGGTTTTAATATGATGAACCACATGATGCTTCGGTTCTGTTCCTCGAAAAGAAGGTTTTAAAAGGTCAGGAAACTGATTTACCAAATTGGTATATGGAGATGCTGGTGTGCGTGTGACCATCAAGTTCAGTGATGATGCACGGCTAATCGTACCAGCAATGTACGTTTTATTGAGCGAATCTATTAGCTTGGGGCTTATCGGATCAACTAACAGTTTGTGTTGCTGCAGAAAATCAATACCGAGGATTGGGGATGGGACGTCTGCAATGATGAAAGACCAAGTGTAGGTATTCTTTAAACCAAAATCTAAAGTCATTCGTTTACTTCCATATGTAACAATACTGGACTGATTAACAGCTTGGAGCGTAACTGCTGGGTCAGGATGTTGACGTTCCTGTGTAGACGGAGGGAGAACACTCACCTCTGCTCCTGTGTCAACTAAGAATGTAGTACCGGTATTTTTATCTGTTACATAAAACAAACGACTGTTAGATCGTAGATTGCCAACAGTATTTTTTACACATGACGATATATCTTTTGGTTTAGTCTGAAAGTTGCAAGGTGAACGGCACCGTCGTGCTTTGCTTCCATAACTACGGTGATACCAGCAAATATTATCGCGTTGTCGTGACGTGCTAGGGGATCGAGAAAGACGTCGGCGAGACGAGCTTCTAGAACGGCTTGGTTGTGTGCGTGTAGTCAGTTTTGCTAACTGACTCAGTAAGGTGTCGACTTTGTGTTCTAGAGTCTGTATTCTATCATGAGTGTCTGGTATTCTGCTAGTGGAAGCGACAGATTGAGGTGTTGACCTTTCGTACATGCGATCCGCGATTTCAGTGAGCCTTTCTATGTCAATGTCGTCATCTCCGAAAGCAAGAACCTGCTGGATGTTTGCGGGAAGTCTTCGTAGCCATATTTGGTAAAAGAGACGTTTATCGATTTCTCTTCCGGCAACTAGGCTTTGCATATGCCTCATGAGTTGAGATGGGGTTTTATCCCCTAACTCAACATTGCTTAACAGGCGATCGAGTGCTTGCCTATCTGAAAGCGAAGTGCATCGCAGTACCTCTTCCTTCAACTTGTCGTAAGGTGCTTCCGTGCTGGGTTGAACGATGTATTGCCGTACCTGCTCGGCGACTTCGTCTGGTAGTACTGTACTCAAAATGCCAAATTTAGCTGTCTGTGACGTGAGCTTATTGCTAGCCATATAATGTTCCAGTCGTGCAAACCAAAGATGAGGGTCTCTGGGCTTAAAAACTGGTACAGTAAGAGAGATAGTACTAACAGATCCCAGCTCTAAGTTATCAGAGGTATTGGAAGACATGTTACAATTCGTAAAAAAAATGGTTTAAGAGTAGGAAAATGGCAAAATTTGTGCACAATAAGAATATGGCAAAACAGAAAAAATGCAATGCAGGTGCTTACCACAAATTACTGCAGGTTGTGCTATGAGCAAACACAAAAATGAGTTCGAATTGTTTAATAAATATATAAATCCGCGAAAGTTAGAGTTTTAATAATCCAGTAAGTGTAACAACGCGTCGAGGTCAAAAGTCGTCGTCGGAGTCAGCAATTTGTCGTCGGGATCAGCAAGTTATCGTCGGGGCTCACCAATTTATTGCGTGTTCTATTTGACTAAATGAGCGTACACGTATTTCCTAGTACTTCTTCACGTTTATCAATGTGCGCAGACGTTGTGGCTACTCGACGCCCACAACGTAAAATCAGAAGGCACTTGTGAAGAGTATAATCGTGTATTATAGCCGTAGTCAAATTTCGAAAAAGTATCAAGGTAACGTTCAACAGTAAATTGGCAAATGTTTACGAAGTACATATAAAATCGGTATGTGTAAACATATAATATGAGTATGCAAATTAGATTAAAAACGTATGTTTATAGTTGGTACAGGGGTACTACAAGCAGACCCGGAGACGACAGCAGATATGCTGACTACATTATTGCAAAAGATCTGGAAGGAGGGAAAGGTGCCTACTGACTGAATAAAGGTTACCTTGTGAAACTACCGAAGAAGGGCGACCCAGGACTCTGCAAGAACTGGCAAGGAATCATGCTCCTGTCGACGCCAAGTAAAATTCTGAATCACATCATCCTGGAGAGAATATAGGACGCACTGGATACAGAACTACAACCAGAACAAGCTGGATTCAGGGAAGGCAAATCATGCTCTGATCAAATTGTAACTCTACGCATTATCATCGAACAAAGCATGGAATGGCAATCAAACCTCTACCTCAACTTTATAGACTTCGAGAAGGCCTTCGACAGTGTTGACCGTGAAGTAATTTGGAAACTACTCGAGTACTACGGCGTACCCCAAATATTTATCAACCTTATTCAACAACTGTACGACAACGGCACATGTCAAGTGATCCACAACGGAAAACTCAGCGAGGCATTTGGAGTAAACCCAGGAGTCAGACAAGGGTGCTTATTATCACCAATGATATTCCTAATTGTGGTGGACTGGATTATGCGTCAGACAGTGGGAAACGACGAGAAGATAGGGATATCCTTGACCGACGTGAAGAACCCAGAAGACCTGGATTTCGCAGATGACTTATGTCTGATGTCACACAAGATCGAAGACTTACAAGTGAAAACCGACAAACTGGTCGAAGAAGCAGCCAGAGAAGACAGGACTCCAGGTGAACATAGACAAGACGGAGGTTATGAAAATAACCAACCAACAACAACAACAACAGCAGCAACATTCAGTGCCAATCACCATCAACGGGAGGGATTTGAAAGAGGTTACTTCATTCACTTATCTAGGGAGCATTGTCTCAACTACAGGAGGAACGGACGAGGATGTCAAATCGAGAATCGGGAAGGCGAGAAACACATTCATCAACCTGAAACCAATCTGGAAATCTTCGTCACTCACCATCAACAACAAAATTCGGATTTTCAATACAAACGTCAAGTCAATTTTGCTTTACGGATCAGAAACTTGGCGGGTCACCAAGAATATTTTCAACAGGTTGCAGACCTTTATCAACAACTGTCTTCGTTCTATACTCAAGATTAGATGGCCGGAAAGAATCACCAACAAGAAACTATGGGAACAAACAAAGCAAGAACCAATTGCTCAACAAATATGCAGGAGAAAGTGGAGATGGATTGGACACTCGCTGAGGAGGCCGTTGGGTGACATCGCGCGTCAGGCCATTGCTCGAGTGGAACCAGAAAGGGAAGCGGCGAGTGGGACGTCCAAGGGTGACATGGAGGAGATCGTGTGAGGAGGAGATGAAACAGTATGGACTAACATGGATGCAGGTGAAAAGTACAGCAGAAGACAGAAGCAAGTGGAGGTGTGCAGTTGAAGCCCTATGTTCCACTAGGAACCCAAGGGAACAATAATAACAATAATAACCAAGCAGTAATCAAAAATAAATATAATTCAGTGGTTTACACGCAGGTGTACTTAAACTGCATTACAGTCACTGTGCTTGTATCAGAAGATATTGGCTGATGATGAAAGGGGTGTTATCAGAGAAAGTTACACTCCAAGTAGAAATGAACACATGACCCTGATCTCATAGACTAAATTTTCGCTTTCAAAATGCATATATTGATGGAAATAATGGAATAATATGCAGTAAAGTTAATCTATGGTGTCACAGTTGTTCGGGTGAGTATAAAGGCTATCGCGATATATTTTTACGCATTGTATGGGTTCAGATTCATATGATAAGGATAGAAGGCCCTTGTGGCCTGTATTAATCCTTGCAAAATATATCTCTGCAGAGATCTAACTTCTCTTTGAAAGCGTTCACCGATGGAGCTGATACTACTGAATCAGGTAAGGAGTTCCAGTCGTTGATCACTCTGTGAGAGAATCTAAATTCTGCACGTATTTTAATCGTCCTCGGTTTGAGCACCTTTTTGCGGTGACCCCGTAAATGTATCCTAGAAGGGGAGAAAAGTTTAGAAAGGTCAGTTCCTAAATCACCCTTAAGTATACGGTATGCTAAAATTAAGTTGCCTCTCTTCCTTCTGTATGATAACGGGAAGAGATTTAAATGCTCCATCATCTTATAATAAGGAAGGTGTGAGATACCACTAACTAATTTCGTTCCTACTCTCTGTACTCTTTCCAGGATATTTGCCTCCTTTTTGAAGCATGGACTCGCCGCTTGTATGCAGTATTCTAGATGAGGCCTGACATATGTTGCGTAGAGTATTTGGTACATGCCCTCGTCTAATCGTTTGAAAGCCCTTCGAAGTGCCCATAGCATTCGGAAAGCCTTAGCTGTAGCTGCATTGCAATTTGCAGTTGTTTTCAAATCATTGCTGACAATGACTCCTAGGTCCTTCTGTTCGTTAACATCAGGTAGTTCTGTGTCCCCTAGGGAGTACGACGTATAAGACTTCTGACCTAAGTGCATTACAGCACTTTTCCTAGAATTCATTTCCAAACTCCACAGGTTCGACCACTCAGCTAATTTATCTAGATCAGTTTGTAGGGCCGACCTATCCTCGTTATTATTTACAGTTTTCCATATCTTAATTTCGTCTGCAAATAGCAATGAAGATGAAGTAAGAATCCGCGGTAGCTCATTAACGTATAATAGGAATAGCAAGGGGCCTAATACAGTTCCCTGAGGCACTTCACTGGTTACTGCTTTCCACCCTGATAGTACACCGTTAACTCTAACCTTCTGCCTTCTATCCATTAAATAATCCCTAAACCACTCACATAGGCATTGGTCTAGTCCGAAACCTTTAAGTTTACTAAGGAGACCTAATTGGGATACTTTGTCGAATGCCTTGCTAAGATCAATAAAAGCCACGTCCAACAGAAGGTTTTTATCTCTGGCCTCGACCCAATCTTCCCTAGCTAACAGTAAGTTTGTCAAGCAGGATCGTCCTGGTCGGAATCCATGCTGTTCAACTGCCAGTAAGCCATGTGTTTCAACATAAGCTAATAGCTGATCCCTTATAATAGTTTCCATTACCTTTGCTATAATACATGTCAGACTTACCGGCCCGTAGTTAGATACCAATTGCCTGTCCCCCTCTTTGAATATAGGGCTTATAATGGCATCCTTCTAGTCCCTGGGTAGCTTAGCCTGGGTCAGTGACATTTGGAAAATCTCTGCAAGCGGAATATATATTATATCCGCCAAGGAAATTAACAGTTTAGGGTGAAGTCCATCAGGCCCAGGTGATTTACCTGGATTCAGTTTAGACAGTAGTTTCAGGACCTTTGTGTGCTCTACCACAAATGAGGGCATCTGAGTGGTGATGGCAGTGACCTCTCCATATCCTTGGGTGGTACTATCAGACTAGAAGACCTCGCAGAAGTATTCAGAGAGGTTTTCAGCCTTTCCTTCATCTGACTCAGCCGCTTCTCCACTAATGCTTATGAATGACGGTATACCATTGCTAGTTTTAGTCCTACGTTTAATATACGAGTAGAGACGTTTTGGGTAATGAACACAATCCATTACAAGCCATCTCTCGTACTCTATACGACTCTTGTTAATCGCATACTTACAGATATTTCGAATTTTGCGGTAGTCTTTCTGGAAACTTTCCCTTTCTGTCATAATAATTTGGTCCCATAAGTTCTTTCGCCGTCTTAATAGCCTCCTTATTTCACTAGTAATCCAAGGTGGCTTGTGCGATAGCTTTCGAGGAGTGTACCAAGGTATAAAAGGTGAAGTGACACAATCTAGTGTATTCCTAAATCCTACCCAAGCTTCCTCGAAGTCCGACTTGTATCTACTGACCAGTCAACTGCAGTTGCTGCGTTACGGATTCCTTGTATATCAGCTTTCCAAATGTTTGGACGAGCAGATTTTGACCTGTGTATGAGTGAATGAATCTTAAACGTAAAAGCAATGACTATGTCGTCACTGCTGCCAAGCGGCGGAAGGCACCTAATGTTACCAACGTCCTCCTTCTGGTATGTTAATACCAAGTCTAGAGTAGATGGATCATGTTCCGGGTGATATCGTGTTGGTGCATGCATGTGTTGCACGAGTGCACATTCAAGCACTGTCAATGTGAGCTCCCTATTGAGACAGATATACAAACTAGTGGAGCTTAATTCCCCCAGTTAATGTATGGAGCATTAAAGTCGCCAACAACCAGACACCTATTTCTACTACCCCAGGCCCTCAAGTGATTTAGAACGAGGTCATCATCATCGTTAAAGTGCCTTTGTTCAAGTTAATGACGCAACTTACGGCTTCAATGGTGCCGCTGTCATAAGCTTCTGACAACGTTGACCTAATCCCTATGTCATCGCGGATGTATAGAGCAACCCACCCACCTTTCCGACTACTTACTCTGTCTGCTCGAATGCAGATGTACCCAGGTATGAGTGGAGTTAAGTCTACACCCACTAACAACCATGTCTCAGTGATAGCAATTACATCAGGTTGTAGTCTTTCAGATCATTCTCCTAATTCGGCGAGCTTATTCCTAAGACTACATGCGTTCGTATAGCACACCGAAACACCTACGTGTTCATCCGGCTTATGAAGAGAGGTCTCAGCAGCATCGGTTTCCGAGACCTCACCACCCCAAAACCCAATAGCTTGAGGTCTTTTTCGCCTTTCTCTAGCCTGGCCTTTAGTTCAGCCACGGCTTCTCTTCTTTTGATTCTATCTTCTAAAGGCCGATCAGACCTCATTTTTAAACTTTCATCGTTAATTTTGAATGCGTTGTTGAGGATGGTGCTTCTCTCTTTTTCGTTCCCTAAAACTATCTTAAGTAGTCGTCGAGAAGTTTCCATAGCATCAGGGTTTCGTTTTCCGATCCTGATGGCTTTTCTTAAGTGAACTCCAGTTGTTTTTTCGGGAAGTATTTCCCGGATTATGGAGCTAACCGCCTTCAGATCATCTGCATATCGGGCAGCTGGATCTGTGTTCTTAGATTCCTCCAAATTCCAGATGATAACACCGTAACTAGAGTCCGTGGGTATTAACAGCCGTCGAGACCTTGTTGATGAACTCGGTTGCTGTTTCTTTCCTACGTTTATTTTGCTTCTTTCCTGTCGGCACCAACCAAGTAGAGTCAGTTTCTTCCACTCTGTTTTCGCCGCGACTAGAAGCCATTCGTGCACTAGACACGCTTCACTTTGGGGTGGCTATTTCACAGGCTGTTGTTGCCATGCTGGCACTACTTGCCCTTTTAGATTTCCTTTGTCTTTTGCGCTTTGCCGCAACAGATATTTGGGCACTCTGTGCCTCTTTTGCCTCTGAAGCTTCAGGTGGCGATACACCCTCAGTTTTAAAACTATGTCCTGAACCGCCATTCTTGGCTAAGATTTCTGGTACAGGCTTTTCGATAATGTTTTTCGTCAATTTCTTGGACATCAGGAGTCCTACTGCCTTTTGGATGAAGGTTACGGCAAAATTCGCACAGCCACGGAGATGATGGCTTGCAACATCTCTTACAGGCTACTGGTGATAAACCAGTGCAAACCTTGTGGAACCATAGTCTGCATTTGTAACACTGCATCCCATCATCCACCGGAAAGTGGCGGTTCGGTCGTTCACAATTGTTAGTCGGACCCATAACGCTAATTTGTTTCAAAACACAAACTGAGTTATCGTGTTCGTGTCTATAGAGGCGTTTTAAGCGTTTGTTTTTGTGAAAATGGGGTCTAATTAAGTAGTTTTAGGCTTCTGTGGCAGAAAAAAGCGATATTTTCCTGTATTGTGTTCGTATCAATGTGTAATAGTGTCTTCATATTCCAGACGAATTATTACGAAGAAAGGCATACATTTAAAGAAATTATGCATAGAAATGACTATTACTTCCGTTTGAGAGCCTTAAAGCTATGTCTTGGATTTTCAGGCTGTAAACTGACTACAGATACTAGTTGTTGTCATAGCAGTTATTCTATGAGAATCAAGTAAGTGAAAGAGAATAAGTCCATAGACATAAGTTAGATGTACGTTCTGAGGAGCTCAACCATCCTTATTTTCATCCGTGATGAGTGAAGTCTTCTATAACACATCGAAAAAACCATACGGTGAATGAGACAAGCGACTGAATTTCATGGTGATTATGTCCATTTTGATGAAGTTCATGATTAAAATTGCTCAGCAGAAGATGTGATACCGACTGAATTTACATTGTCACATGGAATTTTGGAAGACCGCTGAGAGCATCAAATGGCATCAACTTATCTTGATATCAGTGTGCACTGGGACAAGAATAATATTATGGATGGTCCTTCTGAAATAGTAGCTAGCGGCTGAATCCTACCACTGGTACACCTGTTACTTAAGTTATGTCAGTCCTTATAATCATTCATGAATTACCTGTGACTGTGGCATCCTACCACTGGTACACCTGTTATGTAAGTAATATCAGTCCTAATAATCATTCATGAATTACTTGTGGCTGTAAAGTTTAAGGAAGCAGCACTTATGACTCATTTTTAAATCATTTATTATTCAACAGGTTATCTGTAGGGATTTGTGATGTTCAGGTTACAATGCCTGAGTATATGTAGTTACTGCATGCTGTTACGCGTGATTGGACAGCTAAGGAATAGGAACTGGAAATCAAGCTTCCTATAAAATCGCTAGGAATACTGCAAATTGTTGATAATCTGCGTCATGGGATATACCTGAACAGATATAAAGCGTTACTCCAGTTTCCTTAATTACTATCTTTTAGATGTGTAAACCACCTTTCAAAGTCCAAAATGACGCCAAAATATCAAAACTACCCCATAGGCCCTACAGAAATTCGTGAGAGATCTAACAGGTAAGCTTGTCTTACGAGTTCCAATCTTCTAAATCTTTTAATTCACTTCCCACTGAAGTATCTCTTATTTACCTCACGATAATCTTTTCATTCGAGCACTTTTGTGCTCCATTTTATCTCAGATACCTAGGTCTTCAATAAAGCTAAAACTTACTTTTTGTTCATATTTGCTGCTTGTTTAAAGTCTGGTTTCTTTGGTGAAAAATACTAAAAGAAAGCTATATTTTCATCGGAAACAACATGCTTTCCGTGATAAGACCAATATAGTTAGCATTAAACATTGCAAATGTATACTACCATTCCAAGGAATCTATAGCTCCTTGTCGTATATATCTTTTAGATGTACGTTCATTGATTTATTATCCATTATTGTATTTTATGCCATTTTGCAGTTTCCCAGGACGTTTTTCTCCTAGTAAAATAGCTTTTAATCACTTGAGGGCATAGCACTTAATCAAATCTACGGTGTTCATTGTTTGCCTAAAACTATCATGAGAAAATGGAACAAGGTTTTGGTTGTCACTCAACTTTGATGGTGACCTGATTGAAGGATTTACAATTTAACATTTTTGATAGCCTGTTCCCATTGTTTGAAAAATTATCGAACAATTCAAACTTTTGAAAAAGTAGTAATTTATGACACTTCACGATTGCGATTTATAACGTAACTTATTGTGCCCGTAGAAATGGCATGCATTCCTCGTAAACACCCATTTATACTACATAAAATAATTATTATTTTCTTAGGGCTATACTTTACAAGATGAACAATGTGTGTGACAGTGAAAACCACAGAAGAATGCTGTCATGGCCAAAGAATGAGAAAGGAGAATGAACGTTTTTCAGCAAAGGTAGCCAAATATAAAGCGTTGAACTTCTATTTCTTTCCTTACTGCAGTGATTTGAAAAATACACTTTATTAACATATTTGCAGATGTCGGGTAACGTCAGTCAACCTGGTCACAGCAACTCAACACCGCCGAAATAATTACGACAAACAATTATGCACAGATATTTGCTTGTTGTTATTTTTCCCTAAATATATCTAGCATCCTGCTTAATATACTTTCCTTATTCTATCTGAGTAAAACTAAATTTGTAATAATGACAAGATGGAGGCTTGACTTATCAATGAGACTTGAGAAATTAATTAGTAACACAATTCAACGTAAGCGAAATATTGCTACGATTGCTACAGCTCCGTCTACCCAATTATTCATCTCGTGTAATCTTCATTTTGCAGTACAATCATACTGATTGACATTACGCTTTAAGTGAAATAATAGTACTGCGCTACTTTTGAATACAGTTGATCTTATATGAAATCCAACTCCAGCGCAGTGCCTAGGGTTATTTTGTAATTGATCCCTACAGATTTATCTATGACTAGGAGACGTACACGCGTAACTTTAGGCAGATGTTTAGGCTTGACTAAATCACTGGTAATTAATCACTTATCCTGATCGATATTGTTCGTACAGAATTACAATTACGTATAGTGACGAGTGCATATCCTAGGGAGTAACGGTCTAGCATGCCACACTCCCACCACAAGTATATCAAATAGAACACCAGAATATTACATGAAAATTTTTATTTCACTGCAACGCAAACAAGTTTATTTAAATATATAGGCTGAGCACAGTTCGGGATGGAAGTCTTCGTTTGTGTAGTATCTCCCATTATTCGACGGAAACTGCCCAATGTCCAAATTGCGTCATGTTTAAACTCTTCTACAATACAAGTACGCAGAACTCTATGCCACATCTGAAGTTATCCAATATGACAAACTGGAAAAAAGAATATCTGCATGGTTATAAGTAAATGAGTGAACCTTATCTTGAGTAACTGAAAAATGATATAAAATGGAATTATGAATAATACATTATTGGGAGTATATTTACAAGATAAATACAAGAAGAAACTATAAGTACTTGACATGATAGTACACATTTCCAATGTATGATGTTAACCATATTAGTCTTACCATGGAAAACAATGACGTTCTCGATGCACATATACTTAAGAATGTCAAATAAAGGAGCTGCAAGGAAAGAAACGTTAAGTAAAAGACGTCGATATTACGAGGTCAACCCTAAAAAACTATGTAACTCGGGGGTTGAGTTTGGGAGCGACCAGTCTCTAACTTCCTGAACTTTGCTGGATCACATTTAATGCCTTCCGCTGAAACAATGTGACCTAAGAAACACACTTCTTTCCTGAAGAATTGGAATTTCGATTGGTTCAGTTTTAAACCGACGTTCTGCATCCATTCTAATACTTTGGAAATATCACTCAAATGTTAAGTCGTCGTCTTACTATGTATGATAACATCGTCTATATATACCAAACACTTACCTGGTATACACTCACTCGAGACCGTTTGCATGAGGCGCTAAAATGTTGCTGGGGCATTGACTAACCTTAACGGCATTGTTTCAGACTCATACAGGCCTGCTTGTACAATGAATGCTGTTTTCTGCCTGCCAACTGGGTGAAATTTAACCTGCCAATATCCCGATGCCAAATCTAGAGTGGTAAACCAATTCGACCCCTCAAAGCATCAAAAGTGTCGTCTATGCGTGGAGAGAGAAAGCAGTCTCGTCTAGTAAACAAGTCCAACTTACTATAATTTACACATAACCGGAGTGTCCCATTCGATTTCTTAACAGAAACTACTGAAGAACCCAAGGAAATACGAGTGGTTTGATGACAATTTTCTCTAAATGTTCATCAACCAACCTATTAAGCTCCTTCTGATAATGTGCAGGTACTCGCCATGCCGGTTGTCTACAAGGTAGGGCGTTACCTGTTTCTATATGGTGTTGGACCAGTTTTGTTCTCTCCGAGGTTTTTCCATACCAGTCAAAACAGTCCTCATATATATCTAGCATTTTATTAAAGTTGGCTGTCGTTGCCGATGGTAGGGGTTCTATAGTCGTCAGCATTCTCTGTTTCTCAGTTTAAGCGTCTCCCTGCAAGCCAAAATTGCCGTGCTCTTCGTCGTTTCCTGTAATAAATCAACAATTTACACAGAATTTTAACATTCCACATGCAGAGAAACAACGAAATTCTATGACAGATACATGTACACTCAAACTGCTGGAAACGTCTACTTCCCACCATTTTTTCGTTAAAAAATAGTATTTATGATGTATTTCAGTTGAAAAAATACCTGAAAACAACGTAGAACAACCCAAACACAACATCGCGATAACACATAACGACACTCCGTGTGGAAAAGCGATATAGGCAGATTTTTATTGGCTGTTGGCTAACTGGCTTCTTATTGGTCTAAAATATAAATTAAGCGGTAATTTGTTATTTTGACACGGAAATTTACAGGCAGTTTAATTGAACGTACTTTACCATAATATAATCACGTGTTAATTTTATGGGTGTGAGTGTAGTGTGATGATTCACAGGCTATTTGGATGCATTAGTGGTACATAAAGGTACATTAAGATATCTGAAATTGTATATTAAGTCAATATAAATCAACAGTACATATATTGATACATTTATTTTAAGTCTAAAATAGGATATGTGCATTTTTGCCTACTAGACGAACATGACTCATTGAGATGTCTGAGAATGTTAAGTAAGTGAATATGAGACAACGGTAATTTTGATACACATATTTTAAGTGTGAAATAGGATGTGTGCATTTTCGCTTACTAGAAGAATGTGATTCAACCGCAATTTCTAGACACTTAATGAGTATTTAATTAGCACACCTTTTAAGTTGTCAGTTCAGTGGCCTGTCATATGTACTTTACAGGTAAGTATAAATCAGCTAAATTTACTAGGTCACAACAGTGGTATATAAGCACTGAAATATATACTATAGTTCATTTACCTGAAATCATTGTGTTGTGTTCGTTAGGAAACCACTAAATGATGTTGTCAAATACTCCTACTGCCTCTACTTCACGTAATGTGTCATCTCTATTGTGTGATGTAACAGCTACATTCGGAAGAATAATGCTCTGCTGCGTATTTTATACGTGGGTACAGTTTAAGGAAGCTTTTAACGATTTTATGAAGGTACTAACTAAGTTGTTCATTATTTATTTGAAAGGAATCCAACACATCTTATCGGGTTGATTCAAGTAAAAAGGATTCATCCGATCCTATGGAATATAAGTTTGTGTGATTTAAATGCACTTTTGGATGTATACGTGCTCCCCGAGGGGCTGGCTTTAGGAACAGAGGGTAAGTCGACTGTGCTTGTAAATTTTGAAAATTTTAAGGTTCAAAAGTACTTCATGTGAGTCAACAATTATGGTACGGCGTACATCCGACGGATACAAAATAACAAATTACCAAACTGTGCATAACCATCCATGCACAGCAAGTTTCATGTCCACCGATGTATCTAGACGTCGGCTATCATCTGAAGAAATGACAGTTGTACAACCGTTCATTGAAAGGAACACTGATGTCCATGAAGTCATGGATTTTGCGCATGAGAAATTCAGCAAAGTGCTCCTGTATAATGATATTAAAAACATGCGAGCTATGATGAATAAACGTAAGTCGTATCAAAATAAATGGGACAGTAGAGTAGAAATCGGTAGTTTAGAAGACCTTCTTCATCGACTGAGGCAGACAGGTCCAGTTAGTGTTCTGCAGGACAATGCAGACTTTGTATCGAAAATTATTTTCGCGCGTAATGATATGATAGACCTCTATCATAAGTTTCCAGAAGTAGTTGGAATTGATTCTACCTATAAAACGAATAAGATGGGGTAAGTTGCAGTACAAAAGGGTCTAATTCCTTCCCCAAATTTGTTACAGATGGCCTTTATATCAGTTTGTTGTGACTGATGGATTCGGAAGAGGAAGGACTGTTTTGTTTGCTGTTACTAGGAGGGAACGGTTTGCAGATATGAAGGAGATATTGCAAACGTTTAAGGGATTTATGGGTGATATATCGAAAACACAAACATTCACTGTCGACTGTGCAACTGCACAGATCAAAGCTATAAAGGAGGAATTCCCCAGGTGCAGCATTATTTTATGTCTTTTCCATGTATGCCAGGCATTCAGAAGGAGGGTAAGTTTCATTCCCATTAACTAACATAGCGAAAACAGTTCCCAAATCAACGTGTTAAAAAATGGTTGTATCGAATGGCGCACACGCGCAGTTATGACAGGTAGGTTAACAAATCACAATTTATTGCCGAAGGTTTTGGAATTACCTCAACCTCATAAGTATTATAGACGCCGAGGCTGGTGCTTACGTTAGAAGGTACTGGCTAAGGACACGGAAATATTGGGCCGCATCATGCAACCGGTTCACCATCAGTATGGGGAACAATACTAACAACAGAGTGGAGAACGCTCATAGGCAGTTGAAAAGGTATTTACGTAAAGGTGATCCGCTGGAACTGACACTATGGAAAATATGGAGGTGGATTGACCACACAACCATACGTAAAATACATCAAGGCCAGTGGATGCTTCGTAAATACTACAATTACGATGTAAGTTTCAAGATAATTTACGATTTCTCCTAGGTGCAAACTTCACTGCAGTCTAAATTACGGTGTCTCACTCCGTTTGCTGCCCAGAAAGTTGTCTTAGACTTGCAAAGGCGCATGTTCTTCTTTCTTTCAATATCTTCCACCGCAGTCAATTACGCAGAAGGAAGTCACATCTTCTTCGTAAACAGAAATGAGGCGAAATGCACATGTTGGACATACTGTGCATACAATTTGCCATGTGCACATGTCGTTGAGGCGTTCTTAAACTCATATCTAAACTGTGGTATGTTCCATTTCTTTAAATGTTACTCTTAGATATTCTGAGAAATAGTGAGAGGTGGACACGTCTATATAACACAGAGGACAACATTCCGCGAGCCATCCGCATAGCACCTGAACCAAACAACGCGTTCCGAAATGCTTATGAACGTCTCAGATGTCGTCTCATCCGTCTGAACCAAAGAAATCCAAATGGTACACTGCAGAAAATAGACGAGGTCATTAGAAATTTAGACGATATGCTAACAAATGATCCACAAACAACTTTAAGATTACGGCGTGCCCCTGTTAATCGATTATTCTTGTGAAAATGTTTGTACTAACTTATTGTTTCCATTTGTATCCATAATAAAAACATGTATATCTACAATGCTGTTACACTTTCTTTCCCTTCAAATGCCTGAGAGCGGCAGTCTAAAGCATACTTTGGTTGTTGGTTTCGTGATGACAGCGCTTTACAGTCAGCTATAAGTTACACCGATCTGAGCCTTATTCACTACGTTTTTCAGCCGAGCATTTCTGGTTCTAAGCATATCCTGAATAATGTTGATTAATACGATTTATCACTTAGACCACAGCACCACCAAGCTTACAACAATTCTAAACTTATTCTAACCTATTCCTCGATAATGCCTTTTTACGGTCTTATTTACCTACCGTGTTCTGAAATGCCACTGGTTGTGCTTAATAAGAACTGCGTGCCGAATTGAATCTTTTCGCTCTGAAGTAACGGCATTCAATGCTTAA
Organism: Trichobilharzia szidati; assembly: GCA_944472155.2. NCBI lineage: Eukaryota > Metazoa > Platyhelminthes > Trematoda > Strigeidida > Schistosomatidae > Trichobilharzia > Trichobilharzia szidati. Next base: position 52,994,747 of record OX235279.1, on the reverse strand, counting down.
TATGTCTTGTCAGGCTGGAAAAACGCTAATAAGCAAACCCAGTAGGTTTGATTTAGTGCCAGTCATGCTGGAAAACCAGCGCACAGTTTCATGTCAAACAATGGCGAACAGTTAGGGAGTTTACTTATTAAATAATGTTAGTATATTAGAATAGTATACGTGAAATGGCTCAATGATTGCAGATTTGCCATAATCTTTAACTACCAACATAATAACTGGGAAATTCAGGCTAAATATAAGCTTAATAGAAGCATCCAGTGACAAAAACTGACACACACACTGCAAAATGCGTAAAACATTCAAAAAACCTTTAAAATTCAATGGAAAACGAATTCACGGAAACACATAACCAGCCGACGCAGGAACTCATCATGACCTTGAAACTGACTATAGCCTCTTTCCTCCGTGTGCAGGTAAAAATTTAGACTTAAACCAATATCTTGTAACTTATTCAATTGAAAGTAAACATCAAAATTTAACTGTAAATTTTTTAGAGGTTTTTCCCATCTTTTCAATTTTTAATGTCATGAAACAGTATTCCATTTCAAATTGCACTCGTCAATTATGATTATGCCTGTACAAACGGTATGTCAATCATTTACATGCTTAATTTATGTGAATAAAATATTATTATTAAAAAAGGGATTTATAGGCAATCTTTAACAAATTTGGAGAAGAAACTTTGCCACCTTGTATTGCCACTTATCCTATCTTATTCGTTTTATAACTACAATCAATTCCAACTTGAAATTTATGATAGAGGTCGATTATGTCATCATTAGCGAAAACGACTTTTGAGACGAAATATGCATTGTCGTGCAGAACACTAATTGAATCTGTCTGCCTCAGTCGATGAAGCAGGTCTTGTAAACTAGTTGTTTCCACTCTACTGCACATTTGTTTTGATAAAACATACGTTTATTTATCCCAGCTCGCATTTTCTTAATATCTTCATGTAGGATAACTTTGCCGAATATCTCATGTGCTAAATCCATTATTACATGGACATCAGTGTTTTTTTCAGTAAACGGTTGCACAACTATCATTTCCTCTCATGATAGCCAACGTCTGGATATATCGGTAGACATCAAACATTCCACGAAGCACGATGACCTCCAAAAGAGTATTCATACGTCATATAATCATGTGCCGCAGCGCCGCTTGTGTCATTCTTACGACTTGAAGCAACCCTGTGGGATGTGTCTAACTTCCCTTTAAAGAAACAATGGACAAGTTGGTTGTTACCTTTATAATGTCATCGTCAGCTTGCTTAAATTGCATCAACGTATGAAATACACAAGAAGGCATTATTCTTTGAAATATACCCGTTACATGGGACAGCACAGATGACACATCTTGTTAAGTAGAGGCATTGGGAGTATTTTGCAACACCACGAAATGGTTTCAACAATGCTTAAAGAACTCAACAAAATGATTTAAACCAGATAAATAATGGTGTATACTTCAGTGCTTACATACCACTGTTGTGACCTAATAAATCATAGTTTGCCTGTTCTGGGATCGACGAGATCATCGGAGTGGTTAACTGGTTTGTGCATGTATCCTAAATTCGATAATCGGTTATATTCTGCCTATTCATTCGCGTGATTCTTTCAATAACGGGCAGAACAGCGTTGGCATTCTTGTCTGGAATAAGTTCAGTGAATCCTTTCTGAATTTGGGTGCCCTAAATTCGCGATACTCTAGCACGTCCGCGATGGTGTTTCTTCTTTATAAGCACTGTTTCGTCGATCTGAACGATAACACCGACTCCACCCAACACTTTTGTAATATTGTTTATTTTCCTTGATGCTAAATCTTGACAAAACTGAAACCACTGCACAGTAGCCGTCAACGTATTTTGTGTCTGATCGGTGGTTGTGCTCACTCCAGACTTCAAAATCCAGCAATGGCAAAGTAACAGTACATTTGTCAGAGTAAGTTTTGGTTTCACAAAGAAATTTCCTAGAAGACAATTAACTGAGAGTGTCACTTGCAAGTGTTCGTTTCCTACACTCCATTCGTCTAAATATATATCCACCAGTAACTTGCGAATACGGTTGCAGGCTCATTGAAGCACCGCAAATACATAAACGAGTGCGTCCTATCAATCCATTATCCAGACAGTATTGAGATACGTGATCTGAGCGAAAATTGATTCACTTATTAAATCTGGCTACGACGACTACCGGTTAACATCCAAAAAGTCCATGCATTTGCGGATGGCGACATTAATATAGATAAACTTGCTGAAATCGCCAGTCGCATGTTTGAGAAGTCAACACCTCAGACCATCGCTTCCACCGACCAAATACAGGAGACTTAGGACCGCATGAAGACTTTAGACCATAAAATCGATTCTTTACTGTGCCAGCTATCAAAAAGCAGTACACGCACACGAGCTAACCATTCTGGAAGCTCATCTCATCAACGTCATTCCAGGTCACCTAACATGTCCATAAATGGTGAAAATATTTGTAGGTGCCACCGCGATTATGGAAGCATTCCACAATGTTGCCGCCCTCCTTGCAATTTTGAAACAAAAGCAACGGATACATTGAAGTTTGACAAATGCTGCCATCGGTAATCTATATTCCAACAGTCCTTTCTTTTATGTTGCAGATCAAAATACTGGTACTATACTCCTAGTCGACACAGGAGCAGAACTGTGTGTTCTTCTTCCGACTACGCAGGATCATCAGCATCCTGGTCCAACAGTCGTGCTCCAAGCTGTTAACAGGTCCAGTATAACTATATATGGACGCGAATGTGTGACTTTGGTCTGCAGAATGCCTACAAATGGTTATTTGTCATTGCAGATGTCCTATCGCCAATTTTACTGTTATACCCAACAAGACGCAAATTGATCAACTCACACTTTGGAGTGTAAATTGGTAGTACAGTCAACCGAGCGCTGTCTTTAAATCTGATGGTCACGCACTCTGGCATCTCCGTTTACCAAATTATTGAATGAGTTTCCTCATCAAAGCAGTTACGCCACCAACTAGTTCCAGAACTCAGTTCCTGTTTAAGAAGGGAATACCGAAACGTGTATCTGAGTTCTACAGCAGGACTGCTCCTGAAACAGCTCGGCACAACATACAGTAAGCTGCAGACATGGCTGTAAAAGCTGTCAATAACCTAAAACCAAAAGTTAGTAAAAGCTATTTGATTTCTACCGCCTCATCGTAACGGATTAACGCAAGAAGACTGATTCTGGCGAGCTCCCAATATGATGAGGAACAAAAGCTGCCTGAACGCAAATTAAATTGAAATTTTCGCAACCTCCGTGAACGGTAGTGGCCGACAAAAGCGAAAGAAGTGGAAAAGGCATCAGCGATAGATAACACCAGACAACTATTTAGACTTATCAGGAAAACAGGTGGCAAACACTTTGAGGAGATAGACTTTGAGAAGGCCTTCGACAGCGTTGACCGCGAAGTAATTTGGAAACTACTCGAGTACTTCGGCGTACCGCAAATATTCATCAACCTTATTCAACAACTGTACGACAACGACACATGTCAAGTGATCCACAACGGAAAACTCAGCGAGGCATTTGGAGTAAACCCAGGAGTCAGACAAGGGTGCTTATTATCACCAATGATATTCCTAATTGTGGTGGACTGGATTATGCGTCAGACAGTGAGAAACGACGAGAAGATAGGGATATCCTTGACCGACGTGAAGAACCCAGAAGACCTGGATTTCGCAGATGACTTATGTCTGATGTCACACAAGATCGAAGACTTACAAGTGAAAACCGACAAACTGGTCGAAGAAGCAGCCAGAGAAGACAGGACTCCAGGTGAACATAGACAAGACGGAGGTTATGAAAATAACCAACCAACAACAACAACAACAGCAGCAACATCCAGTGCCAATCACCATCAACGGGAGGGATTTGAAAGAGGTTACTTCATTCACTTATCTAGGGAGCATTGTCTCAACTACAGGAGGAACGGACGAGGATGTCAAATCGAGAATCGGGAAGGCGAGAAACACATTCATCAACCTGAAACCAATCTGGAAATCTTCGTCACTCACCATCAACAACAAAATTCGGATTTTCAATACAAACGTCAAGTCAATTTTGCTTTACGGATCAGAAACTTGGCGGGTCACCAAGAATATTTTCAACAGGTTGCAGACCTTTATCAACAACTGTCTTCGCTCCATACTGAAGATTAGATGGCCAGAAAGAATCACAAACAAGAAGCTATGGGAACAAACGAAACAGTAACCAATCGCCCAACAAATATGCAGGAGGAAGTGGAGATGGATTGGACACTCGCTGAGGAGGCCGTTGGGTGACATCGCGCGTCAGGCCATTGCTCGAGTGGAACCAGAAAGGGAAGCGGCGAGTGGGACGTCCAAGGGTGACATGGAGGAGATCGTGTGAGGAGGAGATGAAACAGTATGGACTAACATGGATGCAGGTGAAAAGTACAGCAGAAGACAGAAGCAAGTGGAGGTGTGCAGTTGAAGCCCTATGTTCCACTAGGAACCCAAGGGAACAATAATAATAATAATATACAGCCACGCTCAACCTACTGAGCATCCAACACCTCCCTCATTGGAATGTAGACACCGATCATCTAACTGAAAATGAGGTTATAGAAGTTGTCACGAGTCTGAAACAAGGTGGAGCAGCGTGACCTGATTGAATGACTCCAGAGGTATTTAGGTACGGTGGAGACAGTTTACTGTCTGCGTTAACTAAGGTACTAGGCAGAGTCTGGGAATGAGAGGTAGTTCAGTGTGGGTGGTGTAGGTCATTGATTATCTCGAAATACAAGAAGGGCGACAAGTCTTCCTGTGGTAATCACAGTAGAATTAGCTTGACCAAAATGGTAACTAACGTACTAGGTTCAATAATAATGTGTAGATGAGAGAACGAGGCAGGCTTTAAATCGCAAAGAGGGTGTATCGCTAATATCTTCACCCTTCGACAGATTCTGGAACGAAACATAATGGCATCTAGCAATCATCATACTTCTTGACGTGAAAGCAACATTTTGTGGTGTGAGCTGGCTGCTAGCCAAAGTTGGTAGACAGTAATTGACGTCAGTGGTTATGTGCCCAATATTGGTGGTGAGAAGTGAGAGTAAAGGCTTTGCATAGGCGGATACAATTAGCATACAGGATGATCTGACACAGCCACAAAGAGATGCAAGGTTAACTTTCTGTGAGAAACAACCAGTCAAAAGACTGCATTTTCTACTAACAATAATCTACAATGATGTACATTGAAATCTATAAATATGTGTTGATTTTCCTTAATAAAAGATCTGTTGCCTGGCCCTTGTCTTCTGTTGTTACAAATTGATTTTCTCGACCAAGAGGTACTATGGCGATGCTTGCCTGTGAAGGGAATGCCGAGGAAATACATTGCACTGATCAGGACACTCTACTCGAACTCATGCAGCCAGTCAGGTGAGGGCTTACGGAGAGTTGTCACATGAACTGATGATAACTAGTGGTGTCCGACAGGAATTCCCACTATCCCCATTTGTATTCAATCTCATCATAGATGTACTAATGGACTTAACCCTAACTGACAACTTCGGCGACTCAGGGATTGACTTGTTACCAGGGTATAATCTCGTTGACTTGGAATATACAGATGATGTAATCCTTCTACGTGAATTCACCTACAAGATGCAGAGTCTTCTGTACACCTTGAGGAGCGGAAGTCTTCAAATGATTTGCATGCAATTCTCTCCCGTCAAATGTAAGATGATGCTACAGGAGTGAACTACGTAAACACACACCTAGCTTAAAGACAGGCAGGAGGGAAGTGGTAGTGTAACGATAGAAGGCAAGAGTCAGGCAACAGATCCTTTATTAAGGAAATCAACGCATATTTATATATTTGCATGTACATTACTATGGATATTTAAGCAAACAAACACAGTCTTCCGATTGGTTGTTTCTCACGTAAAGTTAATCTTTCATCTATTTGTGACTGTTTCTTGAATGTCAAATCCTCTATATGTTAACTGCATCCGCCTACGCAAAGTCTGCTGTGGTCGGTTTTGAATCAATCTTTGTTCACATTTTCTCACGACAAATCTTGGGAACGTAAATACTGACGTAAATTACTGTCTACCAATTTGGCTAGTAGACAGCTCTCACTACAGTAGAGCGTATTGACCACTTCACTTGCTTGGGAAGTTGCATCAGCCCCAACGGGTTGATCACTGACGAAATCTCAACACGGATACAGAAGGCTCGTTTAACATACGCCAACTTATGCCACCTCTGGCTTAGTAGACGTGATATCCGACTGTCGACCATAGGACGTGTGTACTGCTCAGCACTTCGCTCTGCCCTCCTTTATGGCTAGCTGTGAACATATCCATTGGAAGTGGAAGATACGAAAATGCTAGCTAGCTGTCTTTGATCACAGCTGTCCGAGTTCTATCCACCGTTTGAAATGGTGTATTAGAGTCATCAGTATTGAGGTTAAGCGACGAGTGCTAGGTAAAGAGAGGAAATCGATAGAGGAGGCTCTGAAGTTACATCACCATAGATGGTTAGGACATGTGTTACGCATTCCTAGGCATCGACCGCCTTCCTCGACCGACGGGCAGTGTTAGCTCACATAGGGTCAGGTTGGGAAAGAGTCGGTAGCGGTAGTCAAACCAAAACATGGCCTCATCAGTCAATGAAATCGACCACAGTTAGTTTAAGCCAGGTAGGAGGGTGTAGACTTCCTGATGGGAGTCCTCTGGATGGTGAGAACAAATGGCTGAAGACAACAGGTGATATGGATCGAAAACGTTCTCGATGATGGCGCAGATGCATTCACTCTTTGTGGCATATAATATCCAATAAAACTACATTATTGTTCCGTATTTCTATTCTTTTTGTGGCGACTTGAACTGCTGCAGATCGGTGCAAAGTTATATGTTGAAACCAGTCAATCAAGCAAACGGTACTCGACAGGTTCCCACTACACGATTTCGCCAGCAATTTTCCGGGTATGAAGGTTTTCTCCAAAATTGGTCTTATAAGAGTTTATCATTACATTCTCATCCATCCAGGTGACGTTCCAGAAACCGCTATAACCACACCAATTTTTCTTTTCCTTCACTTTCCCCAGTGGAACATAGGGCTCCAAGCTAGCGGCTTGAAGTTTCTGTAGCAGTGTTTATTTTATAGGATGGGGTTACTAGCCTCACGCCCAACCTTTCCTTTTTACCAGCATTATTTCTGGCCCAACGAGGTAAAGGAGTGCGTTGGCCGGGAATCGAACCCCGGAACATGTGCATGGTCGGCGAGCGTCCTAACTGCTATGCCACCGACGCAAACACCACACCATTTGGCTTACACGAATTCGCTTGCATACCTTCTGGGCTAATTGAACTCAACCCAGACATTCCAACGCGTTACTGATCAATTTCTCCACAGTTTCCCCTATGTCTATGCACACATTGACATCTCACTCATTGCTAGCGGAGATGAGGCAGAACATCGGAAACATGTGAAGACCAGTATGGCATGACCATCAACTTAGACAAATGAGAATTTGACAAATCCTCATTGAAATTCCTCGGAAATTTGATCGACAGCCAAGGAATCAGACCAGTCCTTGATGATGTGTAAGCCATTAAGGATTATCCACTTTCTGATTCTTTTAAGAAGTTACGGCGATTTTCGGCTCTCATCAATTTATACCATCGTGTCATTCCCAAATGTGCTACAGTTTTGCAACCATTAACTGACTGTCTGCGTGTACGTAGCCGTTCATTTCACTTACCAGCTGAAGCCGTTAAATCACTCGAAACTGTTATGCACTTGCTAAACGAGAAGCCATTCTTTGTCAGACGCCAAAATGACGCTCCTTCTTCCCTCATGAAGAACACCTCAATCGTTGTCATTGGGGCAGATCTACAACAAGTATATAGTGAATGGCAACCCCATGCATTCTTTTCAAAATGACTCAATTCTACTCATTGTCAATATAGAACACTGGGTAGAGAGCTACTAGCTGTTTATTTGGTTATCAAACACTTTAGACATATGCTGGAGGGTACAGCTTTTACAGTTTTTACGGATCATAAAGCTTTAACTAAAGCCTTGTCAACCAAACAAGATAACTACTCGCCTCGTGAACTACGACATCTTGAATTTATATCCCAATTTGCCTCAGATATTCTACACCTAACGGGTAACAACAATGAAGTTGCCGACGATCTGTCACGTATGCCCGTTAAGAAAATTGCATGACCTGATATCGATTACGAACATCTCGCAACCTTACAGAGAAATGATGGTGAACTAAAGAAGATTATATCTTCTAAATCGACATCCTTAGAACTCAGTGGAATCCCTTTTAACACGGTGAAAGTAATCTGTGAAACTTCTACCGGTAGATGTCGACCTTTTGTTCCAGCAGCTATGAGACGTACAATATTTGAGAAACTGCATAATCTGTCACATCCCGGAGTCAGTGGTACTATCAAGCTGCTCAAGGAAGGATTTATACGGCCAGAGATAAACTGCGATGCTAAGAAGTGGACGCGAAATTGTTTGTCTTGTCAAAGAGTCAAAATTCATCGTCACTACAATGCGCCTCTTGGTCGTTTTCCTAAGCCCGACTCAAGATTTGACCACATACATACATATATTGTTGGTTCACTGCTTCCTTAGAGTGAATTAAGTTACTTTTTCACTTGCATTGATAGATTCACTCGTTGGCCAGTAGCAGTTCCGCTGGCAGACTTATCCGCAGAAACAGTTACTAAAGGCCTGGTCGAAAACTGGATAGAGAACTGTGGTTTTCCGTCTATTATCACTACAGAAAGAGGTGCACAGTTCAAAAGCCATCTTTTTCAAAAGCTCACGGAATTATTAGGAATAAAACGAATACGAACGACTTTGTATCACCCGAATTCCACTGGGCAAGTTGGCAGTGGTATTTCCATGAATTCCACAGTATTCCGCAAATCTTATTGTCTGTGATGTACTTGGAATCTACGTGTGTAACCCGGAGTATTGGAAGACTACACAACGATGACTAGAAAAGATGGTGAATTCCATTCAATTATGTGGCAGTGGCATATCCGTCATTTTTGTTCTTTAAGTGAATGTTGGTGTGGTCTTCTTAAATTTTTGTTTGTGTCCTTCATATTTTTTGGTCTTCACTGTTTATTTCCCTGGTGTTTTGGTACTTTCTGTTGTCTCTTATCTGGACTGTTTCACCGGATTTCCTCTTTGTTTTGGTATTCACTTTGGTTCTGTTACATTTTTGGTGTTGGTGCCAGGTCTTAGCTTGATTTTTTAACTCGTATTCTTTCATCACGCGAAATATTCCAACTGAAAAGAGAGGAATTTTTTCTAGTGTAAGTGCCACTCCCTAGGTCCTGGATCCTTTTGCTATTATAATTACTTGTACCGACCATGTTCAGTGGTCATTCATCATGGGTTGAATCTGTGTAGTGTTTTTTTTGTGTAGATTTCAGTAATTAATCATTTTTAACAAAAACTTTTCATACTTAAGTACCTTGTTATCGTTTTCATCAGTTTACCAAATGCCTCATACCTCGGTTGTTTTTAAGGGATAACAGTACTGTGGACCAGTTGTTAATCGTTTTAAGCGTATTGGGGACCATATCATCGATAACTTTCGAATAGACTCATGGAATGCATGGGCTCATATTTCCGTGTCGATACATATTCATCTCTTGGACTGTTTGTGTTCGATTTCAGTTAGAATATTGTCACAAGCTGGTGCGAATTCACAGTTTTTAGGTCTCAGTCAAGGCAACCGTTGTGACTTGCCTGAATAGAAGAAAACTAGCCCTTCAATGTATTGGAAAACGTAGCTATGATGCCCTACATGTTCTTTTGAAAATGGTTCTGCAATACCATGTTATTTCTCAGGCTTATGTAGACATTTGATATCGAATCCTAGTGAGTATTTTTGTCACCTACCAATTTTACAATTCTCTTTTTAAGGTTATGCATTTAGAAAGACTCTGCGAAATATCTGAACTAGGAATATCCGACCAATTAGTCATACTCAAAGTCCTCACAAAGGCATTTTAATCTGTTTACAATAACTTATCAAAGTGAAATGATGTTTGTACGGCTAAATTTTCTGCTGACGTCAACAAACACTTTCTTATTAGCAAATTATTGACAGTTTAATTGTGATCCGGAGATAAATCATTTTATATAACAGAAGATAGATACGATTTTATCAAGCGGTGCGATGTAGATTAAGAATTGAGAAATTGTTTACACTATTTTGAGCTCAAATAGTGAAGTATCATTATGGAATATTTCACTAAGAAAATCTCCCAATTCCTTTACTTTATTAGGAACATCAAACTTCATTTGAAGGTATATATGAATTTACTGGACGCTTCAAGCATAAAACACTCCAGTAAATTTATTTACCAGATCCGAAATATTCTTTATTCGAGTTATACAAAATTTTCGGGCAGAAAGTTGGTGCTAATGCGTTTTGGTCATTTATGTATGATAATGTATCCAAAATTAAATACCTCTGATTTATTTTAGGAAGTCTCACTGATAACATTCACCTTCAATACAGTTCAACACTTAATCCAATTTCTCCATATCTTATCTATACTCAAAATGTAGAGCTAATATTCCTTTTTGTAACATAATTGCCACAATTATGCTTGACTTACATAGATCCTGCATCGACTGACAATCAGTGACCACTATGTACATGGAACTACGTGTGACAGAATTTATGATTCGGATCTCTCACATGACCGGTCCACTTGATAGCATCTATATTTATTTGAATATTTCCGATATTTTGTACACGTTATTTCTTACATCTTCCCTGAGTATCATAATACTGAGATGCGCCAGTTGTATTATAATTATGTCTTGATATTTGTCTTTACTTTTATTATATTATTATTATCCGCTTGGTTTCCGTGTGGAACATAGGGCTTCAACAACACATCTCCACTTTGTTCTATTTGGTGCTATCTTCTTCAGCTGGGTCCACGATTGACCATAATCTCTCATCTCCTACTCACACGATCTACTCCATGTCACAATCGCACCGATGACCCACTCGTCGCTTCCCATTCGGATTCCACCATAGCGATAGCCTGCATTGCGCGCGATGTCATTCGACGGCCTCCTCAATGTATGCCCGATCAATCCCTCTCCATTTTCTCCTACATATTTGTTGAGCAATCGGATCTTGGTTGGTTTGTTCCAAGTTAGAGTTTCCTGTTGATAATTCTTTCTGGCAAGCTGGTAATTTGCTCTTCAGTATGGAGCCAGAGAAGGCAGCTGTTGATAAAAGTCTGTAACTTGTTGGAAATCCTTTACGTGACGCACACGCAGTGCAAGTTTCTGACCCATATTGAAGTATTGATTGTCTTCACATTTGTGTTGGAAATCCGAGTCTTGTTCTTTATGCTGAGGTGGAGTGCAGAAGATTTCCAAACTGCTTTCAGTTTGATGAAGACGTACCTTGGCTTTCCGATTCTGGTTGGCTTTGATATTTTCATCCGTTTCGATTACCTATGATTGAAACCGTGCTTCCTAGATAGGTGAAGGAGGTAACCTCTGTTAATTCTCTCACATTGATGGTTACTGGTGCTGGTTGTTGTTCTTGCGGTTCGTTGGTTAACTTCATCACCTCCATCTTCTTTATGTTCACCTGGAGTCCTGCCTTATCTGCCAGACTCTTCAGCAAGGTTAGTTGGTTTTCATCTGCCTCTAAGTCTTCGAGTTTGTGTGGCGTTAGACATAAATCATCCACACGCGAAGTCCAGATCTTATAGAGTCTTCTTATGGGAGATTTCCTCCTATTTTTATACTGGACTATAAGGCGTTGTTTCACTTTTTTCGATATGTTGGCTGAACCCAAGTTTACAAAGGAGTAAATGGCTGAACTTTCTTTACCAGAAACATTAACTACTCTATTTGACACTTGCAGAGAGAAATTTTATCAGTTCTCTTAGGAATATTTATGTTGGTTCTCAGGTTTTGATAGTAATATTTTTCACCTATTTTTTATTATACTATGTTTTCTGTACCGAAAAAATCTTTGGACTGTATAGTTGTGCTAAATCATTCTTGATGCACTTTTTTACTTATGAAATAACTTGTTATTGTTTAGTGATCCCGGAAACTTAATCATGTTATATGATGTTTTGAGATTGTTGAAATGTAATCGCTGACTTCGTGTGATAGACTATACGAGTAAGGTTCAATTTCTTGGCTGGATTGCATTAAGGTCGTTCCGGTGAATTCTTTCATGCAATGACCCGAAAGTACTAAGTTACTGGTTATTCCACTATGTTTCGCAGTCTAGTTGCCGATTTCAGACGGTTTTCGGGATAAAATGAGATATTCAGTAAATGAGCTTAGATCATAACACATGACGACACTGATAGATGAATACTTTGACCCCGAAGTTCCTATAGTCTTTAATTTAACCGAGCGAACATCTTTTTTCTCTACATTCAAGCTCTTGCAGCTTTCATTTTGAACTTACATAGCTACTCATGTTTAACTCTCGTTCATTAGTTACGGAATGTTAGTAGGACTCTTGTTGTAAAATATGACTTTTAATGTAAAACGAATAATTTTGGTAGCTTTTGTAGTTGAAACGAAATGAAAAGAAATTGAAGTAAAATTTATTGGTTGATGAACAAAGTAGAGCAGAATTAGTCTTGAAGTTACAAGGAACCTTCATGAAATGATGATGGAAGAAACTCCTGGATGTTCGTATCATTCGTGTCATTATCATTCAGGTCGGTGGTACACTATAAAGTTTTGACTTCGCCGAAGGCAATTATTTAATGATGCTGTTATTTTTACTACTGTCTTTTTGATATGTCATCAATTTCTGCGAACTTTCTTGTAGTGAACTTGTTATAATAGTAATTTAGAAAAATCTTCTTTACATCCACTTTAATTAATTCAATTATTTTAACAAAATGAAGTTTGCTTAGTGATATGTTTTACTTACTAATATTTGCATTCTATTACTTTTCCGATTAACTAAGTGGCAGCGTCTCTGACTGCAGCACTGGGTGACCGAAGTCAGATTCTCAGAAGGGATATGAGTTCCTTTAAGACCACAGATACGCTCTGCTGACGATTGGTGACAAGGCTTCTGGCTGATTGTTTCCAACTGTCTAATAACAAGAATTCTTAGTGTATCATAATGGCGAGCCACCTAGCATGTTGGTCACATTTCAAATTTGACTGATAGAATTCAGTTTGCAGCAAACAAACAGCTAGACACATGACACTGGTTACTGGCTAGTATCCGATCAAAGTTTCCGCCTCAGTTTATTTGCAGTTTTGAGTGATCCTTCGCGACAATTCTACGTGATACCTAGAATTTACTTCTGTCTCCCTTTTTGTCTGCGCTTAGTTTGGCTTTTGAGGATAGTTTTTCAAAAACCCAAAAAATCATAAATTTCCAGTTATTGTATATTGAGAAAAGGTGACTACCAGATAGATAACAACAGGTATATGAATAGTTCTGTGAATACAATTGATGTTATGTTGACTAATCAAAGTTAGTCATAAGAAATGCTGCCCTAACAGAATTCATCAACATTAACACGTAACTGAGATGATATTTGTTAAAAAATGATACAAAATACCAGAAACAGAGTTATGCTTATGATGTTCATCAATATGACACTTCTTGTAAGTCTGTTTGATCCATTTTCAAAATATTTTATTTCTAAAAAGCGAATTATAAAATTTTTTACTGTAAATGATAATTTGGTTAATTAAAATAAAGTATGAATCCATTCCACTGAAGTTCGCTGTTGATCTAGTGGACGAAACGCGCGTATAGTTTATATATGAAGCAACTCAGTGGAATAAACTTTTTCTGATATAATCCCAAGGAATCATCACATTCGTATTACTCAGTATAACGGTGATATCTGGTTGTTATTTTTTTTTTTTCAATATTTTCATGAATGTATATTAAACTGGCTTTATGTTCACATTGAGTATCTAGATAGAGTGGCACACACACAAGAACACTCTGCCAACTGACACAACTAAAATTTACCATTAGTTTATCTTGGCTATCAACAAACCTAGAAGCTTAGTTACCTGGCTAACTGAATTTACGGTAGAAATGTGTTTGTTTCATTTAACAGTGGATAATTTAATAAGTTTTAAGATTTGTTCAATCTTTTACAGACACTTTTTTAGGCAACATGGAGAGATTTTCTCATGTTTAGTTTTGAGAATTTTGGTTATGTGGGATAACTATTGGGTTGTAAAATGCTTGCTTCTTCACCAGTTAATGGTAGGGTTCAATCTGTCTTTTAATCGAACATATTTTCTGTTAGGCAGGCTGTTAATAAATGAACTTCTGGGAGAGTGCAACATTTTCCACTAGATGCATTGTGATGCAAAGTGCTCATTATCAACTTGACGCTTTAATATTCAAATAAAAGTTAGAAAATTACGCATCTTGAAGAGGATGTGTTTCATCGAATTTTCCAATAATTTTATTCCACAGAAAATAATTAATATTCCGTCAATTAAATATTTTGATCAAATGAAAGGAAAAAATGTTGCATTTTGTCTAGTCACTTACTGTATACTGATAACTGGTTATCCAACAATGTGAATTCATTGCCGTGCATAGATGGTGTGGCGTGTATTGCACGAATTATTTCATCTTTAAGAAGGTGTAAAAAATTGACAGATTCATTTTGTTTCAACCACTGATGGACACTTGATGCGTTAAACCACAACTCCAGGACTGCATCCGACCAGCTGACATTTTCTAACTTAAATGTGCACTGTTGATAGGCTGAATTCGGAAACTCTTGAATAACTTCTGTAAACAAGTGGTCTACCTATAGGAGAAAGTAGACATGAGAAATATTCTAAAAACTTTGAAAAAACTGTTTTCTTTATTTTGAAGCTGTATAACTTTTCTGCAGGCTTGAAACTGAACCGATTATTCAACGAAGATCACAGTATGCAAATAAATTCAACAAATAAACTACAATTTCAACTGTAAACATATGTAAGCGACACCTGATTCAAGTAATGTTTTTATGGCTACGCACTTGCACATAGCACAGTCACATGAGCAACAGAAGTCACAGTTACATGAAGTGGAGGCAGTGTCTCTCTACACAATCTTAAAGAAGAGGTGTTAACTAATTCTGAAATACAATTTTTCTTCCCTTACAAACTTCACCAAGTCAGTGTGTTTGCGGCTGTAGTAAGTTACATTTAGGGCTAAGTAAGTTTCAAGAACTCAGATTGGTGACAATAAAACAAATATTTGATTTTCCGTTCAAAGTCTCGAATTTCTCACTCAAGTTTGGGTAATAATAATAAAAAGACAGTTGCAGCGAAGAAAATTTTCTTTTCGACGAAGTCATCATCTAGGCTGTACATTCGTGTATTTATATCAAATGGATGGGAAAGTTCCAGAATAATTTCCGGTTAGGGGTCAAATTAATAAAAATTACAATTAGGAATTAGAATGCCATAATAAACAGGGGGATGGGTAAAACTCAAACAAAGTAGCATAATAACTAAGAAGATTGACATTGTGCAATTGGGGTTAGAAATGTAAAAATAACAAAATATACAGGATGTTTGGATAAAAAACTAGTGTGATGAATAATTGTTTATGCAATCAGGGATTAAATATGTAGAAATAGTAAAATGATAAAATAAACAGGAAGTGTGGATATGAAAATATGGTAGTGTAGACAGGGATTAAGAAAACTTAAAATAACATGAATAAACAGGAAGTTTAGATAAGAAAGGCGATGGGATGGTCATTATTAAAAAATTTACCTGTTTATAATGGCCATGGCAGGGATAGGGGTTGGACGTATTTCTTTTGGATACAAAGAGTGGGTTTGAGTTTTTGGATAGCTAACACCTCAGCTATGCCCAAATGTCTTGATTTCACTCCCTTTGATAGGTTTGATTGAATCTTGTATATTACTTTGAAGGACTTTTCGAAAGGCGCTGAATGTCCTGAGTTGACCAGATGTTCTGTCACTGAACTGTATACACGTTTTTGGTCTCCTTTTACTAGCCAGGCTGGGTAGTGTTCACGAGCGCGTTTTTCAAGTCGGCGCATGGTACGATCGATGTACTCAGCTCCACAAGAGCAAGTAAACTGGTATATGCACGTTGAGGGGGCCCAATGCGACAGCTTGTCTTTCGCGTTCTGGTTGAACAGTTTCTTGCAGGAAAACGTCAGTCGTAGGCTTGCGGCGAAGTATGTTTTCCTCAGCGGTTTGGAGAGGCGTTTGCGAAGGATTTCTGCTTCAATATCACCTTTGAATTCTAGATTAAGCAGAAGTATTTTCTTTGGGACGGATTGGACTTGTTCAGAAGTCCTCTTAGGTTTGAGATTCTTGTCTAAGAAACCTGGGTGGGAAACCGTTTTCCATCAGGGTTTTTCGGAGATTACGCAGTTCTTCTTAGATCACTTCCTCGCTGCATATCTTCGGAATCCTCGAGGAAAGAGAGTATATCAGGTTCCTCTTTCTGCTTAGCGGTACGAAGCTTTGAAAGTTGATGAATTGTCCAGTCCATGTAGGCTTTTTGTACATGGACCTTTTCAGAGAGTTGTTGTCATTTCTTGTCAGATGGACGTCCAGGAAGTGGAACATTCCGTTGGATTCGGTCTCAAGTGTAAAGTCGATGTTTGGGTGGGCGTTGTTGAAGATTTGAAGTAAGTTTTCAAGGTTCAGCTTCTCATCACAAATGATGAAAGTATCATCAATGTATCTCCTGTAGAGATGAAGGTCGTCAATAGTTGATGATAAGGGGTTGTTTTCGAGGCTGGGCATAATAATAATTGATTAGTATAATTGATCAATAATAATTTGGTATTATTGAGATAAGACGAACTTTTGTATATGCGAGACACTTTCGCCTTCAAAATTCATATTGCATAGAATTTTTCTGATACATTGTATAACTGGCAGCGCACTTGTTTGAACTTAAACAGCCTTCTGAAATCACAGGCTAAACACGTCATAATTAGGTTAGACTACATGATGAGTAAACACTATGTGTGCTTGCGTTTCACACCATTTTCACATGCACGCAACTGGGTTCTTTGAATGCTTTCGTTTTCGGGAAGACACCTTTTTCACATGAAAATTCAAAATAAAGTGAGTGATGTGTGGCAAAAAACAAACTATAATGGCCTTCCATAATAATTTGTTTATTAGATACATCACACAGTGAAACAGTGTTATCGACTAGATGACGAAGTTTCGAACACAGTTTATTTTTAATAATGATATCTATTAATTTATAAGTGACATGATTATGAGTAATAAATTGCGTTCAAGCGTCATCCAGTAGATAACACTGTTTTACTGCCGGATGTATCTAATTAACAACTTATTTTGGAATTACATACTACCACACTGGCCTTCACGATTCATTCCACTGATGTATTAGAGCAAATGTTTACATAACTTATTCATGTAAATTGCATAAATTTATAGAATTTTATTATGGATGATAGGCTTACGTAAGCACACAGACTGTCACCAAATTTAATCAGTTCCGCGCATAACTCCCACTCTTCCATAAAAGATTGTTCATATAATATGCATGCATTTAAATGAGCATGTACGTCCAGGATAATAATTTCTAAAAAAAAGCATGGCTTTAGGCAATCATCTAATTGGGAAATTATCTTAGCATTCCATCTTTAGTTGAAAAAATTAACTACAAGGTAATGAAATTTTCATAAAATTTATGTCAATAACCCATACAATTAAATGTGAATCAGTAATCTAATGAAATTAGATAAGAAACTGTGAACATTCGGTAATATTCAAGATTTTATGCTGGATGTATGAGTCTGCTTGTTACATTTGGAAATCAAGATATCAATAGTTATGTCTAACCACACCTGATCATTATCTGATACACATAACTGTCCTATTATAAAATCTTGAGCCTCACTTGGAAAGTATCGGAAACTGATTAGTTTTATTGCATACGTATAATCTGTTGCCATTGATGAGTGCTGAGTGTACACATTCCCCCAGAGAATGTCAACATAGCGGTTCTCAAGCGCTGCACAATATAATGTATATACTGATAACAGTTTTATTCCGGAAATGATGTATAAGGACAATATACAATTCTCACCAGAATTTCTTGCCAAACGTTCACATCGAAAGTAAAATATGAACAGTATACTGTATGATACAAAGTCGTTTTGTCTTAAACAAGATTCAATCTTACACAAGACTTCTTTATTTTCTCATTGAAATACAAAGCTGTATGTTGTAAGTCAGTTAGGAATTCGCGTGAATTCATTTTACAGTCCAAAGACATATTTTTAAGATTAAAACAACAAGACCAGCAAAGCTGTGGTGGTTCAAAGATGGAATTTAGAACTAAGTGCATATGTTTGCACTATTGAACACAGACTGGCTAAGGATATACCTCATGCAGACTTCTTATCTCGTTGCTCATTATTTGAAAATTCTCCTAATGACACTGATTATTTGTTAGTCCAGCTGCTACCTGTGGATAGAGTTCGTCTCCTAAATAATACTCGGAAATATTACGGGAGTATTATAAATGCAACAAAAAGGGCTTGTTATATTCAGTGTAAGCGAAGATTTCCCGACTTTTATAAGCGGAGAGAAGAGATTTCAGTCCATCCTGAAGGATTTCTATGTCTAAATGACAGGATCATAACTCTCCTGACATTCAAATCTGCGATTTTGGATGATCTTCATTCTACTTATCTGCGAGTTGATAAGGTGAAATCATTGGCACGCTCAATTTGCTGGTGGCCGGAAATTGATGCTGACATTAGCAAAAGATTAAAGAGCTGTTGCAGCTATTTGCTTAAAATGTCCTATAGAAAGTCATTGAGTAAACCATGGTCTCTGACTCGTGAGATTTAGCAGCGTATTCATGCAGATTACTGTGGTACACTCTAAAATTCATACTATGCCTTAATTATTGTAGATTCTTATTCTAGATGTCCAGAAGTCGTAATTACAGACAATTCTAACGCGAAATTCAGGCTTTGAGGAAGATTTATATCCGTTCTTTTTAGTGTAATTTCTGCAACGGTCTCTAAACTGAGACCAATGAAATTCGAGATGTCTTAGTTAGTGATAATGGTACTCATTTCACTGAGAAGAACTTCAGTGACCGGCTTACACATATAGGTTGTCGTCATCTGTGCACAGTACCACGTCATCCTTAATCTAACGGGTTGGCAGAAAATTTCGTACGAACATTATAGAGTGCCATAACATCAATGAGTCCTAAGAATTTTGACAAGTTAAAGAGATGTGTAGATAACTTCTTACTTCAATATCGCAATGTGCGGAATACAAATACCCATGAAAGTCCTGATGAAGTCTTCAAATCTCCGAACGCATCTGATGTCAGCGATTTCTGATGTACATTATTACAGAGGGAATGACAATAAACCTTCTACTGGATTCATGCTACTATAACTGGGAAATCGGATGGTGAAGACGTCTGACGTCGAAGATCATTCAGTTCACAACAGACACGTAGATCAAGTGAAAATAATAGCAGAGAATCAGTTAGAAGGTCGGAGAGACTTGCAAGCAAACCAACACCTCATTATTAATATGCAAGGATACATTCAACGTGTGACGAATGTGGTGATTGACAATTTCTATTACTGTATTGTTTGAATGCTTACTGTTGTTTGTTAGTATTTATTACATGGATAAAAATTAATTCTTCCAAATACAAATCCCTAAATTCCGCCCTCTCTGAGTGCTATTGTTTGGTTTCCTGTGATTCGATCATTGCGAAACACTCTATCTATTTCTTCTATCTTATTTCTTTACGTTCCCAGTGGGACATAAGGCTTAAAGCTAGAGCTTTGAAGTTTCGGTAGTAGTGGTGTTTATTTTTACGGGATGAAGCTGCTAGTCTCATGTCCAGATTCATCACTGGTGTAGTGAGGTAAAGGAGTGGGTCGGCTGAGGATCGAACCCCGAACCACCTGCGTGGTCGGCTAGCATTCTACCTATGTGTCACCGACGCACATTGTGAAATAACCTTATGAATAACTATAACAAAAACAACAGATGTATTATGTTGGATGGAAATACAGCTACTCCAAAGGTTCAATCCAAGAAGAATTTAATCGAACTTATGAAAATAAAGATGTACCCAAAGGCTGCCGAAACACTGCGATGTAAAAATAAGAGTTCTGTAGTTATAACTGTTGGCTGAAACTTCATAGAGAGTGTAACGGTTACTGTTCTATATAGAGTTGCAATTCATTTAAAGTACTTATTCGCATATTGTTTTCTTTTGTACTATTAGAAATCTTTACAATTCGGCATTTTACATAGAAGGAGACAAAAACTTGGTCCACCGAAGTTATGAATTTCTATTTGTGACTTAATTTTCTCACATTATAAGCATCTAAAAACATTTCGGAAATTTGTTGAAATAAACAGATAGAAATGGCTTCAACTTTCCATATATGCAAGGTTTGTTCAAATGATAAAACCTAAGGGAATCCCAGGTGTCCCGAACATTCGTAAAGTTTTCTATTAAATCTTCTTAATAAAGATATAATCTGAGGAAAACAAACCCTTGATTACTTATTTACAGGAGAATTTCTTAACAGAGGAACTTTAGTTAGAAAATTATTATAAATTACGGTGCTACCTGATTTCTAATCAAAATCTACCAAATCATCACAGACTGAGTACTGGATTGCACTTCCGTTCACATTGTATGGAGTATTTTTGAAAAAAGCAAAGATCAGATTGATTTACCTGTTAAATTCATAACTAAATAAAAAGTAAAAATGCGAAACGAAAATCGATTTTTAAGGGATTTTGTGGACGTCATTAAATTTTCACCAAGACTTGACTGATATTTAAAATCTTCAATTATATAGCTAACAGCCATATATAAACTTCAGCTTATGTCACTGGCAAGCATTGCTCATCTAGTTTAAAAAACAGTATTATACAGGTACATCTTAAAATTTAATCTCGATTCATCTGTTGTGATCGCACACACACACACATGTTGTTCTAACAGTTTAATCGGAATTAAGCATTATTAACAGTGTATTTCATGTGAACAATAGGTTGTGTTGATCGTTAACTATTAAAAATTCTCATTATTGTAGTCCTTTTCGTTGTGACAATACTGACACCCAAAAAGTTTCACAAAGTTCATTGCTTTCAAGCAGTAAGCTTGAAATAAAGTGTTCAGTTTATATTCAGCAGTTGAAGTTCTGTCATTGTTTAGATTTGGGCCCACTAAATATGTTTATGTTTTATGTATTGCATGGCAATTAAGTTTAAAGCCTAAGTCTCTCATTATGCCTAAAAAAGTTGAGAAATGCCCAGTGTATTAAATGTAATACTTAAAATAAAGTCATCAATATTACTAAGTTAAATAACTTTTTCTCTACACAACTAAAAATGGTACCTAGCAATAAGGAAAGAATAATTTTAGTGAATTTTCAGATTTACTAGATCTCTTCGGTTTCATGTTTTCCGAGTTTTCAGTTGTATTCTGCATCATACTATCCTCTTCAGTGATTTCTTCTTTACATTTAGTTCCATTTGATGAATTAATCCGTTTATATTCCGTTTCAGATTGATATGCGAAATCTGTTGTGTTACAGGTGAAAATATGAAAAGCAGAATTCTTACCTGTAACAGCCAAAATACGAATGATTGACGTATGTTAAAAAGAGTAAGATGAACTAACACGAACTTACAACTTGCATCACCTTCGTAGTCTTCAGAGATCATTATATACAAAGCCGAAGAACAGTAATTATAAAAAGTGTCACAAATATTTGTCAAAATGAAAATCAGTACATCTGTCAGTTTGACAACACTCTACCGCTAAATAGATGGTGAAGCTATGGGCAGTCCAATTAGCCCTGTTTTAGCAGATATATTCATGTCTAACCTTGAAAAAACAAAACTGAAGCGTGCAATCGACGAAACAACTTCTTATTGTCGATATGTCGATGACACATTTGTAGTGTGCAACAATGAAAGTCATGCTTCCTACCTACTCAGATTATTCAATGATGCACATACCAATATTGAACATGAAAATGATGGAAGGTACCATTTCCTCAACATCGCCATGCAACGCCTAGAAGATGGTAGTCTCCAGAAGTAAGTTTACCGAAAGCTTACATGGAAAGGTCAATGACCTATATTTTAGTAGTTTTTGTCTAAATGGCTTTAAGCGAACATTAGTCAAGACTCTATACTATAGAGCTAGGCGAATTCGCTCTACAGAGAAATTAGAGGAAGGATTTATGTTTCTCGAAAAGATGTTGAAAAGCAACGGTTACCCCCAAAGGTTTATTAACAAGCAAGGAAAATTTGAAAGCTCAAATGTCGAGCAAATCACAGTTGGAAGAAAGCCCATCTTTATTCAACCTGAATGAGTTAGGCTAGCTTGTGTCCCGGAGGTAAGATGAATTTTCTTTAAGATTGAATACAACTTATACCTTGATAATGGGTGCCATTAAGCGTGAAAATTAGGTCTCAGATTACCAGAACAATCCACTTGTAACAATTAATAATTATGATTTTATTGTTATTAATCATAGTAGCACCAAAACCAGTATAGAAAGTATAACGATATCTTCAGCTTTGAAAGTTCTACAATTGATTTACACAACTGGGGAGATAACCTTTCATAAATCGTAGATTGTGGCAATTTTCTCACGAAAAGTAACTTATACATCTATTCAAAGTGATGGGATTTCTGTAAGTCTCACTTTTTACAGAATAATAAAGAGGCAAAAGCGAGCCTGCTTCAGGCGCTTTGAAATGTACTATGTTCTTTTAGTGTTACAAAATGGATCACTGCTAAAACAGGGACGGCATCAATGTACTTTGAGTTTTCTCCGCCTAAAATTACTGCCAACAATTCAGCTGTCAATATATCTTTGAAAAATTTACCAGAAATAAGCAAACCTCTCACATGGAAATTCTTTTCTGAAAAGTGCATTTTAATTCCTGTGACAGCTGTGTCACTGTCACTTTACTATGATCAAATAGTTGTGGGAAGCATTTGTATTCTCACGGTAATCTTCACCCTGTCATTTCTTTATTTTATTTTTAATTTTTATTTTGATTACAGCTTGATTCCACACCGTATTTTCAGTACAAGTATGGCATTTTCAGCTTGGATATCGGTAGCCCAAATTTTGCAGGCCAACCATACATATCGGGTGTGCGTCGGCAGCGGATCGAACCCCGGACCATGTGCATGGTCGGCGAGAGTCCTAACCACTGTGCCACAGACGCACAGTCATGTAGAACAGTTTGCGATCGCTATGAAATCACTTCAGCTTCATCTTTTATTTGGGGTCGTGGTAGCATCTGAACCAGCTTCAGTCAGTAATGCAATTATCACTAAATCCACTTATTTTAGGTCACAAAAGGTAACCTCATCTTTGACAAATAACATTAAAACAAATAAATTTCGTTTCATTAAGGACCTTAAAATTTTGAAAACAAATTATTACAAAAGCTACTGAGTTAAGTAAGGCATCAACTGAATGAGAATTGAACAGACCTGAGAGCGACTCTTCACTCACGCCTAATGGAAAGGAACATAAAAAACTGGTATTTATTAAAACCCGTAAGTGCGATACAGCATTAACAATAGTAGTAACGACTGCTACAATTAGTGAAGTTATTAAAAACGAAATGTCTCCTTAACACATATGATTATGTGTGACAACATTTACTAGTCATTTTGATGTGTTGAACATTGTGATTATACGATGTTTGTCACTATTTATCCACTAATTAGCTAGCAGATTTATCTCTCCGGGCTCTTTGAAAATAAAATCATTTACGGAATTCAACCCTATAAAATAACTATAAGTCAATCTTTTGGATAAAACACTTTCATAAATGCCAGGGGGGTAGTCAAAGACTTCAACAGCCACAGTGATACATACTGATTAATCCGCGCGATCAAACATCATCAAAATACATTAAATCCAGGTGACTTATTTGTAGAGTAAATCTATTTATAAACAAACTGAAAATTCTTCAAAACCAATGGGGCTTCATAACTGTGACAGTGTTTAAATGTAGTGATGTAAACTTAATCTGTTTTCGATAATCTAACTCCATGAAAGTAGTAAGTGGATGGAAATGAAAGTTCTAAGTGACAGAAGAAACAAGAAATCGATAAAACTAATCATATGCAAATAAGAGTTCAAATATGTTTTCGTAAAATATTCGAATAGTTAACCATTTTCAAGAACAGATAATCAGTCTAAAAAAATATACTCATTAGAACATTTCATAAAATCACTGCTATTTGGGGTTGAAGACAAACAGAAAATACCACAAATTTTCAAACTACTTTAGAAATAATCAGTAGGATGAACTGTAAACATGAAAGAAATGCAACTGTCGAATGATTAATACCAACATTGTACATCATCTGATCTAAAGCTGATAAACTGTAATCACTATACAGTATACCAACAAACTGGAAATCAAACCCATCACACAAAGACTGCTAATTTATTGCATTTAACGCAAACACTGGAAAATTTTTTTTCATTCAGTTAGATAGTAGTCAAGAGAAGAATTAAAATGCCATGAGAAAATGCGCTCTCAAGTTAATCTGATGGATTTTAATGCAGTTTTTTCACTACTGGGATTGGTTCTGGTCTTGGATCGCGGAATTTCACGGATCTCTGCTTCTTCATTGACCTCTCAGGACTGAGACTTGTTTCCAGCACATAAAAGTATTTCATTCGTGAACAACAGAGACAGTCACTAAGTACTTTAGTGAACTATCTTGCTCAAACATTGCTACATGGACTTTAATGTTGTAGATAACAGTGAAATGTTTGTAAAATAAAAAAAACATCAACTGATTACGTGCGTGTTAATACATATTGGATTAATCAGACGGTTTAACTGGATGCATTTTTGGCTTGCTTACTGTTTTCCAGGACGTCAGTATATGAACCTAAAAGTTAAAATAGTGGTTTATGTAAATCGTATATGTGATGCATTCACTTTTACCAGTATTAACAGTAGAGACAATAAACGGTTGCACGATAACCAGACAAGTTACCCTATTTAAAAATAAAGTTTAAAATACAGCTAATGTCAAAATATTTTAGAATTTAAATCGATACCAGCTAGAAAGTAGCCTATTCTGTCTGTTGTGAGACTGATCAGTGATACGTATCCAGTGCCCCGTCACATGTTTTCGACCAGCAGGCAGAAGACTGGTGACTCATAGTTTCAAGCTCTTCCTTCTAACAATATAGTGCCATTGCCGTTCACCTCTCATTTATTTAAAATTTGCTAGAGATTTAACAACAACTTAGGGATAAGGGCTTGACTGCAAAAAGATACTTCAAATGCGTAGTTAAACAAGCAGCAAGGCAATAGTGCTATTCAGTGTATGACTGACTGACTGATTTCAAAGTAGAACTTTGCACAGATGTGCAGCAGTTCGAGTTGCCACGCTCCCACCATGTAGCACACAAAGCAATGGAAGAGAGTAGAGACGGATTCAAAAGAGAGATAATAAACAGAAATATAAGGTAAAAAATAGTAATATGGAACAACAATAGAGTCTTATTGGATATGACATATCACAAAGAGTGAATGCATCTGCGCCATCATCGAGAACGATTCTGAGCCATACCACCTATTGTATTCAGCCATTTGTTCTCATTATCCAGAGGACTCCCACCAGCAAGTCTACACCTCCCTACCTGGCCTAAACTAACTGTGGTCGATTTCATTGACTGATTAGGCCATGTTTTGGTTTGACCACCACTACCGACTCTTTCCCAACCTGACCCTATGTGAGCTAACACTGCCCGTCGGTCGAGGAAGGCGGTCGATGCCTAGGAATGCGTAACACATGTCCTAACCGTCTCAATCGATGTAACTTCAGAGCCTCCTCTATTGATTTCCTCTCTTTACCTAGCACTCGACGCCTAACCTCAATACTGCTGACCCCATTATGCCATTTCACACGGTAGACAGAACTCAGACAGCTGTGATCAAAGACAGCTAGCTAGCATTTTCGTATCTTCCACTTCCAATGGATATGTTCACAGCTAGCCATAAAGGAGGGCAGAGTGAACTACTCAGCAGTAAACACGTCCTGTGGTCGACAGTCGTATATCACGTCTACTAAGCCAGAGATGGCATAAGTTGGCGTATGTTAAACGAGCCTTCTGTATCCGTGTTGAGATTTCGTCAGTGTCAACCCGTTGGGGCTGATGCAACTTCCCAAGCAAGTGAAGTGGTCAATACGCTCTACCACTTCCCTCCTGTCTGTTTTTAAGCTAGGTGTGTGTTTACGTAGTTCACTCCTTTAGCATCATCTTACATTTGACGGGAGCGAATCGCATGCCAATTATTTAAAGACTGCTGGTCCTCAATGTGTTCAGAAGACTCTGCATCTTGTAAGTGACTTCACGTAGAAGGATTACATCATCTGTATATTCCAAGTCAACAAGATTATTCCCTGGTTACAAGTCAATCCTTGATTCGCTGAAGTTGTCAGTTAGGGTTAAGTCCATTGGTACATCTATGATGAAGTTGAATACAAATGGGGATAGTGGGCATCCCTAACGGACACCACTTCAGATGACAACTCTCCGGAAGCCCTCACCTGACTGGCTGCATGAGTTCGAGTAGAGTGCCCTGATCAGTGCAATGTATTTCCTCGGCATTCCCTTTACAGCCAAACATCGTCAGAGTACCTCTTGGTCAACGAAAACAAACGATGCTTTCACGTCAAGGAGTATGATGATTGCTAGATGCCGTTAAGTATGTCTATGTTCCGTTCCAGAATCTGCCGAAGGGTGAAGATATGATCGGTACACCTTCCTCCTGGTCTGGAGCCTCCCTGGTTCTCTCGTGTTTGTTCCTCCTGAACTCAGCTTAGTATATGCATGATTATTCAGCCTAGAACTTTAGATACCATATTAGTCAAGCTAATCTCTCTGTGATTATCACAGGAATACGTGTCTCCCTTCTTGTATATCAGGATAATCAATGACTTACACCAACCCGACAGGACTACCTCTCATTCTCACACGCTGCCTAATACCTCTGTTGGTGCAGACAGTAAACTGTCTCTACCGTCCGTAAATTCAGTGCATACAACAGTTCATCGAAAAGAAATGCTTGGTTTGAAACTCCATTTCTGTTTAAATTTAGATGGATGACTGTTTTGGAATCTTTAACTTAGTTTTTCCATAATACGGTTTGACAACATTCAACATCAAAAGTTTCGTGTTCATTTCATTATGAAGATATTATATATATAATATGAAAATATTAAACTGACAAACTTAAAAAATTTCATACAAGAATCAAAATGCCTATCAGTGTACCAGTTTTAATAGTATGCCAAACATTGAAATCTCCTATAGAATTATTCTTGATTGCATTTAGAACGCAAGAGAATCCCCGTCTACTCTTCACAGACCTTAGATTCACTTGTTAGTGTTCAAGTCAAATGTGTTGATCTACTATGGGTTAGATACACATAGTCCTCCGTTGTGTAGCAAATAATGTTCGACTTAATAACATTTCTTCCCTAGCTCTAATGCCACCTGAGTGTTTATTCAGGCTGAAGCTAACCACTACATAGTACGCTTCTCACCTTATATATATATATAAACTTTAAGGGAAATGTCCATTAACTACCTACATTTTCGACTGGATTTAGTAAGATGAAACTGAGGTATGTCACACCTAAGTATCAACGTTCTAACACAACTAAGTGGTGTACTTCTTTTATTTCGTTAAATTTCCTGGTCTAATGCTGACTTCAATTATTCTATCCCTTAAAACATCACAATATAAATGAAGGAGAATTTTGTTAAGTACGATCACTGTAAAGAAATATATTGAAGTTGACAAAAATCTTTGGGTAATTGTGATACCCTCCTGTAAAAGCACTATAAACATCCTTAAATGTTTTTTTTAGAGAGATTTATCTTTTTACTCAACAAGACTAAATATCTGGATTTTGATTCTAGTAATAACATACCATTTATGAGGGTGGAAGTTAAAATAATAAATTGGATAAAAATATCCGGTGAAGTGTTGGTGGAGGAGACTCTTACCTTAATTACCGATAAATGCTGAATTAAAGCAGTTGTTATCTTCGGTTTTATCTGATTACTTACACAAGTTGTTCTCAATAATTTTAGATGAAGTGCGAACCAGTGAAAGTTCCTAATTTACCATGTTAGTTGAAAAGTTTAGATAAAGTATGTGAAATAAGGATGTCGGACTGCATTCTGCTTAAAATCGCGAACAACCAGCCTGACCAGGGACTTATTCAAGAATAGGGTATAAACGTCATAAATAATTCTTCTTCTATTATTATTTCTAAATGAGTGTTTATTTCCTCAAAGCATTGAAAAGTGTGCATCAAGTAATAGAAATAATGTTCCACTTTTTGTTCTAAGTTAATCCAACGATTAAAGATGACAAAAATCCGAATTAGTGGATAATGAAAGCAAACAAAAGCGGTCATCTCAGCTACTAAGCACTAGACGAATAGTTTAGTAAAGATATCAGGCAGGAATAGGTCTGACGGTAAAAAGAGATATAATAGCCATTTGTCTCTTTCAAAGTTACACCTTAATTTGATAGGTAGGCATGCTACAATTCGGCGAAATTGCTCAAAATGGTTTGCAGCGACGAAGAGAAATAAGCTCTCTTAAAACTATAGGACAACAATGTTCATATTCAGAACACCTAAACTGTTTTCTGACAATCATCTAAAAGCTATTTGGCTATGTTTACCAATCTACAACTAATAAAAGGGAGAGGTAATTTCCTTCAGTGCGTGCTTCTACAAAAGCCTCTTCTACTTGATGTTAAAAATTTCCACTATTATCACTACCCAACAAGGCTTACACACATGAACGTATTCAGAACTTAATTTAGAATGATTGAAACATACGTAATATTTGTATTAAACTAGGAAAACCAGGGTAAGATTGAACTCAAAATGCAGTTACAACTATCCAGTATTAGGCACTGACAAACAAGATCTCTATCGACAAATGCAAATAGAAATGGATGACATTCTAAGTAACAGTGACATCAAACTACTAATGGGCGATGTGAATGTTAAACTGGGAGCAGTTAATAAAGGAACAGAATCCCCCATGCGTTGGCAGGCTCTCGGCTAAATGGATGCAAACTGACAACTCTTCGCAGACTTTTGCGCATTCAGTGATTTGGTGAATGGAGGCATCGTGTGAAAAAAGCACAAGGATGTACAAAAGGCCTAGTGCATTGAGCTATATGACAAGGGATTTAAAAGCAAAACTAAGCGAAGTCTGTGAAGTGAATACAGGAATAAGACAAGGCTGCCTGCTATCATTGATGATATTCCTGATGTTGGTGAACCAGATCATGCAGCGGACTATGCGTAGCAAGAAGACAGGAATACGTTGGAATGAGAACAGCACTCTAGAAGATTTGCCCTTCGAAAGCGATTTATGTCCAAAGTCTGACAAACTCTCAGATCTAGAGGTGAGAACCGACAATAAGTGAGAAGTATCAGCAAACGCAGGACTTCCAGTGGGCATCGAGAGGTGATGACAATAACTAATCATCAAAAGGAAGCACCAATCACTCTCAATCTACTTTTCTAGGCTCCATCCTTTCAACTATAGACGTCACTGATCAGATTGTCAAACGGAGCAAGTAATGTCCTGAGTTGGCATACAGGCCGTCTTTATTGTGAATTCAGTGTGAAAATGTCCTACATTCAGCATGAAAGGCAAGATTCGGATTTGCAACAGCAATGTAACATCAGTTTTTCTACATGAACAAGGACTTGGTACGTCACCTAAAGCATCTGCAGCGGACTTAGGATTCTTATCAATAGCTGCCTTCATTCCATACTGATGATGATGAGATGACCAGTTTGGATAAGAAAAGTGGAACTCTTGCAGCAAACCAATGAAGAACAACCAACAAATAGCCAGGAAGGAACGGAGTTGGTTAGGTGACACTCTGAGGAGACGACTGAGTGATAATTTATGCCAAGTTCTTGAGTGGAACGCAAATGGGCCACGGTGAGTTTGGCGTGGTTCTGAGTGTGCCATGAGGTAGATCGTGTCAACAGTTGGTGAAAAATTCTAGGCTATCGTGAATCAAGCTTTAGTGAACTTCAGATAACTGCATGTAATGGAGTTGTGACACTGGGGCTCTATTTCCGAAGCCGGAACCCAAGAAAATAAAAATCCGTGCATATTGTAAGGAATTAGCAACTTTTTATGCAATTCAATAGTTTAGGCAAAAAGATGGTGTTTCTCCGAGATAAAAATATTAATATTCGGTTCTTTTCTTTTCATATTTATGTAACAGAATAAAATAGAATGTATGTATGACGTTAACACTACCTTAGGAAGGAACACATTTCAAAGCAACTTTAGATTTAAATAAAAGTTACGGATACCGTTCTCCCTACATAGTTTACCTTTAAAATAAGGCGGAAAAATACAGGATTACTTTATTTTCGCTTCATCTTTCAGTTTGCCAATTTTTTCTGACATGTTATCCTGCGTATTTCCGTCAATACCCCATGCACTGATGGTAACTAGTCAGTGAGTACAAATATTTATCTAAGCACATGATGTCAGGAGAAAACCTTCCTTCGTAAAGAAAGTGATTTTCGCTTCAGAAGGTAGGTATATTATCGCTACACCACCAACTATTTTGCAATTCTTATACTTCGTCAACTCTAAATTTTCCCCATATTCCAGTCTTAGTTATTCTCCGGAGACGAAATGCAATATCATGTACAGCAGTGCTACTTCTAGTGAATTTTACTACTGATATTGAAGGTGTTTTATGTATCTAGGTGGGATTATCATCTACCTGAAACACGTCTCCCGCATTAACAGTTTATCGAAGTAATATTGTAACAACAGAAGACAAGGGCCAAGCAACAGATCGTTTATCAAGGAAAATCAACACATATTTAGAGATTTTAATGTACATTATTGTTAGTAGAAAGTACAGTCTTTTGATTGGTTGTTTCTCACAGAACGTTAACCTTGCATCTCTTTGTGGCTGTGTCAGATCATCCATATGCTAAATGTATCCGCCTACGCAAAGCCTTTGTTCTCATTTTCTCACCACCAATATTGGGGACATAACCATTGACGTCAATTACAGTCTACCGACTTTGGCTAGCAGCCAGCTCTCACCACAATATTATCAAAGCATTGAGAAAAACTAACCTAACATTTCTATATAATAGAACTAATCGTGTAGACAACCATATTCTCTCAGAATTAATATAAACTTAGAGAAAAAAATTAGCCAATTCTATTTTCCATCAAGTTAACAGTCATAATATACTTATGCCCATTGCAGTTAATGAAATGTTCATTCATCAATATAGGACTTACCAGAGTAAAAATAGAATACTGAAATACAAATGTAAATGGTTTTCATTCTGTTGTCGTGCAGTTTTTACCTTGCATCAAAGAAATGAAACCAAAAGTAGCTTTTATAATGTACTTTGGTCAAGGTGCTTCTTTGTTAAACATCTAAATGACCTTAAGCAAATTTACTCTTCATTGACTTAATCTACAATTGATAAACATTCCGCAAATTAGTGTGTATCGGTAAACAGTAGTAAATCAATATCAATCTGATGATATGGCATCTGAAGATATATATGTATATATGTATATATATATATATATTAGACAGGACAGAAAAAATTCAACCATCAATTAGTAAATGTTGCATAACGGACACAAGAAAGTGAACACCTTTTATTTTTTTTATTTTGATTTACAGCTTGATTCCACACCGTATTTTCAGTACAAGTATGGAATTTTCAGCATGGATATCGGTTGCCCAAATTCAGGCATACCATAGATATCGGGTCTGCGCCGGCAGGGAATCGAACCCCGGACCATGTGGATGGTCGGCGAGAGTCCTAACCACTGTGCCACCGACGCACCTTTATTTTGCTTGCAAGTTATAAACGTTGATGTCTATGTATCCACCGATGACTGACTGTATAAGGTATTATAACTCAAAGATTGTGTATCTTTATTCTTCAGTGAATAAATTATCAAATACTTCTGGTAAGACTCTTAGAATACTGAATAAATGATTTGTGTCTAAATTTTTGAATATGCTGAAGGTTATCTGATTACAGATAAAAAAATAAGTTAAACCATATACTTATCACACAAGAAGAGAAACGATGGCACTTTAAAGTGCATGCGATTAGATCTATAAATAAATAAATAAATAAATAAAAATAATTATATATATATAATTACTTTCATTCTCTTTGCATAAATTTGCTTCTTATAGGCTCAACACAGACTTAACTGTATACTCTTGAATTAACTGTGTTCTCTGAGCCAGTTGATTTAATTGCGAAGCTTTCATCGTCCTTCTAGACATCTCCAGCGCAGGTTTTAGTATAAAAAGAACCCTAATTACACTTTCAGCACTCTGATTTCTTGTGAAACTACTTTTATCATCCTCACTTCTAGGCCCACCAATTACAAACAACTTACATCACGAAACATGGATTCACACAATTGCTACATGATAGATTTGTTTGATATCTCTATAGCTTATTTAGTTAGTATGTGTGTATTTTTTTATTCCTTTACGTTCCCGGTGAAAAATAGGGCTTTAAGCTGGAGTTTTCGGTAGTAGTGGTATTTATTTTCACTGGATGACGTTGGTAGCCTCATATCCAACCTTCCTTCTTTACCATTCTTAATACTGGCTTAGCAAGGTAAAGGAGTGCGTTGGCCAGAGATAGAACTGCGGCCCCCATGCGTCGTCGGCGAACATTCTACCACTGTGCCACCGGCTCATGTACTTAATTAATTATCAAAATTAGCTACTTAGCATTTCGTTTCTAAGTTTTACTGGATTCGATTTTATCCATTATACCACTTTTGTGATGTATCTTTAACTGTCACTTTCACTGGCTGTTACTTTAAATTATCACTGGATTTGTGTCTGAACTTGATGAAGAAGTTATATAAAGCAACTGTGGAATATTTATTATTCTGAATAGCTAAACTTAAAATCTACTACTACATGACAAATCTCATAACATAAGTGACCATTGATTGCTAACAACATGATTTTTAAATATTCAGCGTTCCAAGGCCAGAAAGAAGGAGATATCAAATTTTCTTCCACCTGAATTCCAATGGTGGGAAAATTTACCTTCAAAAACACAAAATTTACTTACTATAAAATTTCACGGCGATAAGGAACCTGATTCAATAAAGAACTATGTTGTCATAAATACGGTGTATGGAGTGAATGAAAATAATAATATAAGAGGTGAAGTATAATCAGCTATACAGAAAACGGTGGAAAAATAACTTATATTTAGGTAAATTATAAAAAACAGCGAAATGAAAGAGTAAAGCTACAAAATGCCATCAAGACATCCAGACAAGGCATTCACAAGGTAAGTTTCAGCAAATCGATTACTATTGTTTATTAAACGAGATATTCTAATATTGCTTTATCTATCAGTCGACTAAAGAATTGTGCGGAGATTCATTGAACCTGGGTTGCTTCTGTCAATGATTTTGCCAGACAGTTCTCCAAATTAGCGAAACAGATGTATTTTTTCTACAACATAGTCCGGAATGGACATACAGTGCACTAATTTCTGATGGAGAGTGCTTAGAATCACTCAAAAAACTCATTTTACATTAATCATTTGCATAGTTTACGAAAAGTATTTAAGCGGCTAACTGATGTCGAAAAGGTCGTCACTACTTGTCAACTTGAAAATGAAATAAAGCAATCCAGAATCCGGCGCGGAAATACCATATAACTTCCCCGAAACCCGGAAATTGTAATGTCTAAGTTTTATTAAAGGATCCCTAATTCACTCCATGGCCCAAACATAAAGTGGCGCCAAACCCTGAGAAGTGAATTTGTAACCAGTAGATTTTTAGTGGAAAAATTAACCAGTCATATCTCTCTTATTCAGGGTAGCATTCGCTTCATTGTAAATTTCGAAATGTTTACAAGTATGAATCTGATGCAACCTTTGCAAATATACCGTTAAGTAGAAGCTGACAAGTGCACTTCTAGAGTCGATTTGTTTTTCGAGTTAGACAACAGATTGTTATCAGTTAGAGAACCATTCAAAACCAGGAAGTACTGCACAGTTGCTTCATCCTAGTTTGGTACTCATCGGCAGTGCGCACCCCCGGGTTTCAAACCTGGGACCTTCCAATTACAAAGCAAACTCGTGCACCATTCTTCTACTTTGAAAAACTACATTTATGGTTTATAAGAATAAAACTTGGGCACTGTGGTAGAGTGTAATTCCATTATGGGTAAATTTTTATTTTGATAGAGTCTCACAGTGTTATACAGTAATATTTACTGATGACGTTTCGAGCACAAACTATTGCTCATAATCATATCAAGTTGATATCATGATATCATATGATATGATATGTCATATCATATCATATCAACTTGATATGATTATGAGCAATAGTTTGTGCTCGAAACGTCATCAGTAAATATTACTGTATAACACTGTGAGACTCTATCGAAATAAAAATTTACCCATAATGGAATTACATTTATGGTTTTTGTAACTGTCGTCTTTAAATGCAGATATAAATTACACTTCAAACTGGCTAAAGCTAATATCCTCTTCATTGTCATGGCTTTGATCACTGACGGGCAATTAAAAGGCATCACCAGGATTTGTTCATTTCAACTCACGTGGACAATTAAGAACATCAACTCAACTGGCATGTTGTAAAACAGTAAACAGGGGAAAGTATACGGGAAATAAAAACGTAGAAACTAATAAAAGACGGTCGCACCAAATGAAACACGAGGAGTGCACAGAAGGACTGATAGGTATTTTTATAGTTTTTTGTATTGATAACCGCTCACTGATGAACTTCAGTACCGCTGCAGCTTTACGATATTCAGCTTATACTTTTGGTTGTATAGTCTACATCCGATTATCAAAAACTTTATCACCTGATGATAAAATCTTCATAATAAGTTGTCAGGTAGTTTGCATTCCACTATTTATTCGAACAGAACTTAAAGACAATTACTGTTTCTTCATATGTATTAAATAATACCAAGTGCGTCATCTAAATAGCACTTTGGTCACTCAGTTCAATATTCTGTTAATCAGGTATCAGTGAGATAGTTAGTATAGGGATACAAAACACCATGAAAGTGATGCTTCTTCAATGTCTAATCTCTCATTTTTAATTCTTAATGCGAAGTAATAGTATAAGTGATAAATAAATGTACTGTAGTTTTGTAATTTAATGTGATTTAAAGACTGCTGCGACTGAACTTCATTTAGATTACATCGGTTAGGTTTATTAAAACTATTACCATAAAATATGAGGCTTGTATCTTTGCCATTTTATATCAAACAAAAATTAATCATTAAAATAAGTTGTTTTATCATTTGATAAAACTTTCACACACACACACACACCTTACAATGCACCAAGTTAAGAAGAAACTAAAGAAATGAAATAGTTTTGTGTTCACTTCTGTGCTTTATTCTATTTCGAAAACAATGGTAATTAGACGCAGTACCGGGTTGAAATTTGTTACCAGTTACAAACTTACATCACGCAGTGATCCGTTTTCTAGTCGACCTAATGCACTTATAAGTAGAATTCTATTGATTGGTTGGTTATTTTAAGTACCACTACTGAAAATATCTCTTCAGACATTGTAGAGATGTAGAAATTATTTTCGCCGTGACTTTTTTGTTTGAGTAGCTAACGGAATTGACTGAAAAAAACTGAATTCTTTCTGTTATAAGTTATTTATTTTTGTGAACGTGTCCTGTATGCATATAGCTTGTTTATCACATATCTTCAGACATTAACTAGCTGTATATTCAAGTATTATTGCCAGATTATTGATATGTCAGCCTCTCTTATGTTTTGTTGACTTCATTGTTGTTTTGTGTGTTAGCAAGTTTTACAAGTTAATTGTGATGCATTCACTTCTCACATTCCTTTATTTAGGGTTGATTTTATAGACACTAACAGATCTCAGCAACAAATAGTGGTCATAAGGTAACCTCCACTCTATTTACAGTATTTTCCAGAACAATGTTTCTTAACATTTTCCTCATTGAGACCAAGTAAGTACACACAACTGTGTTGGTACAAATGGAGATGACTAAATCACAATGTTTAACATATGGTAACTAATTGACAAACTTATTCTATGCTTACTGATTTTCGAGAAGCCATAAGTGAAAGATTTTATAATAGACAACATTGAGCTTCACATATGGAATATGCTCAC
Source organism: Trichobilharzia szidati (assembly GCA_944472155.2). NCBI lineage: Eukaryota > Metazoa > Platyhelminthes > Trematoda > Strigeidida > Schistosomatidae > Trichobilharzia > Trichobilharzia szidati. The sequence goes on along the minus strand of OX235279.1, from coordinate 52,958,376 downwards.
GCTATGCAAATTGAAATGGTGCTTAGTACTTTTTCTCTAGATATTTGGCACTCTTTTCTCCATCAATTCAAAGTTATGCAATTGTGTTATCGAAAGAAATTTGCGATATATTTGGAACGAATTTCTCCAGACTTTTTAGGTAATGTAATGCACTATTAGATGGTTGGAGGCAACCGGCAGGGAGCCTTGGACCTAGGTTTCGTGCCAGTTGGCACTCGTCAGCAAGGTGTATCTGCAACCTTGAAGGAACAGTTTGTATAGCATCACGAGTCAGAGAAATACATGAACCATAAAGCCATTCACAAAGTATAAATAAACAAAAGTTGGAAAAATATAGAGCGGAGGAATCTCTAATTAGATGAAGAATGTTATCAGGACTACTGGAACACAACGGGAAACAAAAAGAATGCACTGTTACCATTTGAGAGGAAAACGTTAATGCAAGAAATATAATCAACAGGAGTTGGTGGTTCTGAAAATAAGCCCATGCTAACGCTTCTTAGCAGCGCAAATCCTTTGGCGGGTTTAGTTTCAATTCGCGCACATGTTAAATGACTAGTTGGAAACCATTTGCCCGTCAACTACTACAGTGAGCACTGCTTTCTTCTTGGTTTACGGATAATGGAAGGTGATTCCTAAAGTGAAGTGTCTTTTTGTGGAAGTTGTATCTGCCTGGCTCCAAAAGATCAGGTGAACATGCGAATGTGTAATCAATTAGTAAATTCATACAGCAGAGTTCTAAAAGCCAGACATTATATACATACTGACCAGAAGGTTTACACAAGTTTTTACAGTTCCCAAAAACATGCTAAAGACATTAAATTAATTCCATACACTGAAAAATCATTATCCTACTAATTATTTCACGGTTAGTAGAGTCTCAAACGTTGGAATTATCTACACAGAATGTAAAGTGCATGAAAAGAAGTAAGATTTCAGCGGCAAACATTCTTTAACTTGGCACAAATCTCGTGTAGCTGTGTCCAACGATGACACCATCTTGGAAATCTCTTCGCCGTAATAAAGTTTATCCAGATTCCCGATCACTGAAACGTTATGCACTTAACCAATTGGACTCTTTAAAAATTTACATTTCGGATATAGAAGAAATTTATTACAGAAGAAATTTGCAATCGATGAACTTCCTGAAGATTTATTATTTGATTTCATTGAGTATGTCGACAGAGTTAGCCAAAACAGAGCAGAGAAAAGGAGAACGAAACTTATCAAATCATTAGACAGTCAAAATCCTGAAAAGGATTTCCCTTCAAACCCTTATCGGTACGTCCATAATTTTTCACGTGTAACACTAGATAAATTACAGTTAGAAGCTCTATCACTGGGTCTTAGATTTTGTGAACAAGGATATAAGGTCAACCAACTCGATACCAATATCAAGTTTGAAAACCTCCTCCTACAAACAAAAGTTTTGACCCCAACGTCAGACGATGAAGTCGCTAGGTTTAAAATTACACTACTCGATAGTTGTCAACAGTAATCATTCCAGTAAAAGCTTGCTGAATAAACAGCATCGAGAAGCCCTAAGTAAGTTGAGGAACGACGAAAACATTATAATCAGTAGACCTGATAAAGGAGCCGCAGTAGTACTGATGAATAAGTGCGATTATGTTGACAAAATGAATTCGCTTCTGACGGATGAAACGAAGTTTCAAAAGCTTAACAACCCAATAGATCTAGATGGAAAGGCTGAAAAGCAGTTAACTAACACGCTTAAGGATCTGAGGAAAAGTAAAGTAATCTCAGAGGCAACCTACAACCGTCTTAAACCTACTGGAAGTTTTACTTCATGATTGTACGGTCTGCCCAAAGTACATAAACCAAGACTTGATATGTGATATGATATGACTTGATATGATTATGGGCGATAGTTTATGCTCGAAACGTCATCAGTTTATATTATTGTACAACGCTGTGTGATTTGTCAAAATAAAATCTTATCCATAATGGAGTTATGCTCTATCACAGTGCCCAAGTTTTATACTTATATAAACCAGGACTTCCTCTTCGCCCGGTCCTAGATATGTCTAATTCCACCCACCATGGAGTGGCAAAGTGGCTTGGTGAACTCCCCCAACCGTTACACAAGATGGTGGTAAATCACAGTGTTAAATACGTTTTTGAATTCATTGCTAACGCGGATTATGTAAATGTAAATGGGAAGCAAATGCTTTCCTTAGTTGTAGCGTCACTGTTTACCAATGTACCACTTATGGAGACTGTGGATTTCATATGCCAACAGATACTAGAAAAGCAGATTAACATCGGAATTCCAGTTATTAGTCTGAAAGAGTTGCTTTTAAGATGTACTTCACATTCAACAACCTTTATTACAGACAAATCGACGGCATTGCCATGGGTTCTCCATTGGGGCCAATTTTGGCAGATTTCTTTCTTGCTAAAGTTGAAAATGGCCCATTGAAACAAGTAATAGATAAAACTGATTCTTATTTTCACTATGTTGATGATACGTTTATTATTCATGATGTGAAAGCTGACAAGAATGAAATGTTAATAAAATTTAATGATGCACATCCATCGCTCATCTTCACTTGTGAAAAAGAACATGATGGTAGACTACATTTCCTTGACGTCCATTTGAGCAGAAGAGAGTATGGTTCACTCAAGAGAGATGTCTGTAGAAAATCTACATCTGTAGGACAATATACAACATTTTCTCAGTTTCGTACCGATCCGATACAAAATCAATTTGGTCAGATGCCTCACGAATAGAGCATGACGTATGTCAAGGAACTTAGCCCTAAGTTCCTATGTAATGAAGACTTAAGCGATTGAACCGATAAACACTATGTATTTCCTTCAACTTTAAATCCAAAACACCAGTATTCCTTGAACGAAATTATATTGTTTGGCAATTAAAGTGAAGAAAACTACAAAGTCTGCAAACAAATGTTAAGTACAAATGAAGTTATAAAGTACTTTTATTCGTATTGAAATCCAGTCTTCCTTCAACTTGCAAGAGATCGTTCCATTCGCGCCTTCAATTGCCTGCCAAAGGTTGCCAGTTCCAATAAAACAAACGTTCAATGTTCACTTCCATTGACACTCCCCGGCAAAAAAGGGTCCATCCCTTTTTTCCACAACGGCGGTAACCTTGAACTGAACTGCCAATGCGGGAGCCTGGGCCATTCGGGACTAGGCTAAAATTGGAAAAGCAAGACAAAAAAGCCCAACACACAGCAAACATACCACATCACACCGACAAGCTCTCCCCGGCGCATGGGGTCTACGTTGTCTGACGACAATACCACCACTGATCTCGTTCACAAAGTATCGATTGCTTCATTCCACTCTAGCCCAATCCTCTCCCCGGCGTATCCAATCGCGTACGCTGACTCTAACTCTACACGATTCACTCACAAGTTTAGAAGCGAATTCAGAAGTACTTACAAAAACATTACAAGATGATTCACACAATGCGACAACTGTAAAATTAACCGACAATCAGATGTGAATCGGAACCCACTGAATTACTCAACACAAACATATGTACAATCAATACATCAAATATTGCGGATTCTGCCTTGACGAGCTACCCTTGAAGAACTGTAGGACTTACAGCAGTACGCCTACATTTCTTCTCAGGTTGACGATCCAAGTGGAAGACGTCCGGATACAAACAAAATTAATCAACAGATAGAAGAGGGATAATAGCAATTCATTATATACAACATGAACATATGTACAAAATAATACACCAAGTACGATGGACTGCTCTTCGACGTACTACCCTTGAAGAATTGTAGGACTTACAGCAGTACAACCCTTCTCAGGTTTACGCCCTTAAGTTGGAAAATCGTCGTTGAGCTCATTTGCTGACCTCCTTCCATCATCTATATCCTCGACTCTGAATGGTAAAACGCCCATGACATTGTATCGTGGAAAGTAGATGACTAACAAACATACGAATGTACACAGTAATTTGCACCAAAGACAATAACATTCAAATAGTAGTTTGAAACCTGAAATGCCTTTATTCGTGCAAGTCAGTCTAACAGTTACCACCCTGTACACAGTTGGCTTATCGTCACTAAACTGGCCATTGACTTTCGTCCCTTCGAACGGACCGACACTAGCATAATCACTGCATAAGACACGTTGATTCATGGACGGCTCTTTTACTGCATATGACAACACCAACGACGACTGGCTGACACCAGTTGATGAACTTAGCGGTGTATCAGAAGCTCTTGTTGTTAGATCTTTAGGAGGTTGTCTAACCACAGGATTACCATAACTGCTATCTTTTATTATTGGCTCCAGTTCAATTTTAACATCTGTCGATAGTTGGGCTACTCTCGGATCACTTACACTGACGGCCTCACGAGTATCCATATCTGCAGCAACCGCATCTGCCTTTAATTCTACTTGACGTTCAAGTTGTACAGAACCTTTAGTCAACTCAGTAGTAGTAAGCATTCCGCTAATCTCATCATGCTCAGCCACAGACAAATATGAACTATCGTGACCATTGTCACAAATACCCACTTTACCGCCGTCTGTATGATCGACTTCATCATTTTCACACTCTTTAATAACAGCCGTAGATGACTTAGGTTCTTCTTCATGAATCCATAGAGGTTTTATACCTTTACTCTGACTAGTAATACCTTGTAAACTTGTGGAGTCAGAACTGGACACTGCAACTGTAACTTTCTTCTTATGCACAAACTGCGGTGTCGTCTGAGCCACTCTTTTCAACAATGGATTACCAGTTACGACTACAGGCTTCTTCACCGCACCATTATCGTCACACGATTCGGAGTCAGAACACGATGACGCTGACTTCACATTTAGCTTGCCACTAAACTTGCTCGTTGCTTCACAGTTCGCCTTTGTATGCACTTCTTGCAAACGAACGAAGCACAACCGTGTTTGTCTTGCAGCTTGTAACTTATCCTTTGGGGACGTCCCACTAAAGCTGTCACAATCACTAGGTTTACTAGACACCATACTGTTTTCTCGATATCCACTACGCTGAGACCCCTTCGTCATAAACGATTGCATTTTACTCTCTGATTTCTCTATTCCAGGGGAGGGATGCAGTATGCTAGCAAACTTGCTCAAAGCTTGGTTGACACTGTCTTTCATCAGGCTCACAAGGTCATCCAACCTGGGCTCTAAACCTTCCTCCTCTAGACGTGAACAAACCTTTATGAACTTCCTTTGTAGACGGACAGGTAATCTCTTGGCAACAGTTTCAAGCACGGAACTTGAGTTCAATTCATCTACGCAGTTAAAAGACATGAGTGTATTTCGATATAGCATCAGATTATCCAAGAACTCTGCAAGTTCCTCTGGATTATCGTTCAACTGTGATCCGTTACCTTTCACTGTCTCGAAAATACTACGGGATATCATATATGGTTTTCCAAACCTTTGACGTAGTATCTTCATGGCCTCAGTATATCCTTCGTTCGGGGGCATAAACTTGCAGCACTGTATGGCTCTTGCAGCCACACCAGTGCAATATCTCAACAAATACATTAACTTCATTTCATCATTTAATACAAAACCACTCAGCATGACCTCAAACTCTTTGATGAACTGTGGGTAGTCGGCTGGGTTTCCATCGAAGTATCGCGGTTCATACTTAGGCAGTCTTAAACCCTTACTACCCCTTAACGGTGAAGCGTGAGCATCAAACTCAACATGCTGAGCAACATACATATCATTACAATTAACAGGCAACTCATCGTTACTTACTTTTTTGTCTGCTTCCACGGTGCCACGTCCCTTTCTTGACCCAGGCATTATCCAACGTCACCAAAAAATCCAAATTGCGTTGATAATCCTTGTCCAAAGAGAAGCTGGCTGCAGATCAAGTAAGTACACCTGGGAGATTTCCAGAAGGCGCCACGAAGACCAAGAAAAGAATAAAAACTTTCCCAGCTTGCAATCCAGACGACGAACAGACGAATAAAAACTGTCAAGGAACTTAGCCCTAAGTTCCTATGTAATGAAGACTTAAGCGATTGAACCGATAAACACTATGTATTTCCTTCAACTTTAAATCCAAAACACCAGTATTCCTTGAACGAAATTATATTGTTTGGCAATTAAAGTGAAGAAAACTACAAAGTCTGCAAACAAATGTTAAGTACAAATGAAGTTATAAAGTACTTTTATTCGTATTGAAATCCAGTCTTCCTTCAACTTGCAAGAGATCGTTCCATTCGCGCCTTCAATTGCCTGCCAAAGGTTGCCAGTTCCAATAAAACAAACGTTCAATGTTCACTTCCATTGACAACGTATCTGTACAGATGACTCCCTAGAAAATGAGCTAGGATGCATCCAAAATACGTTGGTCCAAATGGCTTATCCTAGTAGATTTGTAAGGAGACACATGAACACCAGGCAGTGTTTCTCTTTTTTATTTTCCATCTCCTTCGTAATTTTATGATATTTATTTAAACTCTGATTATCTGTTCACTTCACCTTTTAAGATTTGACCTAATTTATTTATTTATTGAATTGTTTGTATATACACAAATATACATATACTACCTTTGTTATTCTTATCACTTGCATGGACCTTATTTTCAATATTTTGTTATCATTATAATCATCGTTATTAGTTACGCTCAAGGCATTTACCACATTATTATTATTATTTGATCAACAAAATCACCGTCATTGGTTAAAATTTTTTATATATAAATCTATGTAAATTAGAGTAAAGCCTGAAGAAGATATAACTGAAAACAATATTGTTCGCTTATATGTCTTGTTCTAATATTAAAATTGGGAATATTTAAAGGTAACATTTCAAGCATAAATCTTCTCCCCAAACACTTGTTGATGAATGTATAAATAACCTAATCAGTATTCTACCCAGTTGTAGCAGATGTGCAAGAGACGGTTAGCTAACAGTGAAAACGTAATTACACTTGGAAAAGTTACAGTGATTCTAACCCTCAAGTGGTCGCCAATCGAAAGTTGCTAGGCGAACAGGAGATATAAAAAGGTGGATGATGACTAGTAGTGGAATACAGTGCACTCATTTCGTTCCATTTGGAAATTGTAAAGTGGATATACCTGCATTCACCAGTCAGTGAGTGATTGATTCTGTTACAACTGAGGATAGAACCCAGCAACCATTATTTCAGAACAACCGTGTACTACGACTTTCACTGAGTATTTCTAAAGCAAAATAAATGAAAGCAATTTTGTGATGTGAGTTATCACTTTCAGCCACATTCCTATGTTTCTCCACTGATAGACATACCTCTTTAGTTTGGTTTGTAAGGGTTAGTTTTGTTTTTACAAGTTGATCACGGAATGATATCACTGTGCGTCGGTGGCACAGTGGTTAGGACTCTCGCCGACCATGCACATGGTCCGGGGTTCGATCCCCTGCCGGCGCACACCCGATATCTATGGTCGGCCTGTAAATTGGGCTACCGATATCCATGCTGAAAATTCCATACTTGTACTGAAAATAAGGTGTGGAATTAAGCTGTAATCAAAAAAAATAAATAAATAAATAAAAACCAGGGAGTACTGGACAGCTGTTTGGGAATAAAACTAGGATGAAACAGCTGTCCACTACTCCCTGGTTTTCAATGATTCTCTAACTGACATCAATCCGTGATCAACTCGTAAAAACATACCTCTGTTAATTTCTAGTCATACAAACTGCATATTGCAGACATTTTCAAGTCCATCTCTCGAGCAATTTTCTACTATGTTGTCTAGAGTGGAATGCAGAATACGTTATCTGATTAACTCTGGCTATGCCGCTTCACCGAATTCTTCGATAAAACTGATTAACACGTTGTACCAAATCTTGTAACCGTCTCGTTGTACTGAAAGTACTCAGTGAGTATTTGAATTATACTGCAAAGCTCGCTGAAGCGACAACGAACGTGGATTTTATCCAGAACTGTATCAAGAATAACCACTACTCGACATCAGTCTCTTAATCACTTTGTCGTTGTAAAGTTCGTTCTAATGCGAAATCTCTCAAGTGGTTCGTTCGCTCTTAATCAGATCGACTCTCTATAAAAATACCTTATCACTTTTAAAAGAAACATGTCACAGAGACAATATGCAATTGATGAAATTACCATATATTTAAAAGAATCAAGTATGGTTTACATGCATGAATTCTCTGAAAACAAAGAAAACAAAATCCAAGTCCAACTAACAAAGGATTAGACACACAAATCTCTGAATCCTATTTTCCCAATGATATTGAAGGATATGCTGCCAACTTTTCAAGTGTTACTTTAGATGAGACTTCTAAGGGTCCTAAATTCTGTAACAAAAGGGCTAGCATTGGTCATTTAGAGACAGGGATCCAGCTTGAAAACCTTTCTATTCAAACACAGGATTTAATACCGTCCTCTAAATGTGAGTTAGAGAGATTTAAGCGCACCATTGTTGACTGTTGTTACCAGTATAATAATGGCAAGTTTGAAATGAAAAGCATTATTAACGAAGAAACATAAAGGATGCCTCAGAAAGCTTAAGTCAGATGACATTCTTATAATCGCTAGATGTGAAAAAAAGGTTTGAGCACAGTAATTATGAACTAATGTGACTATATCGAAAAGATGAACGCTTTATTGGAAGATCGTTCCAAGTTTCAAAAGTCCGGTATGACTTACAAATTTAGATGGCTTTCGAAAAAATACACCACTAGGTGGTCTTTAGAATTTGTTGCTTTACTAGAATTATTTATGTAACTTAAATGGTTTGTCATTTTCCCAAATTGCTTGTCCTCCTAATCCGAGATGGTTTAGCATATATATATGCTGGTTACCAAATAAAATCAAAAACGATGAGAAGACAAGCAACACTGTGAATTAAATAACAAGGAAGACACTTATAAATTATGTATTATACACAAAATTTATAACACATTAAGAAGAAATAAAGTAATGCAAAATAACAGGAAGAAAACAATATTCTCAGAGTCAAAGATGAACAATGTCTTTAAATTATTTATGATTTTCCTCAGACGCCTTCTTCACATAACTTGTTTATAATTTCAGAATACACTTTCCTAGCTTTATTTCGGGAAACTTTCATTGTCGGCGTAAGCAAGCCATTCTCGATTGTGAACGCTTCATGAGTTAGATGAATCTTTTTCAACTATATTCGGTTCACAAAACAAAAAGAAAACAAAGTAGGTGAGGTTAATATTTTACAAAGATCACTTAGTTCAAATGTATTATTTTTGGTGTATTGAAACCTCAGTAATTCGCCTTTAGCAAATAACTTCTAACGGAGTGCCTTATCTCAGGGTTTGTGGTGAAAAGATTTCAAGAGTTAGGCATAATTACAACAAGTAATACGTTGAAATTCTAAGCAAAAATTTTCGAAAATTAGTCACAAAACTTCGAAATGTTTAGGCTACACCGATGAAATCTCAAAAAGAAGAACTATCTGAATAATTAGACATCGGTTTATCAAATGCACTTCCCAGCTCTTACTAAGCAACACTCAAACGCTACATTCTTTTGACACTAAACATCTCATAGGATGACACTGTGAACATTTTTAATTAAATACAAACAATACCAAATACATCGAATCTTGGTACTGATATCACACTGTATTCTATTTTAAGATTGGATACACTATAACATTAGAGAGTAAACAAAAAGTTCATAAAATCACTAAATCGGGAATTCTATCTCCAATAACTGTACAAACTGTAATTTATGTAAAATTTCCCCTTTTTAAGTTAACAATATTTTAAATTTATTTTATTTCACATTGTAACAAATGTAAGATTTAAAGAAGAGAATAATTTTCAACCTGATAAGAAAATGTTTCAAGTGTATTAACGGCGGAATAACACAGGATTATGAATATAGTTGCATAATGTGTAAAACAATTTTTACCAATAAAAGGGATATAATCAAGATGTGAACATTTTCGTATCGAGTTAAAAATTATCCTCCTTTAAATCTTACCTTTGTCTCTATGTTGAATAAAATAATAAATGCAACAATGTGCGAACTTAGATAAAGAAATGTATCTAGAACACGAGTGTACAGATATTGAGATTGAAATCACAAAAAGGTGTGTTTGATGCCTGTCTAATGTCCTGATGGGTATTTTACATTATAAAATATCGGTGTATTGTCTTACTATATTCACAACAATGAAGTTTATACCTCATAAACGGTAGAAGATTGATCAGTATAACCTGGAATACAAAGTAGTTTGTGATGGGAAAAGAGATGACGACCATTCTTTAATACACAAGCGTTTAGTATTACTATGGAAAATTTGAAATTGAGTAAGTCCGATGCATGCACTACTTGCTTGCATATAAAAACCAGATTATTTGGAGTAGGAGAGATAGCTTATAGTAATTTTTATGTGGCGTTAATCAAAATGTGACCTTCATGTGGCTAAATCATAAGAATTCTATATCTGGCTTACTTTTTCAAATCCTTTCAAGTTATTATCAGCGGCAATTTGATTTAGGGCTTTCAAAATAATTCGGTTGACATTTTGAAGTTGACAAAGATTTTGATCAGATAAATTAAGCAAACCAGGTTCACTTTTACTAAACAATTCACGCAATTCGTCGAAATCTGGCACTACTATGGCAACAAGAAAACTGGAATTTGAATTCGCATCAACAAGAATTTGATTAACAACGTTACATTTTTGATAGATTGTTTCAAGTTTTTCTGGAGCTACGTATTCACCTTGAGCCAATTTGAAAATACTTTTAAGACGATCAACCATTTTCAGTGCACCTTCCTAAAGTTAACAAGGAATACAATGACAAACAATATTACGAAGAGCATTTAAAATATATCGCATAACAGTTTGACTTGGCTATTACGGTCAGATGACGTAATCATTCACTACTTTTTATATGTGAGAACAAAGTCTGTAGTGCATTGCAGCATCAATAAAACTCAGCTCAAAAGAAAAAACCGGAAAGAATAACGACGTGCAGTTCACCAGTTCTGGTATTAAAAATATTATGCCTATACTCATTCACTTAAAGTGATAACTTTTCACGCAGGACATGCTATGACACCAAAGACAATCAGAAAACCTGAACATCACAACATGAACTGTCTAATCAATCACTAGTGATGGTTATAAAAGCACGGTAACAACCATAAACAATTAAAATGAAATGAATATATAGAAAAATAATAATAATTACTATTATTATTGAAACACAAACTTGGGCACCAGGGGATGCACGACATAGAATCTCAAAGTTTGTGCCAAGGGTCAAACGTCCAGACCGAAGCAAGCGGTTGTCTTAAGGGACCACACCCCAAGCCTTTGAATTAAAGTATGACCCAAACGGCAGTGGAGCAGCGTTCCAGTGGTGGCAGATGACCGAAAAAAGTTTATATGCCATTCGATCCGTTTGGATTCTGGAGCCCATGTATCCTATATATCTGGAGTCAGGGTTTTTCAGCTCCCCTAGAAGACCAGCATATCGACCGGCCTGATTGTTAGCGCCAGGTATTCGCACTCACACTTTTACTTTTATGAGGAGATAGTAAGTAGGATTTACTTGGTACAGGATATGGACGCAAGGCCACATGAGACCATTTCGCGGGGCAGATTGAAGTCTACTCATCGTCGGCCGTACAACGTCATATGAAATAAACCATTCACTTGAATGTTAACATAATTAAAAATAAATTTGGGGTAGTAAATGAGATATAGCTACGCAGAAAATTATAAAACAACTACGACTGGTACCGAAGATTCACCAAATATTTAGGGAAATTTACGAGAAATTATCCATAATATTCATCTAAAAGAAAATCTTAAAGTAAACAAAGAAAAGGTTAAAAAATCGGCATCTTACTGGACTCCACTCTCCAATATCACCTGTGTGTAGCCAGCCATCTGCATCAATTAATTCAGCTGTCTTTTGAGGATCCTTGTAATAACCTTTCGTACATCTCCTACCTTTAACACAAATCTGTGAAAGTGTAATAGAAAAATTACATGACAGTACTATCAAATATGAAGGAAGAATTTCGTTTGTCTTTTCTTATTTACATTAAAATAAGACAAAAAACTTTACCTAAGCACTACAAATACTATTGGTACTAATAATATTCTATTTCCATGTAATCACTGTATTCAAAATTAACACATAGTGTAGTGTATTTATAGACGTCACTTTGCGTTATTCTTTATTCGAATCTGGATAACTAGTGATTCTTCACTGGTAGTTATACAACTTAGTAACTATCAACATGAGTACATAACCTGAGTGCATTTATGTGGTTCAAAGAACACTGCTTGTCAAGGAGAGCGGTTACTCGACACGTGTCAGATGCATTTTACCCATCTCAGTCGAAAGCACCTCACAACCTTTTTAGCCGACTTTCGCTGCTTACCTCAAACTTCACACTTCAAAATTATGGGAGTCAAGTGAACAAATTTTGGTATTATAGACTGTAAAACACATCGCTTTGGCTAACTGAGGATTAGCACTTGCTAATTATTAGCACCAAGTATAAATCTCTTATTAGGATCATGAGGATGATTATCAACATTATTACTGTTAGTATTAATAATAATAATAATTGTAATAAAGCTCATCAGTAAGAGAGCAGTATGAATATTAGGGAATGGGAACCAAAAGTGTTGATTTATTACATGGATTTTAAAACCTCACCTCCCCTCTATTGTCCCTTTGTGCAACAAGACCCAAATCGGGTACATCAGCCAATTTCACCTCTACACCGTATGCAACAGAGCCCAATATACCAGTTCGGTATTCTCCAACAAGGGAGACGGTTACGACTCCGGTAGTTTCTGTAGAACCATAACCTTCAATGATCTAAATTGTTTCCAACAAAAACAAGAAGGAAAATTTAAAATTAAGAGTTTAGAATAATAACAGTCCATATTAAAGCTTTACATATATTTGCTTTCTTTAAAGTTATAAATATGTTAGAGACGATTTCATAATCACACATGATTAGTAGTTTCTGAAGCTGGGGGAAATTACAACACGTTTGTAACCAACAGTAATAATTACACAAAGGACTAGTGACAAAAGATGCATATCTAATCCATTCCACCAAAAGAATGATCGATGAGCTAGAATTTGAACACATTTACTTTAATGTGTTTAAACAGCCAACAACAATCTGCCACATACAACAATACAGTTTAAAAATTAGATAACATAACTATACGAATTCAGAAAAGTATAAGACCAGAGTTTACAAAAAAAACTGTCGATCACTAACAGCAGATAAAACGTCTCAAAACCTTGCCAAAGGATACACACACGTTTTTTTTGGATTTTTATGAAGTGGTTGTCTGTATTCAACCCTCAAAAATCAGTCAAGAATTCCTAAGTTTGTCACTCTTTCATATGATACCACATAATGTTGAAGCACAAACACATTCAGCTTGAAATTAAACCTGTAGCCAACGCTACTCAACCAAACGCTCATAGGATGCCAAAGAAATTTACTAATAGTCTGAAATGCAAACCTCAAACACAAATACAAAAATAAAAGATAGTGGGCAGCAAGAGCGCTAACAAGATTATTTACGCCTCATTATGAATTGAATCGAGGATATACATCTAGAAGTAGTAGTATTTCTATACTGTTGACTTTCGATAAAGACAGCAACTCATTCCTTGAAAAGAAATTCCAAATAGACAAGTCATAAAATTTGTAGATTTATACACAGTTAAGTTAGTAGGATTTAACTATGACTTACGAGGCCGTTAAACGCTGCGCGTACAAAATCCTTAATTTCAGGTAAGAGCGGTGCGCCACCAGTTATTATGCCACAAACTTGTCCACCAAGAGCCTGACGAAGCTTTTTAAAGCAAAGTGTATCCAGAAGACTTTTGTGGTTAAATTTTCCTCTAGTAAAGACAAAACAAATGAATAATGGTAAATTCATTTCGAAATCGACAGTAAAGGTAATCAAAAACAAATTCAGAAAGATACAATGAAGCACAAACAAGTCTCTAATTAGGAAATTAAGTGATCACAGTGGCGTAGGAAGACTGAAACTAATGTGACGAGAATTCAATGGCAAATGAAATCATCTTATTTTCTCTTTATTTTACCAAGACCTTCATTTGAATAAAAATTAGCCTGAAAAAGTATCTCAAAGTGTTTGTAATTTGCTGCTCAAAAATCTGTGACGGCATATTTACTAATATAGATTGCATACTGAACATCTAAAATTCAAATTTGAAATATGGCAAATGTGCTAAACAGTAAGACTTCATGTAGCACTGCATATAATGTCAGGCATTAGATGCCAAACAAAGAGGAACTCAACACCGAAATTGAGCAGTTGTTGGCACATACCACATTTTGAGTTGTAAAGAGTGAGTATCATATTACAAAGTAACATGTATAGCAGTCTAGTTCGAAACCCCCGAAAATAGTAATTCTGGACGTCAGAATAGGAATATTACTGTAACAACAGAAGACAAGGGCCAGGCAACAGATCGTTTATTAAGGAAAATCAACACATATTTAGATATTTTAATGTACATTATTGTAGATTATATTTAGTAGAAAATACAGTCTTTTGACTGGTTGTTTCTCACAGAAAGTTAACCTTGCATCTCTTTGTGGCTGTGTCAGATCATCCATATGCTAAATGTATCCGCCTACGCAAAGCCTTTGTTCTCATTTTCTCACCACCAATATTGGGGACATAACCATTGACGTCAATTACTGTCTACCAACTTTGGCTAGCAGCCAGCTCTCACCACATTACTACACTGTATTACAGTAATAGCCAAACACATTTTTCAAAGGGAAACATTAAAACCAACGTTAAGGTTTCAGCTGATTCAGCATTTCAAGCTTCTACTTTATAAATTAGCAAAGATGACCCTGCGAACCAGACTGTAAAAGTAAGCATATATGAAATACTTGTCAGCATAGAACTACAGAACTGATGTTGTTAGGTGTCATCTAGATAAAAAAAACTCTAACACATTAGCCATTTGAAACACTATTTAACTGTTTTATTTATTTCTATTGAAAACAGTAAAACGAAAATAAAGACTGAACAGGAAATTATCCCAATCCACAGAAGCTAATATAAATCAAGCAACAGTGTGATTCTCAGTGAAATTCAAACATGAAGTGCCTGCAGTCAAAATCACATAATTCAAGTAGTACCAGACTAACAGTTCACTAGCTGATAAATACAAGAACTTGGCGTGAAATACTAACATCATTTTCCTTACCTTGACCATTACTACATAAATGTAAAAAACTAACAATTTCCCCCTACCCTTGCCCGTTTACAAGTTACCATCGTCCTAAATGTTTTATTATTCGGGCTACTTCACCTTTATTGCGTAGTCAGTCCAGACAATCACTTGCCAAAATTATGCATTATGTAATCCACTTGTGGAATCATTGCAATTATTTCTACCCTTTAATTGTTGCATTAATTTCCTAAGTTAATTGTCACCTCCTTGACATTGTTAACAATCTTATTAACACTAGGTGTGTAAAGTCTTTTATTGCATTAGGAAAGCTATGTAGTAGAGCAGATCTATAGAAGAGGATCCAGTTGAAAAGTAAATATTTCATCACCCAATCCTTTTGTCTTCTGAGTATTAATGTATCAGTACACGTTACACTCCCTTGTAAGGCAAATTTACACTTAAACCTAAATATAAGAATGATACACCAGGGCGAAATATACCTTTCCAAATAAAGTCAACGACTTTATAAGCAAATGGTATCCTTTCACTTTTATTAGTCACTGAATTTTATTCAAGACAAAATTACAAATCACTGTAAGTGATAACAAAGTATTTACATCATATTTTACTGAATAATTTCAAAATATTCTCAGGAAAATGGCTGTTGACAGTTGCCACCCAGCAACTGAACTCGAAAACCTACTAATCATTCTACACCTCTGTAAGCGTGAATCTATGGCAATTGCTTTACGCATTCCTAAAGCGCTGAACGTACCTCAGAATGAAGAGATACCTTATGAAGTACATAGCAGTGGAAGTGAGCTCAGCTACTTACATCAGACTACAAAATTAACAGAAAACAAGGTGTAAGTTTAGACATCAATATGTACCAGTATGTAAGCAAAATTGACACTAAGACTTCAAATTATCCCATCCTATATCACTGAAAACAAACTTTGTAACATTTCTAAGCGGTGAAATGAAAAGCTAATTAAAATACTTATTTAAAAATAGTTAACATATCAATGAAAAACAAGACAAAATGGTTTACCGTCTCTGTTCACTAAGCTTTTGCTTAAGCACATGGTTGAACAAACGAGTTTTCAACGCTGATCCATGAATAGCTTTTTCATATTTCGAATATATCCGTGATAAGACACGAGGAACAGCTGTTAACATAGTTGTTTTCAGAGCTGCGCAGTCAGCTACTAGTCCATCAACGGTATCTGTCAAGAATCCCATTTTAGCACCTTCGATAAGCACAACAGACTACAATATAGTAAAGCGAGAAATGATCAGTTATTCTCCGCTAAGTATTTATTTGATTTATTTGATTTGATTTACAGCTTGATTCCACACCGTATTTTCAGTACAAGTATGGAATTTTCAGCATGGATATCGGTTGCCCAAATTCAGGCATACCATAGATATCGGGTGTGCGCCGGCAGGGGATCGAACCCCGGACCATGTGCATGGTCGGCGAGAGTCCTAACCACTGTGCCACCGACGATGTACTGAGAACAACAGTATGGCTATCAACAGCATCATGTTCAAACAGTGCCTGTGTTTTGAAGTGATAAGTTAAAATGAATAACTTCTGGCTAGTTTACTAACAAGACAACTGTTTCAAATCTGGGAAATAAAAACTTAACTTCGTACATGCTTAAACTCATAAATCGACGCCACTTTATCATCGGAAAAGCATAACAAAACTTTACACTATCATTAACAACGTTTCATGAATGTAACATATCTAACCTAACACTTGAATTTGCAGACATGAAGTTGAATTTACCTAGTGTGTGTAAAAATTTTGAAACAACAACACTAGTTATTTGAGTTTTCTGAGAATTAAGCTTCCACAGTTGAAATTACTTTCCGAACTAAACATTCAATGACGTTATCTTCTTATTGCTCTCCAACAAACGATTATATAAATTCTCCACGCTCTTGAAATTAAAACGTTTTGCGATATTAGTAACAACTTCAGACATTTTGATGAAGTTGGGAATTACATAGCGAAACTTTCAGATGAAGTAGACCTTCCTAGAGTAAACTGTCTTCTGCTCAGCATGAACTTAATGAGCAAACTGTTCATCCATTCTATAGTGGGAACAAACTCAGATTAGAATCTAGTCTTTTTTAAATACAAGACAGTTGTAATACATAATAACGATGTGAATGTACCACTTGCAGAAACTTGAGCCGATGCCAAGCGCAACAAGCTGAATTGAGGATTTGATGATTTAATGTTCTGCACTCGCAAAGAGTAAATGGCAGTATACTAAGGTTTAGAAATACGCTATTATTATTTCTCAAGAACGACTATGTTTAGTCTTCAATTGATGTACTGTCACAATCCTTTCATGCTATCACAATATTCCAATGCACTAGTGATCAGTCAGACTAACACAATTTAAATCACAAATTTGTTGAATTACTAGTTTTCAGACAAGCAACACAAAAAGCTTTTGTCCAGAGAATCGCTATGCTATACACACTGTACGACCTTTTCATACCCAAAATTTCCCTTTTATGGATAATAACAGGACTACATTCACATTCAGTTTATTGTAGAATGCGGTGGGTAAATAAGACAGAAAGAAAACTCTACTAATACACTGCTTTTGACGAATAAAACCTGAGGAGAGAAATAAATGCGTGGAACAGATTCTCCAGCCTTCTGTGTGTGAAGAGATACGAGAGAAGATACATCATTTTTGACTTTAGTAGTCGTATACAGTTTCACAGCGGAAACTGGGAACTTGTATAAACTAGAAAATAAATAATATTTTCGACATGAGTATTTCTTCATCATTTACTCTGTCTTACTGCTTCCTTTTAAACTATTGTTAAGTGTAACAACTTGCACAAGATTTCAACTTCGTCTTTCCCCCTGCTACATAGCCATTTTATTGGTAAGAAATCACACATGGTCATACAGTAAGGCTGTAATGAGATTGTGAAGGTAACAAGAAAGTCATATTCATCAGTCACCTGCGTTTCCAGCCTAACAATGCACAATCGGTATCGATTAAGCGGCAGTACCATATAAACTGGTGGGTGCCAGACTGTTTTCAAAACACTGGTCAAGCCATTAAAAAATTCAGTATAACCCAAAAAAGGGAGTTAATACATTTATTAAAAGCTTGCAATGAGTGAAAATGCGAACATATTTTCAAGGTTTCACTCCCTGACCTTTAAAAAAATCACACGATTCCGACAGTATTTTGGTAGATTTGTTCACTTTTGTATATGTGTAAAACTTGGGCACTGTGGTAGTAAGTTCATTTTTGAAAACATTAAAATGATTAGGAGGGGCTAATTCTGTTTCACAATAAACCGCAACTCAACTTTCAAGAAAAGATATTTTCCGACATGTCCTCGGATTGATATGTAAGTCTAAGTTCCCTGTTCCATACTCTCCTTCACTACAAACGCCATATAGTTTCAAATGTCCACTGACTCTCATCTGAATTAATTAGGCCGCCAGTTCCTGCAAACACATTCAAACAAAGTAAACAAAGGAGATGTAATCGTTTTATCGGGCTTCTCTTCAGTAATTCTGTTCTGGGACTAGTGATACACAGAACCAGAAGTCGTTTCTAGAAGTTAACTCAATGAAGAATACTGACTTTCAACCAATGACGTCTAGATAACCTTCTAGATGATTTTTTCACTCAATTAATTAATGTAGAAGAATGTGTATTCATAAAGCAAATCGGAGTTAGTATCAAAGTAGATAACATTGACTATGATACAACACTAACGTTAAAAAAAAGGATTACATCATTTGGTCTTCTATCGACTCAACTAACAATTGGTTGTAGTCAAAAAAAAGTAAATTTAGATGCTTCCATTTCGGGGCTAATACTCTGACCTACAACCTACATATCACCCCCACTTGTTGCTTGAGGTCAGGCTAGAAAAAAAAGTATCTTTTACTTCCACTTACCTAACTGACGACACATGTTAATCGAGTGACAGATAGCTCTATCCGCATCTTTTATGAGTGCTATCATGAATGCGTCTGGCATATAATCTAGCAGAATCCCGTTGACTACTTTCTGTTTATAAGGAGATGTAAGGTGTAGTGGTTAATTCTTGTATCGAGTCTTCCTCTCCATGTCCATGTGCTTTGAGTATATCGTAATCGAAGGTGCTCACAAATAATTTCACCTAGCTTCGGAAGAGTGTGTGGCTTCAACAACTGATAATCACCGGTCATGACGACACGGATACAGCTGATGGATATTCTTCAACCCACTACTTCTAAAGAACAACCTTATCAAGGATTTAACTCTATTTCATAGGTGAGAGGAAAGAGAAGTAACAAGGAATGAACGCAGAGATGAAACATTCAATGGTTCTGGAATCCGTTGTATAGACTAGATATTTTTATGACCTCGGCAATGACCAGAAGAATCAAAAATGAACCCCAGATTTCAAAGACCATAGATTTGAGGGCTGGTCAATCACTGGTATTCTGCAGAGATGCCATTCAATATGACTACCATATCAGTTCAGCGGCCTCATTATATGGGACAATTTCCAAGTAGCAGAGGAGATGTTACACAAAGTCAATTTATCGACACAGTTAATAGAATGACATGTGCGCACGACGACAATAAAAGTTCCCTTCGCAGCAAATTACATTTAATGTCATCAGTAGAAATAGTTACCTAAAGAAACATTTCAAAGATTTGTTCCATTTCTGCGAAGGCGGTTAAGGCATTACATTATGTAATATGACACAAAACACTATTACATTTACTTCTGAAAGGCAGACAATGAAAATAAATGAAGTAGCTAAGTTTCATCCATTACATTGCCTGAATTGAACTGACGTATTATTATTATTATTATCCGCTTGGTTTCGCAGTGGAACATAGGGCTTCAACAACACATCTCCACTTTGTTCTATTTGGTGCTATCTTCTTCAGCTGGGTCCACGATTGACCATAATCTCTCATCTCCTACTCACACGATCTACTGCGTGTCACAATCGCACCGATGACCCACTCGTCGCTTCCCATTCGGATTCCACCATAGCGATAGCCTGCATTGCGCGCGATGTCATTCGACGGCCTCCTCAACGTATGCCCGATCAATTCATCTCCATTTTCTCCTACATATTTGTTGAGCAATCGGATCTTGGTTGGTTTGTTCCAAGCCAGAGTTTCCTGTTGATAATTCTTTCTGGCCAGCGGGCGATTCGACCTTCAGTATGGAGCCAGAGAAGGCAGCTGTTGATAAAAGTCTGTAACTTGTTGGAAATCCTTTACGTGACGCACACGCAGTGCAAGTTTCTGACCCATATCGAAGTATTGATTGTCTTCACATTTGTGTTGGAAATCCGAGTCTTATTCTTTATACTGAGGTGGAGTGCAGAAGATTTCCAAACTGCTTTCAGTTTGATGAAGGCGTACCTTGGCTTTCCGATTCTGGTTGGCTTTGACATTTTCATCCGTTTCGACTACCTATGATTGAAACCGTGCTTCCTAGATAGGTGAAGGAGGTAACCTCTGTTTATTCTCTCCCGTTGATAGTTAATGGTGCTGGTTGTTGTTCTTGCGGTTCGTTGGTTATCTTCATCACCACACATTTATTCATCTTTAGTGAAATATTAAGAATGATTTTTATAAATTTACCAAAACCAATTAGACACGTCTTCTCACATCTACTTGAACCCCATCTAAGTAAAATACACCAAACAAATAGTTTGTTTAAAAAAAAGGAAAATGACACTCTGGAAGAGGTGATTAGGGACTTACAGAATTTACTTGTTCCATAATATGAGCGAATGGCAAATATGAAAGATGCGTTGAAAACTTGTTACAGCACTGAAACAATGGAAGGAAATACAGTAAAATAAAGCATCACGGCAACTCATAAAAAATAAACAAATGATTCCGTCTAATAACTCAGTACAAATTACTGAGAATAAGTGGTTTAGGATACCTGTTTGTAATACATATATACATACATACTAGTAGATGGCTTCTTCGACTTCCTTACTTATGGATAGTTCTGTATTACAATAAACTACTCTCTTGTTAACCCAAAAGATTTGTATTGAGCTGCATGTAAACTCATGTCATTAAGTGAAACTTGTTTTGTGCAAGTCACATATTTCGTTTGTATTCAAGAATTTCATGATGATAATGCTGTCAGTTAACCAATTGATTTGAACATTTCAATATTCTCATATAAATAACGGAATAATAATGAATGTGTGAACAATTACAAAATAAATGTGGTCGGAATTTGGACAACATTGACGCTTTCATTTTAACTTTAACCATTATTTCATAACACTGAAATTATGATATAAAAACGTTTCGTCTCAGTGTATTTTGTTTAATAAGTCAAAACACACCAACAGTATAGAATTTTGAGCTGATATATAGTTACATCTTTATATTTTTACCTGCATTCGCATATGGTAACTCAGAATGAGGGAAATTTTTGGTTATTTTAATGAATGTCATAGTTAATTGCCTTTTAATAAATCTACCAACGATAATGTCGCAGAGCCTGATAATGAAATATCAAAGGTAGTTCTATGAAGCAACTATACAACTAATGTCAACAAGTTTAAAATAAGACAAGCTGCATGCATCGACTACTTGTGAATCATCGTCTACTTACGCGAAGATTCTATTTACATGATTAGGCAAAATAAGCTAACTCCCTAAATACTTTCCAATGACTGTGTGCACTAACACAGTCACAATGAATAGAGGCAAAAGTACATTCCTAAAGAGTATTTCACTTAGATCGATCATTGAATCTTCGTGTTCATCAGCTTAGCATTTAATACATAAGAAAGAAATGGCTTAAAGTTAATACCGGTGATACAGAAAACATTAATTAGTACCGTTGAATTATATAAACAGTCAAAATTCTGCGAATAACATATTGTACTAGGAATATCATCAGGGAGTATTGTTAATGTTTACTAGATCAGACAAACTGTTTCATAGAATTATGCCTTAGTGAAGTGCCAGAGTTTTGTTTTCATATCAGTGAACTTGATCAACCAAAACCAAGTGAAAAACGCCACAATAAAATTACTTACTTTTTCTTCAGTATTTTCAATAATAGCAAATACAGCTTCAACAACTTGCTGATGCTCAATTAACACACCCTTTGGTAAACCTATATAAAAGCCAAATGAACAGTAGATTGAACATCTGATTACAAATTCCATGCATGTGTATAGGGCATAAAGCTTTACGCCTACCTGATTTCTCAGGCCATAAAATGCAACGAGGGCACGAATATTTGACACAAACACTAGGGACTAACTGTTCACAGCCGATAAACAACAAATATTTCTATAATTTCGACGATCCTAAGGACACCATACTCTAAACTTGCAGTTACATCCCATAAGTATAATTATATGCACAAATACAATTGGCACTGAAGTGATCTATTTTCTTTAATCCATAATTTCATGAGGGTAAAAAGAGGTGACTTTAGAAATTGAAGATAATGTAACTTTTACCAATTTATATAAGACTTTTAACACTAAATTGAAGGTGAGTGGATAATTTCAAAGCAAAATCAGACAAACTAAACAAAAGAAAATCAATCACCGAAATTCTTAACTATTTAATCCATCGGTGCACGAAATAAGTAGTAATAACGTACATTAATTTACCTTGCCACACCTCTAACTAGTGGCAAATCGATAAAAATTAAAAGAAAAACATGGGAATAAAACACACAACCGGGACCAATATGGAAGTAAATCTATAATCTATGTACCTTTTGAAAAAAAAGGCTATGCGCAAACAAGATTATTATGAAAACTTTAACACCTAAAGTTCATGAGTTATGTCACAACTCAAAACCAAAAACCACTGCAAGAATCAAAATAAATGAAATCAGAGGTTAACTTTCCTCAACAGGATTTCACGTAACTTATTTAGGGTACAAAATCGACGAAGTGTAAAACCATCTGACAATAAAGGACTCTGGCAACAAACCAGCCAAGAATCTATTTCTAGAAAAAATATGTAGGACGACATGGAGATGCACTCAACGCTGAGGAAACCATCAAGTGACATTAAATCAGAGGCCCTAGAGTGCAACCAAAGGCTACTTATTATCACCGATGACTATCCCGATTGCGATGAACTGCATCATGCGACACACTCTGAGAAGCGGGAAGACGACCACACATCCGAACAACAAAAAAGTTCTAGAAGACCCGGACTACGAAGGTCGTTTATGTTTAATGTTACATAAACACGAAGACCAACAGTCCAGTCACCGCTCTCCTAGGTAAGCAGTGTTGGGTGAAACCGGACTACGTTGGAAAAGAGCTGCAAGTGAGTCAAACGAAAACCTAGCACCAACCCATGAAGTCTTTGACTGACTGTTAGTTTGAGCCATGGTGTCGACTTCCTGTGATCCGTCGGACGTAATGAATCAATAGCTGTAGAGTGCTGGTGAAATGGCTCAACAATTTCGCAGACGTATTTACTCCTTTTCATCATCCAGACTTTGGAAATCCCCACTAGTCTTCGATTAAGTATTCTCCATCCCGTAAACCTTTGATTATTGTTGTTTCATTTCATTTGTTTCCTCTAGCTTTATATTCCTTCTCTGAAGTTTGAAGTTATGCATTCTCATACAAAGTGTTGTGCTTATACGGCTTTCATTAATAGGAACGAATATGAAGTTTTCAACTGTACGGGTAAATCTAACTACAAATCAAAGGAAAAGTCTCACCAGTACTTCCACTAGTATAGCATATCATGTATAAGTCATCGGGTTTCGGATTCTAAACACAGATAAAAAATGAAGAAATAACTGTATTTTTTGTGCACATCATGCAAAATCAATGACTTAAACTGTTGACTGATATTATGCAGTGGTATCAAATCAATCTGTCGTACAAATTCCAACAGCAACTAGAGGCAAAACAGAATTTGATATCGAAGATCTAAATATTTGTAGGAATAGTAAACCAACGCTTTAGCAATCAGTCATGAACAATATTTGCATCGACTATTACGGGAATGACAACCAAGATCGACTGTTGGTAATTTGATGAATTCCATGGTCCGAACATTCTGAAATTTTTTCTCTTCACTCCCTATTCTATGCCTTCTATACGATTTAACTTAAAAATAAACCCATAACTTATTCCCAATCGGTAGCTTCTAACTTGATGTGGTGTTCAGGCTTACATATCGCAATGATAACGATTAGACTAGAAGCAGTTACCGAGACAGTATAAGTGTTTACACCATGCTCAGGGGTTTGTAGGCAGTCGTACGGCTAGGGAACATGGACATAACAGCAGAAAGAGGTTTCCCTTAGATGAGTGGCATGCTGGTTATCCTGTCTGTCCACTCTGAGGAGTGCGGGTTACGAAAGGTCTACCCAAAAACTGTACATCTCGAGTTGTCTTAGGGTGGTCTCCATCGCTAGCAGTAAGTTAATAATACGGGAACAACCCTAAACACCATACAAACAGGCCTTGTGTGACTGGCCACAAGCAGTTGTCTCTTGGGCTCTGAGGTCACCTAACACTCTCTTTGTGTTTCAGATACCCGACGAAAATATCAGCTTCCACGATGTGGGCGGCCGGGAAGTGACAAACCCTGATACACTAACAAAAGCACAGGAAGCTCTCCTGATTATGACCCATCCTTATCTAATTCACTTTCATCATCTTGCTGTTCCCCTGATGTTAGTACTATTCCACATGCAGGTACCCCATCTTCTTTCTACTCAGTGACCAATAATAGAGATGAGAGCCGGAAAAACACCATTAATAGTCTCCTACAGCCATGCTGCCAACTTCATATTGGTGCATTTAACATCAGGACCATTTGCCAAATTGGACAACAGGTATTACCACCCAAAACTCGGTCATCTCGAGCCATGGATGTGTGTTGTGTTTCGGAGACACACATACAAGACCTGAGTGTTGTTATTCACTTAACACCACCTGGCCAACGGGGTAAATTTGGAAAATTCACCTTGTGGACGTCAGAAGAATCTTCAGCTAGTTGGCGAGGACTCGCAGGTGTAGGGATTGTATGGAGTACTAGTGCAGAAAAATCCCTACTCGACTGGATTCCAGTGAGTATTCGCATGTGTGCTGCCGTCTGAAGTGATCCGTAAGAAGGAAGGACTGTGTTACCCATCAATCTTTTCATAGTCTCATCCTACGTCCAAACCAAATGCAGTTTAGACGAAATAAAGGATGAGTTCTATCAAAAGTTGTCTAGTTTGCTGCGAAAAGAAAAAGCGCTCAGATATACTCGTTTTAGCAGGCCACTTAAATGTTCAAATATGGAAGATGTAGCCGACGGGCTGAAATCTCAGAGCGGATACGAAAGTCTCTTGTGGTATTTGTTAGTTAACGTCATCTCCGGCGTAGACGTGATATCCAGCTATCAACTAAAGGACATGTGTACTGCTCAGCAGTTCGCTCCGTACTCCTTCACGACTGTGAGACACAGCCATTGAAAGTAGAAGACATGAAAAGGCTAGCTGTCTTTGATCATAGGTGGCTCCGTTATATCTCTTATGTTAGGTGGTATAATAGGGTGAGTAATATCGAGATTAGGCGTCAGGTGTTAGGTAAAGAAGGAAAATCTATCGATGAAACTGTGAAGCTACTTCGATTGAGGTGGCTAGCACACGTGACATGCATGCCTAGCCATCCCCTTTCTCGACGGACAATGTTAGCTGACACAGGATTATTATAAGAATAGAGCTTGAACACTGTGTTAGAGTATAATTCCATTATGGGGAAAACTCTATTTTGTTAAATTCGCACAGTGTTTGACAGTAATATTTACTGATGACCTTACGAACACAATTTATTGCTCATAATCATACAGTATGATTAGGTTGGAAAAGAGCTAGTGGTGGTCAGAGGAAAATATGGCATCAGCCCATAAAATCCGTCACAGTTAGTTTGATCCACGTAGAGAGGTGTAGACTGGGATCCTGGCAATACCAAAAAACAATGACTGGAAACAATCAGTGACATGGGTCAAAAATCGTTCTCAATGGAGCAGATGTATTCACTCTCTGTGATCTGCTATATCGAATAAAACTCTGTTGTCTTTCCATGTTACTATTCTTTCTCCTTCAAATTTCTGCTTATTATCATTCTTTCGAATCACTTTTTTCTCTTTGCCTTCTTTTATGTGTTACATGTAGTGTGCACTTCTGTACGAAGTTCCATGTTGAAACCAGTCAGTTAGTCACACCTAATTGCTTTGAAAAGTTCATTTAAACAAAAACGTGTATACTGTTTGTATATGAAACAGCTTATATAAAAAGACCTATTTACTTCAAAACAGATATCCTACTATACTTTATATTCATTTATTCAATCACTTTAAATAAAGTAATGAAAAGGAAGCAAAATCAAATGAGTGGATTTCATTGCATAGCTTTTTCACCAACTATAAAAAGTCTGTGAATTTAAAACATTTATCTACTGATAAGTAGTTGTGAGGAAAACGAAAATGTTAGACTACCGACTATGGAGAAAGAATTAAACCATCAAAATGTATAACTTAACAACAAGTAGGATAACTAGTGGGCAATATCTAAGATGAATTATTTGAAAATGTTTCACACCTCCGTGTCTTCTATCTACCAGATTGACGGTTAAATGTACAATTGTTTGTGCACAGTGAATGTAAGTTCAAAGTAAAACTTCTCTGAAACTGAAAACCAGAGGTTGACTTTAAATACTAAAGGCAAAACTGAGTCAGAAGGACAAAATAAATAAAGATAGTAAGTGATTACCGAAGCAAGTAATGAAATACTTTCAGTTGTTAGACTTTTTACCACAATTAAAAGTGTAACGTTTGAAGGAACTCACCATTTTGGGAATACGATACTTCGATCCAACCTTCTAGAAAACGAAGAACCAAATCGAGATAACTGCATTAGATGGTAATAAAGCTAAGATTTTTCGACAGCACGTGTTATCAGACATTCTACCGGTTTAAATAAAAGCACGTTGAATAGCTGCAAAGTGCTTTTGATAATGTGTCTGTACAACTATTATGTATCAACGGTCAATTATTTTTAGCTTGTTTATCAGTAACCACCCAAAAAATGTAAAAACCATTTTGTGTAATACGAAGATAAAACTCATTAATCGTGTTTACACGTTACTAAACATTTCGAATAGACAATTAAGTTGGACAAACGATTTAATTTGTCCGTAAAACTACAATAATCCATCAGAAATAACAACCCAAAATGTGTACTTCAGACAAGATGTCTATCAGTATATTCACTGCAATTTCAGTAAAGATTCCTCACTAGCTACCTCTTATTCTCCCCACCCCCCAATAATATAGTTGGGAAATGTGTTGATTTTATATACATCCTAGGGAAACAGAAATCAGAGTGCATAAGTAAAAGCAATCACAGTGGTTAATTAAACAGATATTTCGAGTGAGTACGAGAGAGGGAAATATAAGACTAGCAAATAATTTATCCCCAATTCAGTTGTCCCAAATAAGGTCTCCTTTTTTACTTAGCAAGTGAATGCTTGTATGCCATAAAAATTAAACAAGTTTTGGGAAAACTAGCTCGACTATCTGTCTTCAGACATCTCAAGGTATAATGTGTCTCATTCCGGTAGCGTACCATTTACTCATTAGTAATCATTTAAAAAAATTAGATGCACTTGTCTTTATAAATAAAGAAAACAGCTACTCTCCATGAAGGATAGTAGGTTAAGACACTTGTACATACTGCTGTTCAATGCAGTTGAAATCCATGTTATAACGAAGAACTTACCAAGAATTCATCAAACAAGTAGACACTGACATTGGCCGAAAAACGAACCTTGGCTTCTGCAACCTTGGGACCATCGTTTGCAATTATAACAAGATTTATCAAAGAAGAGAACTTTCCTAGGATATGACACGCCTCCACTCCTGAGTCACACATGACAACTCGAATCTCACCTGTTATGTAATTAACAAAACATGACAATAGGAAGTTATGGTTAACGATGAAATAACTTTATAACTGTAAACATTCTAATTACTGAAAATCAATCTGCCTCTGCGAAATCACCAAAGTCAACTGAAGCAGTCTGAATATGAGGCAAAGTTACTTGGTCACTGCCGACATCGGTCAGCAATGACAGTCACATAAGTCAGATAAACGAAACTGCTTAAGACCTAGTACGAAGGCTAACTGCATTTAATTGCAGGACATGCTATCACATACCGTGAATAATTCACAGTAAATTAACACGTTTTATATGGAACAATGTGCTCGGTGGCACACCGGTAGGATGTTCGTCAACCACGCAGGTGGTTCGAGGTTCAACGCCCGCCAACGAACTCCTTCACCTCGCTAAGCTAGTAATAAGTCTGATAAAGAGGGAAGGTTGGGCATGAGGCTAGCAACCCCACCCTGTACAAATAAATACCACTGCTGCCGAAACTTCAAAGCTCTAGCTTGAAGCCCTATGTTCCACTGGGGACGAAGAGGAATGGAAACAAAAAAGTAAGGAACAATAAGTCAAAACCCCAAAGAAAGATTCTGATAAAAATAAACTGTTAAATCAGTTTAATTTAAATACAAAACCAATCTTTGATTCATGTCTGATCGTTATTATAAGCTATATGAAAAGTTGTTAGTTTTCACACTAACTTTCATGAGCTGTTAGGAACGACAAGTTCTAAATATCGTTTGAAACCACTAGGGACATGCAGCAGACGAATCAAATCTTAGAAACATTCAGCACTTATCACCTCAAAACAGAAAAAAATCAAAAATCTCTAGTAAAAGGTAGAAAATAGAAATGTACACACAAATTCTTGAAAACAATGGCAACTACGACAGTACAATTAGCATAAGTCACGTAGTGAATCAAAACTGTCATTCACTTAATTATTCTATACTTTGAGACTAAATGTTTTTGTATGTGATTCGCAGTGATAAAATTTGGCGTTTAATCAAAATAACTCATCAGATGAAGTATGCATACTCCAACCATCCGGTGTTATTGCGATACTGAAGCTGGTTACGCAAAGAGAATGAATAAAATATTCAGGGGAGGAAATGATGAAAAACGAAGCATTTTAATAGGCACATATAATTCCATGTATTCCACAATCAAACGACTCTTATGTGATGCGACATCACATGTATCACGTAGCTGAGCAAATTCCACTGGGTGGAACATGATGTGAATCCGCACCTCATTCGTTGGAAATAGGGTGGGTATAGTTATGACTTACATATTCACATTAAATGAAGCTTTTATTCACGGGATATAACATCAGTAATAAACGCATTACTTGACGAAAAAACGAAAAAGCCTGCTACATCCAGATATTGAAACAGATTCCGTTATGAACACAAAATGAATACACAATCAATGTCATGATGATCATCCGATAACATACCATTCTTAACAAAATGTCACATTAAGATACAATTATCACTATGTTTAAATACTGACACTGCTTCCAACAAACAGTCAGATAGGGTTTGTCCCTAAAACCATGGAATAGAACTGTAAATAGAATCAATCACCCTATGGATGAGATCGCACAAAAGTGTAGTGACACTTCACAAAACAAAAGAACAAAAAGGGCACCAATCATTAACATGAACGATTATAGAAAATAACACAGGTACGTGGTCTCTTATAAATGTAAGTCTATCCAAATCACTGAATTCTAAACGCAGAATTATGCATAACTTCAAATAATCACACTTCAAAGAAGAAACATACAACTAGAGGAACCAAATGAAATGAAACAACAATAAACAAAGGTTTACGGGATGGAGAATACTTAATCGAAGACTAGTGGGGATTTCCAAAGTCTGGATGATGAAAAGGAGTAAATACGTCTGCGAAATTGTTGAGCCATTTCACCAGCACTCTACAGCTATTGATTCATTACGTCCGACGGATCACAGGAAGTCGACACCATGGCTCAAACCAACAGTCAGTCAAAGACTTCATGGGTTGGTGCTAGGTCTTCGTTTGACTCACTTGCAGCTCTTTTCCAACGCAGTCCGGTTCCACCTAACACTGCTTATCAAGGAGAGCGTTTACTCAAAATGTGTCAGATACATTTTACCCATGTCAGTCGAAAGCACCTCACAACCTTTTTGACTGACTTTCGCTGCTTACCTCACCTCCAGCAGAAATGAGTGATTGCACAGAGCTACCGACAGTCGAAATCGCTCATCCTTTCAAATCTTACAATTTTAAGTGTCATGTCTCGCAGCCGTAACAATATGATGAAGCAAACTTTAGAACAGTACACACGACCTTTGATGGATAGCCATTTATCACACTAACGATAAAGACGACACAAGTCAGCAAGTGCCACACCAACTCTTGTATCTGCAATGAGAATTCGTCAACAACCAGTCCATTATGGCTGATACAATTAACCGAATATGTGGAGTGGTCAAGACATTCAACCAATTCACTCCCTATCTTTAGACTAGGAGACGATGGAGACCAGTTTCGCAATATCATCTTAAATCTGACAGAGGTGAACTATACCAAAGGGTAGTCGGATTTTGTTCAATGGAAAATTATTCGGCAAAACTAGGTTCATGGAACTACTCAATAAAAACTTTGTAGGGTACTTATGTTTGCCCTTTAACTATGGGAAGCATAATACTACTTGTGCATTGTAAAATGAAAAATTCTTTCATGCTGGGTGTTCTTATCGTACAGTTTCTGGAGATAGTTTATTATGATGAATTAACATAATCAAATACTATTACTAATTATGAAAAGCCCTTCTAAAGGTATTTCACGGAGACTCAGCTAAAGTTATAAAATGCAAGATATAATTGCTGGTCAGTGATTCCATATGCAACTTTCACATGAAGCTGGTACAGTAATACGCTTTCAAAGCTGTTCAACTGCCACCGAACATCACTTCCCTCTGAGCTACAAATTTGAATCCGAAAATGCCTAGATGACAAGACTGTGTCGCCAACAACCTACTGAAGATACCTAGATACCGTTTCCAGGCGTTTGAGTTTGCACAAAAAATAACGACTTTATATTAAAGGGACAATGGAACTCGTTAGTTACGCGGTAAAAGAGCAGGCAATGTATCTATTGCACAATAACAAATATAAGATAAATACCAGTAATTTTACAAGTTCAGCTTCATTTAACAACAATTGTACGGCAAAGTATAATAAAAGCGGAGAAAGCAAAGACACTACTCACTTTGTTTAAGAATATGTTGCATTGCTTCATCGCCTAAAGTTGCATAAATTGGAACAGTGGGAAAGCCATACGCCGCACAAGCGTGTTGAGTGATAAACCACTAATAAAAAAATGAAACTGATGAGACTGGATTTCAAAATGTGAGAAAGTGTTTTAGCTGAACAAATAAGAGTACACCTTGTGTATGCTAAGAAATATTTAACATGACATCTAGAAACTTTTATTCAAGTCACTCTATTGTTTCATTGAAATGAAACGTTGGTGAAGGAAGCTGTCGATCTCCATACAGTTACATACAACACGGACATACCAACAAATTTTAAAAAACAATGCACTGTCCAATACCATAAACTGCTAACACCAAAACATTGGCGAGGCTAGTAACCTCAACTCGTAAAACCAACATCATCACTACCGAGACTTCAAAGCTTGAAGTGTAATGTTCTATTCGCAATGCAAAGAAAAAAAGAGCACCAAAATACATCATACTTACGGATTACATCTCTGTTCTGATTCAATAAACTAAGACAGTTATTTCGGTTCATCAAACTAATCAAAGTTTTATGCCTGACTGATACTTCAGCAAATAACTTTGTGCGGGAAAAGATGAAGCCGTCCAAGTTGCCACACTTTATAAAGTTACACAATTTAGGGAAAATGTAGATGGATTACGATAAGAGTTGTATGGACCGCTTAACACCATCTTATTTCACCTACCATCTACAATTTAAAATAATTTCTAACTGTGTCAAGGTTTACCATATAAACATGTACTGCTTATGAATAAATGAAAGTGTTCATACTATTCAGTATTAACTGCGACTCACCACGCCTTTCAGCTAACCACCCTACACTACTACTGTGTATGTGTGTCTGAAGTGAAACTAACCACAGAAATTACCAAATCATACTGTCGTACAAAAAGGGGAACAAGCATTTAATGGCTAATTAAAACGCCGTGTGAACAAACCAAAGACCATGCTGTTTTATAACATAAGACAAGCAAATATTAGGTATCTCTATATCCGTCTAATAATGCTGGATATGAGTTAAAATATACCCCCAGAAGAATAAGTTCAATATATTATTTACGACCTTGTTCCCCGGGTTTTTCTGATATCTACTGCAAAAGAAATGTGATTTCATAAAACGCGTAGAACTTTCTTAATGAACCATATCGTAAACGCGAGTCAACAAGGACGAGTATTGTTACTCAGTAATGATGTATGTTGCTTTCCAAGGTTTGAGTTAAGCTATAAATATATGAGGTCAAAAAGCCTGCTTAATTCACAAGAATGGCACTTCAGAATAAATCAAGAAATCTAATTTTATTAAAAGGTTGGTTGGTCGTCATTCGGATCTTCAAGTAAATGTAGATTGAAGGTAAAATGAGGTGACCACAAAAATATTTGAGGGAAGCGTTTAGAATGTGGACAACTTACCTCAGGTGAATTGCGTCCATAAATACCAACACAATTGTCACCCCACGGAATATGACCAGCGACTTTCACCAGGGCTGATCCGAAAGCCTGTATTTTATCATCAACCTAGAAAAACATCAAGTTTCGTTGGTGGAGCTCACTTCTAAATATCGCAGCCACGCGAAGGATTCGCCAAAACTGTAGCGTCTTCCCAAACAAGGCCGAAAACCTGTCAAAGAAAAGTAAACAATGAGAGCTAGTTGTGCGTTAGTCAAAATAATAAAATATCTCCTTGACATAATACGATTTCAACGAAATAGATGATGGTACCATTTTATTCTGAAAAAACTGTTGTTCTTGCTTTATTCTAGTACGATTCCATTGTATATTATTCCGACAAAATTCCTTATTTACTTATTTATTTCATATTTATTAAATCTACTAGGTGCTAGGTTACAGAGACATATTGTATGTCCCCACCCACACCAATGAACGTATATTAGATGACATAAAGGGTATAGTAACTTACTTCCAGGAGTTGGAGTACGAACATAAATAATATTCGTTTCGGATTACCATGTCAATTGGATTTATTTACAATATTACTAACATTTTTTGTGAAAATTTCTCAGTAAATCCAATTATAAAATTACTGTCAACACTACCATAAACAAATTAAACAAATATTTTTGCTTCCTTTTTAAAGCCAAGTGTAAATGCACTTTCCTCCAATACCCATACATCTAAATACCGGGAGGTTTGAGAAAGTCATTGTACAAAGGTTTAAAGGTCCGAGAAAAAGTCCCAGAGAAAGACTTACGTGAAATCTGTAGCCCTTTTTCAAATAAGTCCTTCATGGTGCGTACATCAGAAAATTTTGCAGTACATCGATTTGTGAAAGGTGATTTCCGGGCACCTGTCTGAAACAATAATAACAGATCTAATTCTCACATTTGATCAGTTAAAAAGTACAATACTCAGTCATTTTATGGGAGACATCTTCAACAATTTCCACCAGTTATAGAACCATTAAAAACCCGAGAGCATTACACAGTTGCTTTAATGGTTCTTCATCTGACATAGGTCCGCGATAAAATCTACAATGCAGTCAACTGAATTCCCACAAACATGATATCTGAAACCATTTCTCGCATACTTTTCATTAGGATATGGAAACACAAACTTGTTAAGTGTTAGCTATGTTGTACATTTTTACAGAAGGAACCACAGTAACAGGATAGTACAGAAACATGAAGGCAACTACACTTCGATATATCATTCCCACTGAACTAAATGACGCTATCACTCGTTCGCTTAATTAGTATGCTTCATTTGCAACAAAATAAAAACCTTACAGAATGATGTCGAGGTAAAATCGACTAATTAGTTAGCATGCAGTTAATCGAAACACTAGGCTACGAGCCACAACTAATAATAACAATTAATAATACTATCCCGTTGCTCAGGGTGAAGTGAATGGAGCAGGGATCGAACCCGGACTCAGAACGGTGTAAGACAACAGCTGAAGTCAATGACCACATATCCACTTAGATAGGATTAACTAACACTACTACAGACAAGTGTGTCCCATCCAGAAAATGCCACTAAGAGAATTTGCGCCATTTTGATCACACAATAACAAAAGTAGTAGTTGGTTGTCGACTTTATCAGGTATGGGAATTAAACTACAACTTCAAATAATTTCAATGAAATAAACGTGGTAATTCTCAGCACAGGATTGACGAGTCTGCACAACAAGTAAATGATTCATAAACTTCACTCACCTGGGTAGTTTAAGCACAAGATTAAAAGCACACTGAACTTACAAACTAAATTTAAGAAATGTTGTAGAACTGACTTAGTTTAAAATTGTATTTTTACACCAACCATAAAATCAACCAAAAGGTACCAACCTTGGGATCAGATATGACTGACTGCTTATTTAAATGTGGACACACAAATGGTTCTGTTAAGTCTGGCTTGTATACTTTGCAGTAAGGATGGGGATATTCCAGCTGAGTGCCTAAAATAAGAAAGTAGTTTTCATACTAAAAATTAACGATGTCCAGAATAATAAGTCTGTCGTAACAAATGTCAACAAATAATCTTAATGTTATACAAGTATTTTTCATTTGGCACCCGTACTAATCACGAGCTAAACTCTGCAGTTTCGTTATGACCTCCTTCTATTGAGAATTAAATTTAGGATGAACGATAATGACTTCGTTGTGGTTAGTGTTAGGTAAATGTTAGGGTTTAGGGTTATATACTGGTTAGCATAGGAAAACAGTTACCGTTAACACCAGAATTGTCGTTAGATTATACCTTAAACTAAGGATTATGTTAAGGACAGGGCAAGTCCTGAGATTAGGCAAACATTAAATGTTAACTTGTCAAAATCAACATATGGAAACATTTTCAAGATTGCTACACTGATTGAATTCATTTCTATCCAGATATTCGTCCTTAAGATATTTTCGTATTCAGTAGCGAATTCTTAATCCCATTATTCAGACTGGTTTTCAACGTCATCTGATGGGTCGTTGAGTTTGCATGCCGTTCATTGCATTGACCTGTTGTGACATACTTTCCAATACTTCAAATATATCAGTACGCATGTCAGTTAAGTATCTGGATCAATTGAGTGGAAGTAGTAACTAGTAATCACCGTGATACAGAATAACACCTTTGCGTGAACCTAGTACCCAGTTAGAGAGTTAGAATTTAAAAAAGGATAAAACAGGAGGTTAACATACAATCTGATTCTGGGAGACGTGAGTGAAATGAAACCTTCAAAACCCAACTCCCTCACGTTCTCCAAATTTTCCCATTCGTCCAACGTTGGCGTCAAAATTTCCTTTCCGTCTACCACATGTCTTCATACTTGCCACATCTCATAAGAATTTTTTCTTACACCCTTTACAGTCAAGAATTACCCCAAATTTACTCACTCCCGACTTTTATAAAGGGGCACGTTATATCCGACTTTACTCTGGCTAATGAAGACTTCATAAGCTAAGCAGCTGCCAGGGAATATAAAATGTTGCGTATTTCCCAATTTATAATGTTTTCTATCAATTCCTGAACTGACAAGATATCAATATTTAGAGGAGGACAATTAAGCAACATAAGGAACATACACAAATAGTAGGCAGCTCTTAAGAATAGACACCGCAGTCAAATAAGCTTCAGTTAGCCATTCATATCGTTAAAACTTCAAAGTGAATTAATGTATCTGAACTAATCTGTTCCATCAATAATAAAAACGTGTGAGGAACTATGGCATATTTTCTCGGCACATTTCTGCAGATTCCGAGGAAATTTCCGGGAAAACTATGAAAAATGAACAAATAAAGTGACGAATATTGACTTACAGAGTTTACACTGCATTATACTCCGTAGGAATGCGTGATAATACAAGCAAAGTACAACAGTTTCGAAAATGTGCCTAATTGCACCGTCCAATAAGGATGCAGCCTGAGAAACGGTTATAACAAACTGTCACTAAATAAGCAACAAAAAATAAAAGCAACATCCACAAAGCTGTTTATACCCAGAATCCTGTTGCACAGGGAGCGGCAACATTTTGAAGCAGTTGTTGGCTTGCGATATATTAAATGTATCCACTAACTCAATCGTGGTAATTTGAACATTCTGCTTACTTGGGGAGAAAAGACTCGCTAATGCTCATGTGGTCCGTTGGCGCTCGGCGGGCTTCAATTTAGGTTAATACTCCTATCCGCCTCTATATAATATAGGGCACTGACGGTAAACGACTTGCCGAATCCAGCATCTTCAAGTTAACAGGAGAGCACATTGATTAGTTGTTAAGTTTGAGCGCCTGTAAAAATCTTTCATTAATAGTGGTGATTATTTTTGAGTTTCTTCTGTACTCTATTTCAGGAATATCATGCAGAGAGTTTGTTACCGTTCAATAACTTCTGGTGTTCTCTATCTACGTTTGTTACAAGCCTGACGCTTTATTCAGCATTATCCCTTGGCAGCTAATAAGTTTGTGAACGTGACATCTTCAAAATCAGGTAACTGTGGTATATTTAAATTCCCATGGTATATATATGTCCTTCTACACTTCAGTGATATGGAGCAAATCTTGAATACGACGTGCATTTTCCTCTCTAACAGGAAATATCCACTTTTGTGAATAATTCGTTTGGGAAACCTGATCTTCCTATCCGGCGAATTTTATTCAACCATTTCTTCTTCACCGAGCCTGTGTTTGGTACTTCCCACTGTCTCGAACTACTGCCTAAGCTTCAGGTGCTACTTCTGTAGCAAAATCCCCCTCACTCTTTCAAACATACAGAACTTGTTGGTCTGTTACGTGATTGTTGTGAAGCCAAATAACCCGAAAGTTACAGGTAAAGTCAAAAGCTTCTACTTATATACTTTATCTTTCTGTTCTGTGCTTTCTACTGTCTTTCGCCGTCAGTCTATTGGACAAAACTCCACTGTATCTTATTACTTAATCATCGGTATTAATTTAGGAGTAATATGACTATAGATTCTCACCCCAAGATAAGTAATGGGAGACCATACACCGTAATCACCAGGGCTTCAACCAAATTAGGCAAACAGGTGAAGGTGATGGAATCTCGCATACCGGTCTTGAAGACCAGGGTAAATATTCCCTGCGTGGACAGATTGCCCATGTCGCCGCAGTCCTACAGTGAAACTGTGAAAAGTCAACTAAGCGGATGTGGCCCCATCCCTGTTAACACGACTAGGTTAATAGAGCCGACTGGTAAATCTGCACAAAGTGAGAATAGTATAACACCTATATCCACAGTAGGCCTTGAAACAAACAGGAAGGCCAATAAGAAACGTTCACGACGTCGCAAGACGACGAAAACGTTCCCCAAGAAGGCAGACGGTTGCAAGGTCTGCAATTCTGTTGTCGAGCAAGTAGACTCTGCTTTCGAATGCAACTTTTGTAAGCAATGGGTACATTGTAGATGTGACACCCGGGTACCAAAGGTATACTACAATTTTATGCGTAAGAACCCATGCCCATGGTTCTGGTACATATGCCCAAGTTGCCGTCCTAATGCAGCCTCGTGTAGTTCCTCGAAAGCTAAAGATGGCATAGAGGTATCAGGAAAAAACGTGAACCGTTTTACTCCCACCAACTCAGAAAACAGCACAATTGCATGTAAATCGGGGATACCAAAATTCAAACCGGTTATACTTGCAATTCCTGCCATAACTGCCCCAGACACAGGGGTCGAAGCACCAAGGGTATCTGTCCCTGGGAAAAGACCCTTACCGTCCACCAGTAAAAGTGGCCACAGCACTGCGACACACGATAATACCCAGTTGCACCAGACGAAACAAAACGGTCTTAGGGGGGATGACAAATGTGCGAGGACCGAACCTAAATCCACGGTTAGTAGATCAAACTGCGTTATCCTCTTTAATGTACCAGACTGTAGCAGTAGTCTGCTGGAAAAAGGGCCCTGTTTGATCAGGAACAGTGGTCCAAATTGTGTAGCACACTGGGTCTGGACATCCAACCAGTAAAACTATGCAGATTGTATAGGGGCACTGCTGCTCCTCAAGGCAAACCATCCCCACTGAGGGTAACACTAGGCTCTACCGAGGATGCCGAAAAAGTTTTATTGACTTCCCAAGTCCTTTCTATAGGGAGGACCTGCAATATACGTGTTAGGCCAGATAGGCCATGGAAGGAAAGACAGATGTCGAGGGAGTCGCCAGAGCTTATTCCTTCTGCCTCCATGGTTGTTCACGGCATTCCCGAACTGGGAACTGGGAACGCTTGTGAGAAGCACTGTCATGATGTGTAGCAATGGAGATGGTTGGCATCCCAGATGGGTCTGGGAAGTTCAGGGGCTGTCTTTATTTTTAGACTGCCTCGACCCACTCACCTAATGTCAATTAACACTCCATGTCTGTTAGCTGTTAAGTTCAGCTCCCGAGACCACTTGACTACTGCTCTCCAGAGATGGTACGAGACCAAGGACAAGGTCAGCAGACACATTCGCTGCTGCGAGAGTCGGCCTCGCATCCAAAGGAGAGAACAGAGCGTTGTCATAGAACATCCTCAACCCCTAGTCACAAAACAGAGGTGCAGAACGAACGATGATAGCCAGTGTCATCCAAGTGCTCCGATTGAATCAGAAGAAAAAAACGCCAATAGGCCGATTCCCGGGAAATCGGCCAACTAGTTCGTAGGATAACTCCTCAACCGACAGCCCACATCACGTCAACCACCCCCCAATACGGGGACGTGGTGAGACTGACTACCAGTTGCCTGTACAGTAATGTGAGTGGTCTAAGAGGCAAAATAGCTGAACTTAGATACCTACGATCACAGCTGAACTCCAAAATCATAATACTGACGGAAACCTGGCTAACCCCTACGGTGGCAGACAGTGAAGTCAGTATAAATGATATGGTCCTAGTCAGGCGAGATAGGGATCTGAAAGAAGGAGGTGGAGTCGCCATATACGTCGACAAACGGCTCAGATGTGTTCACGCAATCGACCTTCCCCTCATTGAGCTCCCTGACTCCATATGGTGCCATTTCACCGTTGGGTACTGTAAGTATCTAGTGGGCAGCATTTATAGATCACCTTCATGTGGAGCAGACCACAACCAGGTACTGCTGAATGCAATTTCAGCGACACAAGACATAGGTTATGATCAAATTGTCATAGCTGGAGACTTCAATGCCCCATCTCTTAACTTGATGACGGGATGTGCCCAGGACAGATTTGATCGAAATCTGCTGCATACCATCAGGGAGGCCGGATTCACTGAAAATGTCAGAATGGATACTAGATGGGGCCCAGATGGGTAGTTTTCTAGACTGGATTATGTGCTCATTAGTGACCAGCTACTAGTGGAAAACGTTCAGATCACGACTCCCATAGGTAGTAGTGACCACGCGGTCATAACATTCGACATAGTCCTCCGCGAGCGTTTACAGTGGGACAATACACAGCCCTATCTGTGTTATAACAAAGCCAATTACACCAAAATGCGAAGACTTTTGTCTGAAGCAAATTGGCCAAAAAATTGGACAGAGCTTACAGTAGAAGAACACTGGGGAGTGGTAAAGGAGATCATTCACCAGGCGGTCTCAGACACTGTTCCTTTAGTCACACCTAAAGCTAGAAAGCAACGTTCATGGCTAAAAAGGAGGACACAACGCCTTCTACAGGCGAAGCGAAAAGCCTGGTTTGCGTGGTGATTATCGAAGAGTCAACCCGAACATGAAGTTTACCTCGAACTCAGGAATCGATGTAACATACGAGTCCGGAGTGATAGAAGGACATTTCAGAGAAACCTCGCCAATAAGCTTCTCGTGAACCCCAAAAGCCTATACAGGTTTATGTCTGAAAGAAAACCGACCAACCAGGGAGCTTGCAATCTAGTGGGTTCTGATGGGAAATCTCTTACTAGTCTTGAAATGGCAGAGACATTCAGTCTAGCCTTTCACAGGCAACTAAACAGTAACGAGGATTTTACCCCCACAAAACATCAAGATTACAATGCAAGAGCAACGTGCGAAAACCTGCTGGGTACATTTCAAATTACCCCGGCTATGGTACTCGTAAAATTGGGAAAGTTGGCTTCGGGAAAGTCTGCAGGTTGCGATGCCATAAGACCATCCGTCCTGAAGCAGTGTTCAGAAAGTCTCTGCCAACCCCTAAGTGATCTGTTTCAACACTCCTTTGATGTAGGCAAACTTCCATGTGGATGGAAACGAGCCATCCTATCCCCTATCTTCAAGGGTGGTGACCGGCAGAACGCGACCATTCGCAGACCAGTTGCGCTACTCCCAGTGATATCGAAGATATTGGAAAGTCTCATTGACGACCACATGAGAAAATACTTCGACGGGACTAACCTACTCCATGACGCACAGCACGGTTTCAGGAGGAGTAGATCCTGTGTGACGAATCTTCTACTAGCTTGGAACGATTGGACACTATCCTGGGATGTAAAGGTACCAGTCCATGTGATCTTCCTCGACTTTGCGAAAGCATTCGAGACAGACTCCTTGAGGTGCATAATATCATTGCTCCTCCTCTACTCAAAAGGGATGCTAACATGCTAGAAAGTGTCCAGAGACGAGCGACAAAATGGGTGATCGGCCTCCGCAACAAATCATATAAGGAAAGACTGAAGAAATTAAGTCTTTTCACACTTAGTTACCGTAGTCACAGGGGAGACCTCATCACCGTCTATAAGATCTTAAATGACCGGGCCCACCCTAATAAGAGCATCCTGCCATTAAGTGATTATAGGCTTCCACGAGGTAACCCGCTAAGGATAGCACACCAGAGACCAAGGACTCGAGTGCGTTCACATTTCTTCTCGCTTCGAGTTTGCCGTCTCTGGAACGCTTTACCGGCGGCCGTAACTACAACGCCATCTGTGGAGACTTTTAGGCGGAAGCTGGACAATCATGCAGAAATGCATGGTTTGTGTCTCAATGGCTTATCCTCCTAAAATTTGAAACCACATTGTCAATGGATAAGCATACAAGCTAAATCCCCACGACCCGTCCTGTCTTCTCTCACTGTACCGACTACTCTATCTTTTCCTTAGGTCACCTTTATTATTTCACTTATCTCAACCTATATTATCTACACTACAACCTATTATTATTATTACTATTCTATTTTTATGACTACACCGAATGACCAACGGGTGTTAGGTCAAACTCCATTCACGGCAGCAACTCAGTCCTAACATACTGCATACTACAAACCACATTTTGACCAATCCCCCGCACCACTCCTCTTGGAGTCTACCAGAAATAAAGCAGTTGAGTAGCGGGACTTACTATGCAGAAGTTCACCAAAGATCTGGAACCTCTACCTTACAACCAAGAGGCGAGCTCAAAGAAATCACTGGTTTATACTAACTCGTAATCAGGATATTGGATATTGGATGGGATATGAGCAATTACACGAATTATGTGCTAAGCAGTTTCCTGAGCACTACTGTGTAGGCATGATGGGCTACGAGTAGATTTCAAGTTTTACAATACTGGCATAAATTCTCCTCCACTGCACAACAAGGAGGAATTAGCGGGATAAATTGTT